>JAOXNO010000078.1:42820245-42838142 GCA_028565335.1 Limnodromus scolopaceus
CTTACATTTTTATCTCTTTTTTTGGGAGGATGGCGGGGGGGGGAGCGGAGGGAGGGGGTTTCCTGTGTAGTTCCTGTGTAGTTAATTTTGTTCTGAAAATAAGGAAGTCATGGAAGTCACTTGGCATTTTTCTGCCCATTAACTACACCGAAAAGAAATCTTCTGCAATACTTATTTCCCACACATTATGACGAGCAAAATAAAGTAATGCTGGAGAGATGTAGGAGACCTAAGGCTGTTCTTACGTTGTATCTGGGTATAGTGCTTTATCATACTGAAATGGTAAGTCTGTCCTAATGAAAACAGCTCAAGTAGACATACTCAAGCTCATATCAAATGGAGCAGCCCAGGCTCTGCCACCTGCCTAATTGAGGTAGAGCAGAGTTAAGACTAATTTAATTCCCTCAGTATTTAGTCACCTCCTAAACGGGCTTTCTAGCCCAGAATAAGTTTCTTGCTACTGCAGCTCTTTTCTAGAGTAACGGGTTATATTTGCAGAAGCTATTGACAGCTCAGCAATAACTCATAAACAAGCCTCTTTGTGCTCAATGAGTTAATATCTCTTCAAATCATGTAGATGGAAACCTCTACCCTTTGAGGGGTGAGGGCTCCCACAAGTGCTGAGTCTACGCAGGAAGAGGAACGGCTTTGTGCCCTTACAGTATGCCATACGTACCGTCAGATACGTTTCAGAAGCACTTCACAGTCCTGCTGTAGAAAGAGTGGGTAAAGTAGCCCAGTCTCCCCCTCATCCTACCAACAGTCAATACGGCAGCCACCACATTTTATTCACTCCTTTCTCGCCTTTTGCACCTTGGGGCATGCCTCGGTGGTTACCAGGCAACAACAAAAAATATCACCACGTGTTTGTTGCCTTTAAGTAACTAGCACTTTCCAAAACCAAACGCTCATGACCTGGACGCTTGATATGACTGTTCTGGTGTGTGTCAATCGAGGGGTTTGAAAGCTGTAAGCACTTGTCTGTCTAGAAGTGGGTGATTCATAAAATGGACTGATGCACTGAGATCCTCCCAGAACCCGACAGCTCTCAGATAAACTCATTTCAGGCTGTCACACCGACCATGTCCAACTCAGGGCTGACATGCAGGTAAAGAGGGACATCCAGTGGCTGAATAAACTGAGTTTGCCAGGACTATGTGTTTTTACAGCTAAGAAAGATGTTTTCAATTTTCTGAAGAAGCTACAGATGCCATCATGATTCAGGCAGTAATAAGATCACTTTCAAAGATTCATGATGTTTAAAGGCGACTTGGTTTAAAAAAAAAAAAAAAAAGCAAATCTAAAAGATACCTCCCCGGTAGAGGCCATTTCACATCGGAGAACAGGGTCAGCATCTCTCAGCCGGGACCAAGAAAACATTGGGGCCTGGTAAAAGAAAAAAGGAGGAGGGAGAAAAAGAATGAAAACTTAATGGATCATTTAAAAAAACAAACACCCAGCTATACTCGGAAAGAGTGACAGAAAGAGACAGAAAGAATTAATCAAAAAAACCACACTGGTCAAGGGTGATAAGCAAAGGAGTACTTGGCAAATGAGTTCCCCCAGCATCTTGATGATGGACTGGAACAAATAAACATGTATTCACCAATAAATCAGCTTTCTAACTCTTTCAGTCTTGTTCACATTCTGATGGCAGATTTTAATCTGTGGTAGCCCACTATCACTATCGTTTTTAGGACACATTTTGAAACAGAAAGGCTGTGAAGCACCTAATTCACGAAACAAGGAGAGATACTATCTGAAGCCAGTCAGTTTTTCTGAGAAAACTGTTCTCCAGCAGAAATTTTTTATTCACAGGAATCAAACCAATCTGCAAGAACACAGTCTTTTAATGTAAACCAGATGAAACTTTGCAAATTATTTACATATTTTCCCTCTCTGATCCCCCTCAAACACACACCCATCTATTTTTTTTTATCTTTTGTATGAAAATATTAAAACCCCTGATCATTATCATAATCTGAGGACTTAGGTCACTGAGGTCTCTGAGTTCTCTTTTCAAATTTGACCTTAAAAAAAAAAAAAAAAAAGAAGAGGGGGGCAAAAGAGAAACTCCCTCTGTTAAAGAGCCAATGACCATATGTGGCAAACATGGAAGAAATTTTCTGCTAAGGAATAATTTTCTATGGGGCTAGGAAGACTAGAGAAGATATGGTCACCAGGATATGAAAAAGGCTGAGGTACTCAATGACTTTTTTGCCTTGTTCTTCACCAGTAAGTGCTACAGCCACACTGCCCACGTCGCAGAAGGCAAAGGCAGGGATTATGAAGAACCCTGAATGAAGAACCGCCCGCTGTAGGAGAAGATCAGGTTTGATACCACCTGAGGGACCTGAAGGTGCACAAGTCCATGGGACCTGATGAGATAGATACATCAACAGGTCCTGAGGGAACTGGCAGATGAAGCTGCCAAGCCATCGTATCTGAGAAGTTGTGGCAGTCTGGTGAAGTTCCTACTGACTGGAAAAGGGAAAACATAATTTTAAAAAGTAAAATTCCAAAAAGTAAAAACAAAACAAAAAAGAAAGATCTGGGGAACTACAGGCTGGTCTGTCTCAACTCTGTGCCCAGCAAGATCATTGAGTAGATCCTCCTGGAATCTCTGCTAGAGCACATGAAAAATAAGGAGGTGATCAGTGACAACAGATGTAGCTTCACCAAGGGCAAATCATGCCTGATGAATTTGGTGGCCTTCTATGACAGGGTTATAGCATTGGTGGATAAGGGGAGAGCAACAGAAGTCATCTAACTGGATTTAGGCAAAGCATTAGACAATGTCCTGCATGACATGCTAGTCTCAAAATTGGACATACATGGATTTGATGGATGGACCACTTGGTGGATAAGGAACTGGCTGGATGGCTGCACTCAAAGGGTTGTGGTCAACGGCTCAATGTCCAAGAGGAAACCAGTCATGAGTGGCGTTCCTCAGGGGTCAGTACTGGGACCAGTGCTGTTTAACATCTTTGTTGGCAACATGGACAGTGGGATAGAGTGCACCCTCAGCAAGTTTGCTGATGACACCAAGCTGTGTGGTGCAGTCGCACACTGGAGGGAAGGGATACCATGCAGAGGGACCTGGACAGGACGGAGAGGTGGCCCATGCAAACATCATGAGGTTCAACAAGGACAAGTGCAAGGCTCTGCACCTGGGTCATAGCAATCCCAACCACAAATACAGGTTGGGCATAGAACAGATTGAGAGCAGCCCTGAGTAGAAGGACTTGGGGTATTGGTGGACAAGAAGCTCAACATGAGCCAGCAATGTGTGCTTACAGCCCTGAAAGCCAACCACATCCTGGGCTGCATCAAAAGAAGCATGGCCAGCAGGTCCAGAGAGATGATTCTGCCCCTCTACTCCACTCTTGTGACACCCCAGCTGGAGTACCGTGTCCAGCTTTGGAGTCCTCAGCACAGGAAAGACATGGAGCTCACGGAGCACGTCCAGAGGAGGGCCGTGAAGATGATCAGAGGGCTGAAGCACCTCTCCTATGAAGACAGGCTGAGGGAGTTGGGGTTGTTAAGCCTGGAGAAGAGAAGGCTCTGGGGACATCTTATAGTGGCCTTCCAGTACCTAAAGGGGGCCTATAAGAAAGCTAGAGAGGGACTTTTTACAAGGGCATGTAGTGATATGATGAGGAGTAACGGCTTCAAACCAAAAAAAGGTAGATTTAGATTCAATATTGGGAAAAAATTATTTACTGTGAGGGTGGTGAGGCACTGGAACAGGTTGTCCAGAGGAGTTGTCGATGCCCTAGCCCTGGAGGTTTTCAAGACCTGGAGGGTGGAACTAGATAATCTTTATGGTCCTTTCCAACCCAAACCACTCTATGATTCTCTACATCTTAAATTACTCCTGACATTTGCATGAAGACAGCATCCTTGCTGCTAAAAAAGAATCTATTTTTAAATCCAAAGACATAATTCTGGTTTTGGAAGTCTCTGAGGGTAACAGTGCAGACAAGACAGCTGTTGTTTCATGACACCTAACAATGACCAACTAAAATGTGACAGCAGAAATTTATTGAGAACGGTTTTTCAAAAAATGTCATGTATCTTCGTGACTTCTAGATCAGTTTTGCTTCTTCTATAAGCAAAGAGAAAATTTTTACAGTGGCCAACTCTATAGACTGAAGCTAAGATATACCAGTCAAAGTAGATTATTTTTAATGCACATGTTTTCTTGAAAAGTAACAAGCAACAAAGCCTTCCACCAGCTCCCTAACTTTTGTCTGCCACAAATGTGAAAATGCATCAGCAGGAGCAGGCTCTGGTACTGCAAATAAATCCTATTTCAAACTTAGTCAGTCATGCTCTATCCAGGATTTAATCTTGGTCAAGCCATGACACAAGTGTCACTCTGCAAGCAAACATGGCAAGATTTTATTTCAGTCACTAAAGCTAAAACGGTGGGACTCTGAATCCACAAAGGAGCAGCTATGTTGAGAAAGAAGAAAAGAGTTTCATAGTCCCTTTTCAGAGCATTTAAGAACTACTGGAAAAACAAAAACCCATTTCCATGCAAATATTCCTAGCAATAAAAATGCAAGAGGACAGAAAATATGATGCACGAATAATGAGAACCAGATTTAACTGGAATATTTTTCAAAGTTTAGCATTTCTAAAGGTATTAGCAGGTTTTTATATTCGACAAATCCACACAGAACACAAGCAGTATAAAAGGCTTTGTAGTGAAGTTTTCAAGAATATAGTTGGGTTTTCCGCTCTATAGCCAGCATTCCCAGGAGAGACAAAACTCTTGACAGCTTAGCCAACAACAGTGCAAAAGCCAGAAATTTATAAAACAGAAATTTATAAAAATAAAGAAGACTCACCAAAATAAAAAAGTCTCAGATAGAATTTCAGATAATGCCTATCTGTAGCACCAAAATAAAATGTAAAGCTACTTCTAGACCGACTGGCTGGCCAACGACCCGAGCTGGCCTGGGCCAAAGATTTGGCTTGCATTTTAATAGGTTTGAACATTTTATTAGTAGAAAGATGTTAGGTGTTTTCTGTTTCCTCAATTTTCACTTGACATGGAAGCTACTAAAGCTTGAAAGTTTCTGTATAAACATTTCTCACCATCCATTGTGTTTTCTGCCTGGCTGTTCTAGATTTTTATGTTTAGGAACTTTTTTTTCTTCCACTAAGCATTCAAAAATATCTACAGTACACTTTGGTATTTTGAGTGCTATATAAGCTTAGTAATTATGAAAAGTAAAATCTTGGCTCCACTGAAATCAAGGATCCAAAACTTTCACCCCCATTTTAACTGGTGGTGCAGAGAAAGGGGATTCCATGCATTCAACAGCCCATGTCCCAAATCCTGAAGATAAAATCTGGGGAAGGCACTCAAAACACAAATTTGTACATGTCCGTACATATATTAAGTAGTATTATGAAATAGCTTGAACTTCAGTGTTCAATTCTGCAGGTGCATATTTATTATGCAGTTTATAAACATGATTCAGAGTATGTTAGAAGTAAGAAAAAAAGGAAAATTAATTTTGTTAATAATCACTGGATAATTTTCCCTTGGTTTTTCTCTAAAATTCCCAACATACATTATCTTGACAGAAACAACAAAAGGTCAATTGGGCTTTTGACCAACGAATACATTGTTCTCTCTGGACATTAAAGTACTAATTGCCTATTAATGTGCCAGGTGCTGGCTCTGTTGTGGGTTTTCTGGTGTTCTTTCGGAAACCATACCTTAATCCCAACATATTTGGACGGAATAATGGGATGTTCCAGTGTGGGGAGGGATGACTCATTAATCTCTTTTCCAGTCATCACTTTTGTGGCTACATCGATGAAGTCCACACCCAGAGTCTTCGATACAAAAGGGAAGGATCGTGAAGCCCGCAGGTTGCACTCTATCACCTGCCGGGATTAAAAAGGAGAAATACCAGGGTCAGGCACTGTGCAGTGAAGAAACTGATTCATATTTCTGGAAATCAGTCCTTGCTCCTCTTGGCAGAGATGCTCTTCAGATTGTCAAATAAGAGACACAGAAATTGTGTTGAATATTACAAACAGTGATGAGGAATGAGTAGTGGCCAGCTTGACATACAAAGAGCCTGATGTTCTGCAACTGAGTTTCATCTCTATTGTCTGAAAATGAGAACTGAGAGTAATCTAGGGGTTACTTTGGAAAATGTGCTGTACTATACCCTAAGTTAATGTGCAAGAGGCATGGAAACCTAGTGCACAGGCACTAGGTACAACCTTTAGAAGCCCACTTTGTTCTTTTTCCATGGTAATTGCACTTCATGAATGACTGGTCTTTCCTTACCTACATGCAGAAGTCATTCAGTGACCCAAGCAAGAAACAAAGAAGTTCTGCATCCTGCTTAGAAGCACACCATGGAGTTCATTAGCAAAAGAGGAATTGCTGTGAGAATGAAGGTGGAATGGAGGGGAGCAAGAACAGGAAAGTTAAGACTGAATGGGAAAGCGGGGTTTGTCCAGAGAAAAGGCAAGCACAACTGAGGAAAAGGAAGGAAGGAAAAACCCATTCTGTCCCTCTGTATAGTTTCTAAATAACTATGTATGAAACAGAAGAAAGGTGAAGAACGGTAAGTACATTTTTCTCAACTATATAGTCCAAACAGGATCTTTCACCAATAATGCATCTCTTCTATGCCATGTCAGGTTTTCTTTCCATTCAGTGCTTCCTCAGTCATACTCTGCTCACATTCTTCTGGCCATCTTCCATTACCAACAGAAAGCCAACTGCTACCCATAAAGGGTCAGTCATCTACTGATGTTCTGCTACTGATAGCTACTAGGACCACACTATTTAGATAACCATCTTAAAGGCTTATACTAAGGGCTTAAACACTTAAATTGTCTTACTTTCTTTCCAATGCCTCGGAAGGCTTATTTTAATGTTCAAAACAGCTAAAGATGAGAGAGGATATTGGAGACCTAAAAGCACTGATAATCAGTTCATAGAATGAGGCATAGGCCCCAATGCTGTCCATCATATTCAAAACTGATAATTTTGGGAAGGACAGCAGGCCACAGCAAAACAAAGCTAGTGCTGGCAGGCAATGCAACCAGATTCACTTCACCCTCAAGGTGAAGGCAGGGGAGGAGGCTCCCTCCCACACAGACAGGGAGAGCTGCGTGACTAGGGGTGGCACAGGTGAGCCCCACATCATCGGACAAAGCAGGTTAGAAACCCACAGCTGCTACTGCCACAGAGTTTCCATGGCAGGGAGAGCAGGAACCATGCACCTAACCATCCAAAGCAGAGCCTGACTTCCTCCAACAGTCAGAAGAACTCTTACCAACACATCGTTGCCTCGCACCAAGAACTGAATGTTGAATGGACCAGAGATGGCAAAGGCATTTGCAATCTTTTTTGTAGCCACTTTTACCTATAAAAAGAAATAAATAAAGTAAAAATGTGTGTATACATAATAAATAAATACATTCCACAAAATAGCATCATGGCAATCAATCACCTCATGTAGATTCCTTTAAATGTCATATATCTCTGCCCTAGCAAGTTTTTTCTCTATACCCTCATTTTGGCAATAACATTATCTTTCAGAATCAAACATGTTTTATACGCCTGGTAACCTACAGCTTGAAGTGTTATTTGAGGGCACAAGTAAAAAGTAGCTTCATGTGTGAGAAATCAGGGGAAAGAAGGAGAAAGAGAGAAAATAAAAGTCTGCCCTGTCTGTAGCAATTCCTACACTGGAGCCTTTATACCTTTCTTGGTGAAATAATGAATAATGATATTTTGTCACTTGAGATTAACTAGTCAGTTTTACAAGTGTCCCAAAAGTCTTTCACCAACATGCCTGTCCCATCACAGATCAGTGGGAGGTGTCTCAGCAGATACACTACGGAATAAAATGGGAGAAAACACTATGGTCTTATTTTCTAGGTTTTCCAAGAAATATGTGCCATTTCAGTACAAGCTCTTGAATAGCTTTGCTCCAGATGAGTATTTTCAGAAATAAGGCCCTGGACATTCTTGTAAACAGAGTTGGAGCACAGACCGTTGCATGAGAGCTCTTGCTAGCTTCCAAGCAAACCCTCAACGGGATAACATTATGGGGGATGACACATTTCATTTAGAAAATCCATTTTGACAACTAACTCTGTATCACTAAGTTTTTTCTTGAAAGGGGAAAAAGTCAAGATTAGGTGAGATTCATTCATCCTGATATCCCTTCTGGAAAAGCAAGCAGCTAGAAAGTCATATACCTTATCTAATCATTTAAGGATTGTGGGAGAAAAGGAAGTGGAAAATGAACCGTGGCGTATATCTGAATTAGACAATCCTCTACTGCTATGAAAGCTGGTTCTAAACCAATGAAACAAAAAAACCCAATGAGTCTGAAAGTGTGTACATCTACTGCTTAAATTAATGGGATACAGTTCAGATGATCCTATGTACAGTATAGCCAGTCACAGGGGGCACACTGACATCCTACGCTTGTACATATCACACTGGCCTTTAAAAAAACATTGGTGATTTGATTTCTCCATTGGTGATTGAATTCTCCCAAGCAAAGGGGGAAAGCAGATTCAAACTCTTATTTTATTTTCTCTTTTCAGTGCTAGTGCAACACCTACCTTCTCCAAGGCTCCCTGGCTAATAGTCTGTGTGGGTAACATGAGGGTGGCATCTCCAGAGTGAACACCTGCATCCTCCACATGCTCTGAAATAGCATGTGAGATAACCTGCACACAGTAACAAGAACAAGAGAGCAGTTAGTCACCTCACCTTCTCTCACAAACAGCATCTCCATCACCAGCCCAGCCCAGTCTTCTGAACAGAGCTGTATCCAAAAGAGGATACAGACAGGGGGAAAAAAAAGGGAATTTCCTAAGATTTTTGGGATAATAGGTCTGAAGCAGACACAAGGCACATGAACAAGGGGAACATGTTAGTGTCTTTTATACCATGGTAAAGCAAACTGTGAATGTGATAAAACCTATCACAACCTGCAGAACCTAAGGCTTCCTTCCCCTCTCTAACACTCATTGACTCAGAAGGTAAAAGCTAATTAGGCTTTAAATCAGCTCTCTAAGTTCTGCTTACCACGAACACAAAGAAGTTGTCATTCCCCAAAAGAAACAAGTATGGACTAACATTACTGGTATATTATTTTTCCCCCCCCATTCTTTTGTGGTGTTTTAATCATGGAGAAAAGCCAGCAGAGGAAATTCAGGCCTAAGGATTTAAATTGAATGAATTGCATCAAGGCGCACTACCCTAATAGTGAGAAAGTGATCTTGTCTGCTGGTTAAAAATGAAGATTGAAAACAGACTGTTTCTGTTAAGTGTGAAGTTTGAGATTTTTTTTTGCAAAAACTGTCTTTGTTGTGAAACGTAATGAAACGCAACGTGAGGTTGTAATAATAAAACAACTGTGGTAATATTGTAACACATGCTGATACTATTCTGATAAAAGTAATTTGCAAAGCCAGTGATTTGCAAATCCAGCAAAAATTATATCTGAAAGGATTCATTCACATGATTAAGCAATGCTTTAAAAATAACTATTTAGATGTATACAATAAGGTAGGTAGAGCTTTTCAAACACAATGTTTTTGGACCTAAGATAAATTAATCTTTTCTTGTCTCTACTCTTCTCAGCATGAATCCACGGCTGTATAGTATTCAAGCCACACATTTTTGCAAACCTCCGATCCTGAAAAACAAGTTTAATATTAAAGAAAAGCTAAGTTCTTACTCTTCCTGCCTTGGCTACAGCATCCATTTCCACCTCACGGGCATCTTCAATAAATTTAGTGAGTACCACAGGGTGATCCTGTCATCAAGACAAGATAAAAGAAGAAAGTTTTTATTTGAGAATATTTGGGGACCATCCAAGTGCTCCGCTATTCATCACTGGAAAACCTTTGGAAGCAGAATCCCACAAGACCAATCTGTTAATATCCTTATTTCCACAGATAAGTGAACTTTGTAAAGAAATAATGGGGGGAAACTTGGCGTGATTTCCCCAAAGCCACTGGCATTAGTTTATCCATATGACTCCATAATGTCAACATGACAGGAAAATTTGGGGCAAAACCACAAAGAGTTTTTAAGTGAGACGATGGCAAAAAGAAGACAGTGAGGCATGTGTATGGATCCAGTGACCTCTGATTCTATCTATCTCCCAAAGATGGTCCTTACCTCCAAGATCTTCAGTTCTTCCTCCCTCTGAGCCTCCCAGCCACCTCACTGGACTTACTGCTTCACAAAGTAAGTAATTGATTTCCTTGGCATACTTAATGACTTTGTATAGTGGCTGTTTGCTATTTTAGAGAGTCATATATTTTAGGCAACTGATCCATTCATTTCTCATTTCTCTGTCTGGTTTTCTAGGTCTCCCAGGGAGAGGTTGCCACTAATTACAGCTGGCCAAGGATGACCCATCCTTGACTCTCAATACATTCCCTGGTACACTGTTTTCCTTCTTTCCTTCCTCTTCTTCCTGCCTATCTCTGGGATGCTAGCACACGCTTCCCACTCTCCTCTAATACTGCCTTCTTCCAGCCACCTGCTCCAACAGACAGTTAAAAATCTAATCCGCATTCCTCCTGGCCAGCTTTATGTCTCAACATTTTACCTGTCCCATCCACTATTAACTGCCTGGTTATTTATTAGAGAATAAAATGGAATAAATGACAGTCTGTGCATGCTCAAAAGGCTCCTCTTGAAAAAATATAAAGCAACTCCAAAAGTTACAAGACGCAATTCCTTACATTTATCAGTACAAGGGTAAATTCACAGGCAAGGACAATGCCACAGCCTACGCTATTTCATAAATTTAGTGGCTTGTGTCCTGCAACTTTCTGTCTTGCCGCAGTTTTTCATCAGAAGATTTTATATGTGCATACAACCTTGTTTACTCCAATCTGTCTCAACTTGCACAAGAAGTTTTGAACATTATTGACAACATAAATGCCATAATGACACAACACCATAACAGCGAAGCAGCTAAAACAACAGAATAAGACTGGTCAGGCACTTTATCTGGAGATGCTCTGTTGGACGGAGAAGTAGTAGGTAAGGCTTTGTAACCGGAAAAATGAAGCCCATGTCCCACAAAGATGGTCACGTTCAGTTGTATGCTCACAACTAATATTGCTAGCTGCTGTGGAACTACTCACAGGCCACAAAGCCTCAATGAGACTAAAAAAATCCTCCCTAATTTAGAAGCAGAATACAATACTTTTGTTCCGGTTTGCTTCAACTATACTATAGCTTTTGTCAATAGAAAATACCGGATGGTGAAAGAAGTCTTCCCTTCTGTCTGACTACAGACAGATTGACTACACTAGCAAAAATTTAGCACGTAAATCTAGTGTAAGTCTCTGCAAGATCAGGGCAAGAGCACCCAAAGACTCATGGTGTGCCACCGGTCATGTTTTCAGCAAGTGTCAGTGCCTTGTTTGTGTAGCAGAACTGGACATCATAAGTATCCCATGGGAACACCTGCTCTCCCCTAAGAATGCATCATGTATTGTCAAAGACTCTGCAATTTCAACTCCCAGCAGGGCCTCCTACACCAAGGATGAGACCTCTCGGCAAGTGAACAACATTACCCACTTCAAGTCAATCAAGCTGTGACAAGTTAAGCTGAACAAGGGTCACTTTCCTGGGCATCAGCCTCCTATAGGGTATCCATTGCCATCATAAAGCCATACAGGGGTCTGAGAAAGTCATCTTCCTGCTGAACGTGGCTTAAGGCTGCTGCCTGGTCTGATCCCCTGAGTGTGTGGGAAACACAAAGCAGACTACTTCATCAAGTACAGAGAGAAGCTAGGGTTTTGGGGAGAATGAGCACTGCTAAGAATCTGGTTTCTACCACAGGTTTACCCTGTAAGTCTTTTGAGAATTAGTTATATAATTCCTTCTGATGGAAGTAACAGTGGTACTCTCCTGCTTTCAAAAATCCCTTAAAATTTGTTAAAAGATGATAATTAGTCATCTGCTTGCCTTCACACCAACCTAGCCTTCAAGATATTATTTCTTTGCAAGGTATCTCCCTTTCTTTCCATCTTTTCTTGCTGAAATGCTAAGCTTTCATCATTTGCCTCATACACCTAAAAAACACATGGTTTTGTTCTTGCTCAAGCTTTAACCACCTAAGAAATCCCCTGACTACACAGTAGTATGCCTGGCTTCCACAGCCAGTTGTGTTTTGAGAGAGTTGCTCTTTGACTTAGTTATTTTTAACTCCAAGATGCCTGTGACAGCAGTGTTTATGGTGCTACAGTACTGTTCTGTACAGTGACCATTCCAAAAAAAAAAAAAAAAAAAAAATGGGGTAGTTGGGGAAACCATCAGAAGACAACAGATGAAAAGGTGAGGCCAAACTCAGAGACTGTTGAAAGGTCAGACTTTGAATTCTGTATGTTCATTCAACCTTGAACGTTTAACTTTTTCCTCCCATATTTCCACCTTTCCAAACATCCCTTGTTCAGTAACATTGATAGAAGGTACAGAAGAAATTCAGGCATTGAGTTGTTTACTGTGTTCTGAATCATTCATGTCTTTGGGAAATTGCTCAGATTTTTTTTTTCTTTTCTAGATTTCAATGTACTAGACCAAATCCTTCCCTTTGCTAGAAAAAACATGCTTTAAAAATTCCCTAATTAGTTTTTGAAAAACATTTAAAACAGAAACCAGATCTTTTATCTACTGCATTACATACTCTACAGATCAATAATCCCACTGGATTAACAGTGAGCAGGCAGCAGTCCTGCTTTTGTATCAGAGGAACATGGAACTCGGTACGTGATTTGGAGAGTTAAATGACATAACAAAATCTTGCAAATGTTCCTGCATTTAAAAGGGGGGGGAGGGGGAAAGTCATTGGTGAGAAAGGAGCTGCTAGGATGAAGTTTTCAGTTGTTCAAAGAAGCCACACAAACCATTTCAGAAATTGGGTAAAAGATGGTATCAGTTCTATGCTGGTTGACACAACCAGCTCCTAGCAAGCTTGGATGGGGTAGGAAGGGTCTCAGCCTACTAACCTACATTTATTTATATAATCAACTGGTCAGAAATGGATGCCTGTGTACAACAGCTAACTGCCATCCCTGCTCCATGCAGGCATCCCAGTGGCATCAGTAAGGATGATTGCACAGGCCCCCATGGTCTGCCTATTAGGGAACAAACTGATGAGTCAAACTCTAATTTCACTGGCTCCTCCCCAAACAAGGAAGGGAAAGAGCAAGGAAGACCCAATACAGAAACAAAGGGATAGAAAACACAGTAGGGGGTGAAACAAATACAGGTAGCACAAAAAGAAAAAGCAGTAGCAGCACAAAGACCGGTACCTGAGAGACTCTAGTGGCTTCTGCTAAGAACTTCTTCATTTCCTCTTCAGTGAATACTACATTCATTGCAGACCCACTGTGAGAATGGCAAAGAAAAGAAAACAGGTCAGCTTCTCTTGTGACTCCAAGGGAGGTATCAGAGTTAGACACCACAGTCCAGGGTTGCCAATTACTTTTGTATGACAGACTAGCCAAGCAAGCTCCTGACTCAAGCTACTTGCTCCACTCTTGACTGAAAGAAAGGCAGGCTTGGTGCCTAGTGAACCTCCATTACACTTTCCAGAGAGCCGGGTGATCTCCAGAACCACAACGAAGAATCAAATGAAGATCTGTGTTTGTGTAGCCTTAGCACTGCTGCCAAATTCCCTTTCTGACCCAAGCCTTTAAAGCTCCTCCTAAGCTGGAGGAGATGACTAGTGAGCCAGATAGCCCCACTAAGGACCCAGACTGTTACCATATGTTCAGCTTAGCTGTGAGCTCAGGACAAAACAGATGCTTTGCTGACTTTAGCCCAATTGCTCACCAGTGACAGATGAAGTGAGGAATGCACGGGCCACTGGTGATGGTTATGACAGTGTAAACACAGATGAAAATAGGCTGCTCTTTGCTGGCCATTTCACTGTGCCTCTCCCCTAATGTCTTAGTCCTTAAGGGAGCAGCACAGCAGGTACAGACACTGTATCTGAAAGCTACTTTGAAAGGCAGCTGTCAGTAATATTGGAGAGGGGTATCTGCGGGAACATGGGTCAAGAGTCAGTGATTCAGGTCCCTTTTAAAGACAAGAATCTTTTAGAACAGGTGTCATTGTTGGCCATTTTTGCCATTGATGCTCAGCTTCCCTTTTGCTTTGGTGGGTAAGCCCACAGAGGCTGTGGGGAAAAGTGGAGGAAGGATCTAGCTCATTAATCGGTCACTTTAGCATAAGATAAATAGACACAAGTGCCTAGGTGATTATACTTACCAGACTACCTCTTCAGATGTAAATCAACAGAGTTCAATTAAATCCATGGACCTATGTCAGTAGCTCCACTGAGGATGTGAGCTGGTATGCACAGTATGTAACTAGTGGGGAAATGCATTTAGTTTTCCAAGGCAACTGGCAAATATTAAAGGCCGTATCTGTTCAAAGGACGAAGAAGTCTAGCTGTGGACCTGATGCTGTTCTGCAAATAGAGGCCAGAGAGTGTGCTGTGCTAGGGCTTTCTATTTCCTCAAGTTTGACATTCTGCAGTTTCATCTTTCTCCCCGAGGTCCCTCTAACCTGTCCAAACACCCTTTAGCAAATACTTAGAATGGAAAGGGCCTATACTGAATTTAATACAGATGGAAATAACAGGCTAAAGGAAGCGTTTCCTAAAAATCTGGAGAATGACATCAGGAGCAGTTTCTAACTTATCCTCCTGATAAGGAGGCATTCAGGTGCCGGTTTTTAACTTTGCTTTGCAACCCCACTGCAAGCTTCAGAAACTGGATAGAACAGTCACGTGCAGCAGTCTCTTCTAAAGGATATTTCCTTGAGGGTTGAACATACAAGAAATCCTTTTCTTCCTTTTAAATAAGTAGATTTATTTTTTTTTACTCCCCTGAAAAGTAATATTGCGCCTCTTCATTTTGATATGTGCCTCTTCTTCTTATGAAACGGATCCTTTCTCAAATTTATTTTCATTGTAAATGGAGCCCAGCAAACTGCCTCTCCGTGTCTAGTCATCCAGCTATGAAGAAACTCCTCGCAGAGAGGAGTGATCATTCAGAATGTACGAGTTTGCCGTGTATATGCGCTGCTGTAACTTCTTCAGAAAGTCTAGCTGTTGGAAATGTGTGGCTCTGTACAAAGTCTATTTAAAGAGAAGCAGCTGCCACAGCATAGGGACATAAAACATGCCTGTAAGCAGAGAAGCTTAGCAAATAAGATGCTGAAATCAAAAGATGCGCTGTCATTTTCTGACAACAGATGCCAACCCCAATAAATGGCCTCAGCATGTTCCCTTCTGTTTTTTCCTGGTGGCAAACAATCTTCTAGCTTAATTGTACAGGTAGTAGTCTCAGGAACCTTAAGGAATATCCCAGATGGTTCATGTTTTTGGCCTTGAGATATGAAAAAAGGTAATGCAGCTAAACAGACATCCTTATGGCTACATTCTGCCTTTGATCTGTGCCTGATGGACATATGGGATCATAGGCTTACTTTACTGGTTTAAGCAGTTGTCCCAACTGTTAAAAAAGGCAGCTTTATGTCACATGTACCTACCCCAGTGTTTTCCACATGTCCCATGAAATTACTCTCCTTTGTCTCAAAGAGGCTTTTGTAGTTCATACCCCCAACTTGATGAGCTCTGGTGGTTTGAGCCTTACCTCAGAACATAGGAAGGTCTCAGCAAACACGGGTAACTCACAGAGCTTGCAAATTCAACTGCATCTCTCTAAAGACAGGGAGGAAAAACACGCTGTGAACAAGAAAATATTTTAAAGTCATACCAAAATTTTAACACTAACTGCATTTGCACTTTACTAGCCATTAAGATTGGAGTGTGGGTGGCAGGGGCAGAAGGACTGGAAGCAGGAGACTACATCCTGGGCTGAGCATAATACACAATTTCTTGGTTCCAGGGTTGTCATCTTCGGACCTTCCCTGTCTATAGAGCTTCACCAGAAAAAAAAGAGCACTGCTCTATTCCTCTGCAATCTCCACCTGCTAGAAGAGTTTTCAAAGCCAGCAGGAAAAACTAGAGTAGCCTGACAGTGTAGCTAACGTTTGCTGGGTGTATACCCCGTGTTGTGTAAAGGTGATTTAAAGACATTTCCTTTCCAGTTTCCATCCCACTCCCAGGGATGCTATAGTATCACTTTACAGGGATCAAAAAGTTCTTCAACATCAGCAATAAAAAAAAACTGTCAAAAGTCTTTGGAATGTTGAAAGGTATCAGTAGGTATCAGTAAGTCGGTCTCCTTGGAGCAGGTACTCGTAACAATCCCTAGCCACTTCATCATTTCCCAGATGCACAGCCCAACTGACCAGTGTGCTGACGGCCTTCCAGGGAGCCTGGGCCACATGCAGCTCATCCAAAATAGCTGAGAATATGGAACGATCTTCCGCCTGGTCAATCTGCAAAGGATTTGTGCCAAGGATCTTCACTCCACTCTGGTGCAGCGGCACTGCCAAGTTATTGGGAATCTGCCCGCCTACAGAAATAATGCAACCACTGCATCCCTGTTGGCAGAAAGGAGCACAGTCATGTCCAAGTTAGCTTAACATTAAGAGCTGCTATAACTAGGCATCCAATATTTACATTACAGTACTTTTCAGGTTGCTATGAGTAAAGGCAGATCATAAGTGTGCTGAACCAGAGGCATCCAGGCTGCAAAGTGTGATTCAGAGAATGTAGCCTCCCTAAACCAGCAATATCCCCCTTGATATCACTCAAAAACCAGCAGCAACTTGAGGTCAAATTCCCCAGGAAACTAAAGAAATTTGCAGTGTTCATATGCCTTTTGACATCAAGCCAAGATTTTAAAACTCCTGCTAGAGCCACAGACCATTACCTTGTTTAGGTCCTTCTGCTTTCCCAGTGAGGAGAAGCACCAAGCTGCCACATGCTCCTTTGCTTTGCAGAGCCACAGTGCTGTGCTTTGAAAATATTACACCTTGCAACAAAACGCAAAACTCCACTCGGTGGGGTGAGGTCTCCTTCCCATGTCTTCACATGGGGACCATGACTTCAACCAAGCCCACTCCCACCCACCTGCTCCAACCTTTGGACACAGCAGCATGAACAAACAAGACAGTTTCCATCTCCCAGCTCTTCCAAGAAAACAGCCTCTCCCATGCTCATTGACAGGAACCACCGGAGTAACAGACATTCACAAAAACTTTTTTTTATTAGAAACTACCTCCAGGAGAAAGGAAATGGGAAGCAACTGGAATATTTGTTTATTTTTAAGTTTGGGTTTTTTTTTTTTTGCCAGCACCATTATTTGCTAAGCAAACATCCTTTTCTAGCCCGCAGAAGCCAGCCTTTAAGGAGCGCTCACTCCTTTAAGGCTGATCCCTTGCTGGCCTTGTACAAACCAAAGCAGAGCCCAGTCCTTCAGACAGCCTGCGGGGTTGAACTACGCTGGATACCCCAAGCCCTTTATTTTAATTCATCCTCATTATTCCTGACTATCATCTCCTCATTTCTGGTAGCACGCTCGACAGTAACAAGTATTTTCAGCCAAACTCTCATACGTGCTCATTTCTACACGTGTTATTTGCCAGCACCTCAATTCCTGAAGTGGATGAGGTGGGACAGGCGGCACAGCATCCTCCAGCCACAAGGGCACATTTCACAGAATCCTCATGGTTGGAAGGGACCTTTGAGATCATCGAGTCACAGCACACAAAAAAAAAAAAAGAAAAGAAAGAAACTCACACAAACAAACAAACCACAGGCAGACAAACAAACAATCTTGGCCACTAGAGCATGCTCTGAGGTACCACATCTACACGTTTCTTAAATACCTCCAGGGATGGTGACTCCACCACCTCCCTGGGCAGGCCGTTCCAGTGCCTG
>JAOXNO010000078.1:42838242-42954954 GCA_028565335.1 Limnodromus scolopaceus
GACTTGTTCTCCAGACCCCTCACCAGCTTGGTGGCTCTCCTCTGGACATGCTCCAGCACTTCAATGTCCTTCCTGTAATGAGGTGCCCAGACCTGAACACAGCCCTCGAGGTGAGGCCTCACCAGTGCCCAGTACAGAGGCACCATGACTGCCCTACTCCTGCTGGCCACACTGTTTCTGATACACGCCAGGATGCTGCTGGCCTTCTTGGCCACCTGGGCACACTGCTGGCTCATGATTCACGTTTGTCACTGGGTGATCACAACATTTTAAGTGAGAAAATACTAAACAGCAAACAACAAAAGACAGACGAGCTTCCTTGCAAACACACATCCTTCTTCAGGTGCAAACACGAGCTTGTTTTAGTTTGGTTGGTTGGGTTTTTTTTACATAGAACCCCCAATGCTTTCAAGTACAATCTAGTTTGGTGTGAAAATTTTCAATAGTAAAAATAACAGGCCTTAGAGTACCTGCAACAATTACGAGGGCATGAATTACATTTAGATTGGGTAATAATTGAGGGTAATTAAATAATGGGCACTTTACTTCCAAATTAAAGCTAGTGAAACTTCACCCAAAGGAGAAGCAGTCCCACAGTACAGCTGCAGTGAAGGGCTCTTTTGAACCAAATGTGTTTTACACAGTTTTACCCACCTCTAACAAACGAGAAACACGAATCACATGATCCATGGTTTGGCTCTATCTTTTATAGTATCAATGTTCTTTTAATTAACAAGTGTGTTTTTCCTGAAGAAGGTTAGCCCCACTGGCCTTCCTGGAAGAGGAACTTCTTAATGAGGGATTTAAAGGGATTTAGAGTGGCAGATCCGTTTCTGAAAGCAGGATGGACTAGAAGTGACTGAGAAAAAACAGATGACAAATGCTAGTACAAACCCCGCTCAACTTTAATGTGGTTAATTTCCAACCATAATAAAAATCCACCAAAAAAGTCTGGCATTTAAGAAACACTTATTATCCCAAGGTCTACAAGATTATTATTTGCTTAACATGCTAATACTCAGTGCTAGAGACATTTTTTTTTCCTTTTCACTATGCGGTCACTTATGGGATGCCATGCTGCTGCTGGCCAACAACAACCATCTGAAAAAGCTTAGAAGAGGGAGTGAAAAATGCCTCATTAGTAGATGGCGGAGCAAGGACAGAAGCTGTTTTGTGCCCACATGGAGGTGTCTCACAACATTGGAGCTCACCATCTCCAACTCAAAAGAAAAATCTGTTCCTTACTGCTTCCAGACCCATCCAAAATATAGTACTTATCTCTAGTCCCTGGACGCCTTATCATCCCCCATGGACAAGAACCAGTCAGTGAATAAGCAAACCCCTTCTTGCAGCCTGGAATGGTTCCCATTTGATAACAAGACAAACTAGCTTTACTGCAGAGGTCAACCAACATCTTAATCTATCCTCAGCATATTTGAAATGCAAATGTCCTGGCTAACAGCTTTTCTTCAGCTACCGCTTATTTCTTCCTTAAAACAATTCTAGTCAATCAGCCTCTAAAATCCAAATACTGCCTACATCAAAGTTGGGATGGCATCAGGGACTCCAGCCCCAAGGAGACAGAGGAGATGGCTTATTCAATCAGATAGCAAAGAATCATATACTCATTTTTACTCCAAAAGATCCATAAATTGAGACCCAGCTGCTGCTCACTTCTTTCTCTAAAATTCTGCTGTTACTTCCCAAAGCATGCTCCTGCCCAAAGTGTAGACCACTGCTCTGCTAGTGAACTGGACTGCTCCACTGAGAAACGTGGGCAGACAAAAATGGACTCCACTGCATATCACTTTGTCATCAGCCATATTTTAATTATAAAGAAAATTAGTAACATCCTTGCCAATAGATATCTGTAAAACACACACTATACATAATGTACTGAAAGAAGCCTAGAGAGAATTATTTTCCCCTTTATAACAAAAATCACTCTTTTTATTACTACCTTGCTTTTATGTCATTAGTAATAGAGTTGGGTTTTCTTTTTCCCTGAGTTTGAAAACAAATTAGACCATTAAAATTGTACCTAAGAGCCTCCTTTAGTTTTATGAATTGTTTCAGAATGATCCTAGAAACTGAAAAAGAACAGAAGAGGCCCTCAAGCAGATAGATATTAAAATAAAAAGGGAACATCTTCTCTGGAAACAGAAATCCATTAAATCCAAGGGAAGGAAATTTTTTTTTTTTAAAAATTAATGCCCTCATAGACTACCACCTAACTTTGCACATTCACAGTAAATTAAACCTCCCTCCAAAGCATGTCTCTGTTGTACAGAGCTCAGCCTCCAGTGAGTCAGAGCAGCTGTAAATGTCAAACAGAGAGGGAGAGGTAAAACGGACAGAAGGAAGAGGAAGAGAAGGGACAGCTGAGTATGCCTCTGGGATAGGACTATGCGAAGCTGCGAGCAGCTCTTTGTGGGCAGGTTCCAGCTCCCTCAGTCTCATTGATAACCTTTCTTCTCAACGTAGCCTACTTCGCCTAATCAGGAAAACTGAGAAAGTCAGCACACCTATTTATTGGAGCTTAATAGTTACCTGAGGTTTGATGCTAATCCTAATAACATCTAGGGGAGTTGACATATCATCTCTATTCAGGGCAAAGTGTTGTATCCATTTTTTGCTGGTTTTACCCATGGTCTGCCAATGGTCCAGGAGTATTTGCCACACTGAAACATTAGAGGAGGCTAATGAGCAGGAAAGTTTAAAAGATCGGTCTGAAATCATGGCCCTATTTATGCCTTGTAAATTAATCTGGGAGAGGCATTTATGTGCAGGATTGGTGAGGAATCTCAGAAACAGATCCTGAATTTTTAACTTGATCACTTCCTTAGGAACTGACTTCCACCTGCATTTGCCTGAGGAAGTACTCTGTTAATAGGATATTAACATTTAGCTCATTCACTTTTAAGAAATGACACGTGGCAAATAATGTGGTTTTTTAGACCACACTCTGCTGAAGGTATGGAGTTTGTCCCCAGGTCTGCCTACGTACTTCTGCATGACTCTGTGCAGTCCCTCTACTCCTCAAAGACTCAGTTTCCCTATTTGCAAATTTGGCATGATGATACCATTCCCTGTTCTCAGTACTTAAGAAAAGTGTTCTAAACCAGCTGAGTATTTATTATTCATTTCGGGGTTTATTAGACAGCACAATATAACTCTAACTTTGTGTGTTTAGCCATCGCATCCTGATGGCTTTAACACGTCCAGAGCAAACATCAAATCGATTGCTCTCACACTCAAGTCAGAGCAGCAGAATCTTCTGCAAACGCCCAGCATCTCTCTTCTCTCCCTTATTATTCCCACTACCTCAGCTCCTGATGCCTCCTCCCTGCCCTCTCTCATCTCACGATCACTTTTTGGTTTACTTCACAAGGAGGACAGGCTAAAAACATGCCCCGAAGCACAAGCACAGTCCAGCTGATGAGGATGACTGGTTGAGCTGGGGAAATTGCCAACAGTGTCCTTCCCCTTCAGCTCTGGGTACCACAGGATGCTGCTATTAGACCTTGAGATCTGCAACACCTCCCATCAAACCCACCAAGCCCTGCTGTGACAAGCAGGATAATGTACACTTCAATACGTACACATTATTCTTTTCATGTATTTTTCTTACACAACTTGCTAATTACTAGCATGACATGTTTAAATGAGTAGTTGCTCCCTCATCACCTCTCTCTACCTTCTCTTTGATCCTCCAGTAATTAGATGTTGTGTTTCATCAGTGTTATTTGTCTGACAAACTGTGACACCAGTTTCCTCCCCGCCCCAAGTTCAGAAGTTCAGTTTTGCTTAAGTAAACAAGAGTTCAATGCTAATAGAGGTGAACCTCATGGATAATCCTAAAGCATTAAAAAAATCAGTCTTTAAGACTCCAGAATATTTTGGCCTGTCCAAAATCTTTGCCTTCCAGTAACAGCCTGTTCACATGAAAATTTAAAGAAGAGGTAAAAGAAGATGTAGAAATAGGAAAGTATGAACATACAATCTAAAAATGGTTCTAGACAGTATTTTGCAACTGGTTTAAGAACAGATCCTAGAGACTGGGACTTGAATTCTGATGTGCTTTTGCTTTGTTCCAAATTTGGGAATGATCAAAATGTTATAAATGTTATCAGCCAGGTTATAAAACCATTTTAGAAACTTGCACCCATTCACAAAGGAGATGAGCTCAAATTGCCATATACTGGGGGGGGAAGCCAAGAAAAATCATAAGCTTAACGTCACCCAGGTTCTGCAAAGTTGCTTGAGCAAGTTACACAGCCAACTTGCACTGAATTTCAAGGGAGATAAAGTTCCTGAAGCGCCTTTGAAAGCCTCAGCCCCAAATCCAAGATGAGTGTGTTACCAGGTAGAAATAACATTTTCCTTATTGGGACCAACTGTTTACATTATATATCCTCCCATTACCAAATCTGTCTGGGATTCTTCTCCATCTCTTAGTATCAGTACTTCTAAGCACTTGAAAATTCCAGATAGACAAGTGCAATGTCTGGATCAGGAGCTGGAACATGTTTTGGTTTGATAGCAATTCCAATGCCTCTTCCTGACCTGCCTACCTGCATGCTGGACCACATCCACCACCGCTGTATTGCAAGACCAAGACCGCAAGTTCTCTAGCACGTGTCAGCATTATGAAGATAACTTGTTATACTGCTTCAGGGGGAGTACTTGTGCTTAAAGTCAAGGATATGCTTAAGTCCTAAAGCTCAGCACCGCAAGGGCAGAACAATTTGTGCGATAAATGACTGTGCAGCAAATTAAATCTGCTTGTAAATATTGCACAATATGGCATCTTGCAAAATAATTTAATATTTATTTGGCATTCATTATTGAGCAGTCTGCTAGGAACATCAACGATGTGTAAAATGCAACATCGGGATCCAAACTAAACAGCTTTAGCTAGCAGGCTCTCCCAGCTCACCCCCAGCTGCTCCGCCAAAGCAAGCTAGTGACATGAATTTTGAAAAGTTTGGTTTGCTTCATGGCTTTTTGTTGCTGCTTCTGCTTTCGTTTACCTCGTATTGGTAGATGTCCAGGATCCTTTCCAATGACAGCTCCTCAAAGTACAGTCTGTCACACTCATCAAAATCTGTGCTCACCGTCTCCGGGTTGCAATTCACGACGACGGTCTTGTTGCCAAGCTGACGCAGCGTGCGGATACTGGAGACAGCACACCAATCAAACTCCACGCTGCTGCCTGCCAGGCGACAGAAAAGTGGGCAAGGAAAGGAAGAAAACATAAACAGCCATTCTCAGCACTCAAGCTTAAAAAACAAAAAAAACCAAAAACCTCAGCGTCGCCTCCTGTCAGCTCAGAGCAAGCAGTCTAATTGTCCTCCCATGGAAACTAATCATCCACAAAGGTAAGCCTCCAAGCACAACAGGTAAGTTGGCTCAGATGCTGAGGAGTGACAGGCCCCTAGAACACTTCTGACATCCTGTGATCATAAACACCCACGTCTGCTCTTGCTGCCCATCCAGTTACTATTGTCTCCCAACCAACCTGCTTTGAGATAAACTTAAGAGGCAGAAGCTTAGAGGTGACAAAATTGAGTGCCCGTTATTACGAGACAGCGCTGTTTATCCAGGGAACACGAAGGATTTGTACAGATGTGGTTTGAAAGCCAGAAGACTGAAGTGTTTTTTACCTTCCAGAAGAGCAGAGTGTGGCTAACCTAACAACAGAAAAATGACAACTCAGTGGGTTTGACCTTCCTGTGTGCTGACTCTAGATAAAGCAAATCAGTAGAAGACTTTTAGAGCCACACCGTGATCCTTTTATCTCGGTTTAAAGGCAACGGTGACTATGGCAACACTGTGGGACAAGCATGTCCTTCTGCCCTGAACCCTGAGTAAGCACTGTGGCCACCTCTACAGAAAAGTGGCGACAGGGCAGTCACCTGGCCTCACCAGGACTTGGTGCTTGGCCTGGGGCAAGCTGCAGGACTTGCGACTTCAGCAGCACTGCAGGCTTCAGGAGTCCAGCTAACAGCTACCGCCCCATCAATTTCTATGCTCAAACTTCTAAGAGGGGTACCATAAACAGAGAATGATACGCATTAAAAAAACATCATTAAATGGTTATGCTTACAGGCTACAAGAAAACGTTGGCCTCATCATGATGAGCTCACAGTCATTACATGAACGTTAACAACCGAGATCAGTATTTACACGTATAATTGTGCGACAAGATACATTGGAAATTCAGGCTGTACTTAATTGCTGCCTCTGCCACCTAGTCACAAACAGATGGCTGTCACAGGTCACTCACTGACAGGCACACAATTTTTTTCCCTACTTCTGTCAAAGAGGAACCTCAAAACATCCCTAGGCCTCAGCTGAAACGTCAGAGATATGAGAGGGGAAATCAAACCTGAAACTGGATGTTTCCCAGAAGGGTCACCAGACGCTCATTAACTTTCTGTATTCCACTTCCATTACTCAGGTATTCTTATACTCATAAGAAACCTCAACTCTGGAACACAATGGTCAGCTGGAGTCCCCACGTGACTGCTTTAGATATAGCCTGGGAAGAGGGACTCTTTATCAGGGAGTGTAGCAATAGGATGAGGTATCATGGTTTTAAACTGAGAGGGGGTAGACTTAGGTTAGATATTAGGAAGAAATTCTTTACTGTGAGGGTGGTGAGACACTGGGAAAGGTTGCCCAGAAAAGTTGTGGACGCCCCATCCCTGGAAACCCCCTGGATGGAGCTTGGAGCAACCTGGTCTGGTGGGAGGTGTCCCTGCCCATGGCAGGGGAGTTGGAACTTGATGATCTTTAAGGTCCCTTCCAACTCTAACCACTCTATGATTCTGTGATATTTCAGCCATGTCCAGTAATGGTCATGTCCAAACAGTGGGAAGAGAGCAAATAATTAGTAATGCTAGTAATGACTGTTGTAGCATAACCAGCCACTGCTCCTCAAAAGATAATTACTACATCAATACAGGCATGTTTTTTAACTCACTTTCAGGTTTCAATCATGTTAAATCTATGTGCACACCTTAAAATTTACAGAGCACTCTGCTAGTTCATGCAGTTAGTGGAATAGCTTATTTATGCTGCTTTCAGGGCTGACTTTCAAATGAACCCTCTCCTAGGATAGGAGGTACTCTCCTGGCAGCAAGTGAAGAGCAAGCATCACCCTGAGTATCTGAGCAATAGCCCCCCAGAGCACAGGTCACACACTGCAGCTCAGGCTCTCAGCGAGCCAGAAGCCTTTACATGTCCATGAAACATGTGTCAAGACAAGCTCTGAAGTTCAAGAGTGTGCAACTATAGTAATTTAAAGGCCTTTTAAGACCATCTAGTCTAGCCTGCTTGCAATAAGAAGAGACATCTTCAGCTAGACCAGGTTACTCAGAGCCCCATCCAACCTGACCTTGAATGTGTCCAGGGATGGGGCATCTACCACCTCTCTGGACAACCTGATATAGTGTTTCACCACCCTCATTGTAAAAAATTTCTTCCTTCTAGCTAGTCTAAATCCACCTCTTAGTTTAAAAAAATTACCCCTCATCTTATTGCAACAGGTCCTCATAAGAAGTTTGTCCCCATCTTTCTTATAAGCCCCCTTTAAGTACTGAAGAGCCGCCTTCTTCTCCAGGCTGAACAACCCCAACTCCTTCAGTCTTCATAGGAGAGGTGCTCCAGCCCTCTGATCATTTTCACGGCCTTCCTCTGGACCTGCTCCATCAGCTCCATGCCGTTCTTGAGCTGAGGATTCCAAAGCTGGATGCAGTACTCCAGATGGGGTCTCACTCCAGATGGGGTCTCACAAGAGTAGAGTAGAGGGGCAGAGTCACCTCCCTCGACCTGCTGGCCATGCTTCTTTTGATGCAGGCTGGGATTTGGTTGGCTTTCAGGGCTGCAAGCACACATTGCTGGGTCACATCCAGCTTTTCATCCACCAGTACCCCCAAGTCCTTCTCAGCACGGCTGCTCTCAATCCCTTCACCCCCCAGCTTGTATTGATATCAGGGGTTGCCCTGACCCATGTGCAGGACCCTGCACTAGGCCTTGTTGAACCTCATGATGTTTGCACGGGCCCCACTTCTTGAGTTTGTCCAGGTCCCTGTGGATGACATCCCATCCCTCAGGTGTGTCAACCGCACCACTCAGCTTGGTATCATCCGCAAACTTGCTCATGGTGCACTCGATCCCAATGTCTATGTCACTGATGAAGATATTAAACAGTACCGGTCCCAATACGGATCCCTGAGGGCCACCAGTAGTCACTGATCTCCATATGGACATTGAGCCATTGACTACTGTCCTCTGGCTATAACGACCCAATTCTTCATCCACTGAACAGTCCACTCACCAAATCCATATCTCTCCTATTTAGAGAGAAGGATGTTGTGGGAGACCATGTCAAAGGCCTTAGAGAAGTCCAGAGAGTTGGCATCCATAGCTCTTCCCTTGTCCACTGATGTAGTCACTCAATATAGCATGATTTTTGAAATTATATCAAACTTCCCCCGAATAATTTTATTTCTTCGCAAAGGTGTCAACATACCCAAGCTCTTCTGGTAACGTATTTCAAAATATTTTCAAATAAAAATCATAAGGTTGCTTTTTAAAATCTAAAACTCAGTTTTCACAAAGGAAATAAGAATCTTGTTGTTAAAAATAAAAAATAAAATCTCATGTTTAACTTTGATCCAAATCATTTAGCCTTTTCTGACCTGTTCCTGTTTTGTAACTGTAAATCCACAAGGAACACTAAGTTGATCCCACTGAATTATGACTACAATTCTGAAAGCACAGGGAAAAGCATGCTTCTTACTTGCCTTCAAAAGATAACAAAATAAAAAATAAATCAACTTGGCTATTGCACCTACCAAAAAAACCTTTTAGAGGTGCAAGTAATGGTTTTCTTTAGCAGCCTTTATTTAGTTGCAACCTCTTCCAAAGATTGTCTTGATCTAATCAAAGCTATAGAACAGGTAAGGCCAAGATCAGACCTGCATGGCTGATTTAAGCAATTAAGAGTTTTAGGTGAACAGTGCAAAATGTATTCACATACATTTGATCAAATTATTAAAGAACACTGCCATACTTTTTATGTTCATTTTTTGTAACCATGCTACACAGCATGTTGACTGGCAGAAGCATTCACAAGAAATAAGCATAATCATGGAGTGTTCCTCCTGATTTCACTCATCTCAACGTTCAAACTGGAAACTGAGTTCAAAAACACAAGCTATAAACAGCAACAGGAGTGCAGCACGTGACCTGTCCATCCAAGCAAAACAAATGGATGCAGTTTTAAATGTCAGCTTTCAAAGACCATCACCACTACTTGCAAGATGCAGAGCAAAAATATTTCTGAATAATAAGGAATCTTTTTCTTGTCAATAATTGCAAGCTATTTGGAAGGATCCACAAAAAGAAGAAGTGAAAGTCATCACATACAGAATTTGGCAGTCTGTCTACCTGATAAGAGATTCCATAAGGAAACTGTTATGCTGCATAATCTGAGTGGGCTGAAAAGACAGCAGACAGAGAATTGCTTATACAAAAGCAGCTGAAGATTTCAAAATATTTTCATAGTCACCTATACTTACAGTAGTAAAATGCATAGTATACAACAACATAATCATAAGCTGGCAGTAAACATGTAAGATAGGTGTGGGAGCAACAAAATTCTATACAAGGTAACAGGTCCTCAAGACCTTAACATGTGCAAAAAGTAAGATTAAAAAAAAATGCTTTAAAACTTTGTGGAAATCACAACTAAGTGACAAGTGAAAAGTAATAAAATTCTCCTGTTTTTTCCAGGGCGTGAAATGAAGTCTCTAAGCAAGTGTAAAAGGCAAACCTTGTGTTAGGAATTGATGTCCTATGCACTGCGCTCTGGAGCGTTTTGTCACCATATGAGAAGAGGAACAAATGAACCACAAGAATATCCAAAGAAGGCCCGAGGGTGCAAGGAGAACAGAGGAGTTGTAAGAAAGATTTACCTATGTGATATGGTCCACAGCCCAACACCATCACTCCACAGTCATCAAATTTTACATCGTGTTCCTGAGAAGAGAGGGGGAAAAGTCATTAGGATCTGTACTCCTCAGCACCTAACTCCTTGCTTTTCAGAAAAACAGTTTCTGGTGCTCAGACCATATTCAACACTCTGACCCTTCAGGGCTCAAGTCTGATCTCGCTTACTGCAATATAAACCAAGTGCAACTCCACTGGAATTAGTGGTGCTGCACTCAAACCAAAGGAGACACAGCACCTCTGATTTGGGTATTCGAGCAGCCTAAGGAGCTGTTAAGTTTCACACAAAAATGAATGCTGGGATGACATGAGCGGAACTCGAGTTCTAAACTCCCAGCACCTGGCCTGTGCACAGAGGATGCAAGTACAGATGATACTGGACAGGATCATAACAACATAGGGGCATTATCACTAAATGCACTGGATCGGTGTTCGCACAAGCGAATGTTCTAGGCCTGCTGTAAGGGGATTATATGTAACACCATCCAAAAGAATTGCTACAGAGACCGATACATCTGCAAGATCTCCAGAAATAACATAGCTTAGGGGAAAGAGATCAAACGAATGTGCCTACCTGCCCGTTGTACGTGACATAGAGGTAATTAGTTACCGCTGGGTATTCTGCTGCCAGTGTGTCGATCTGTACGGGGAAGAAGAGGAGGGATTGTGAGGAAGGATTGTGACTTGGCCAGTGCCAGATCTTTCTTACATGCAGGTGTTTTGGGGTTTTTCTTTTCTCTCTTTCCTTTTCTACTCCTATTTCTGTCCTATTATCTTCCCATCACCTCCTTCCTCAAAAGGAATTGATCTAACTGTTATACGCTGGTGATGCAGCATATGCCTGGACTTCCCCCCAGACCTTACAGTTCAGTCAACAGGAGAGTCTACCATCTCTTTCTAAGCTGCAGTTTTAGCTGCTCACTTCTTTGGTAAAACACGTTCAACAGCCCAGAACTTTCCTGATCCATCCCTTCTTGCCCAGGCCCTCATTCTCTAGTTAGTTTGGCAGCGTTAATCACACAGATCTCCATTCCTCCAGGTCTCCTGTCCTCTTTAGCTGCACTGTCTGGGATCTTCACACTATACTCTTGACCCCATCTTACTCCCACACTGAATACAAACCTGCAGGCAGTATCACTCTGAGATCATGCCGAGCACAGCCAGCAGTGCAAGTACTACGTATTTATGTTACAATATAACTGGTGCTTTGATAATTAAATGGTACACAAAGCAAGAGTGATTTTCAACCACCCCTTACATGTAGTTTTCAACAATTTCTTATGTAATTAGTCACCAGAGAGCCCAGAAGAATAATTTGCCTACTAGGCTGTTCACAAACTATTTATGTCAACTACTTATTGCATGTTATACATGGTTACTGGTCCATCTAGGTCACCGCGATTGCTGAAGTTCCCTGAATGAACAGCTGAAACATTTCTACACAGAATACTGAGCAGGGAATAACATTAAAGCAGTCCTGACACGAATTTTTACATGCTATAGCGTTTAAAAATCTGTCCAACCTTCAAGTATTTTCAGGAGTCCCCACTGGCTGTCCAAATCCTGGTGAATAATGAAGAATGTGACCTTACGTCATTAGCGCTATGTAAGTGTCTGCTGCTCATTACCGTTGCTAATGCTGCAACTTGTACTTCATGGCTCAAGAAGAAACATATGCTTTGAAGCCACAAATGCAGGCATAAGTAGAATGACCTTATTAAGGGTACCGTGGCACACAAATCAGTCCAGCACTGCAGTGCCATACGCAGCTGAAAGAATGCAGCGCAAGACCAGGCACGTTTCTGTGGGCCAGGTGAGGACATGGAAGGAAAACAGCAGCTGGGGAACAGAAGGACATTTGGCACCTGGAATTGGGCCTGAGGATGCAGATGGGCTCTTTCAGAAACATTCAGTAGTTTGGGTTGGGTGTTTTTTTCCCCGTAAGGACAAAAAAACAGCTGGTGGCAGTTTAATAACAGCATACCTTAAATGCAGCAGCAGAACACCTAGCAAAGCGCTGGTGACACTGCCATGAATACTAGATGAGCTCATTACACTCGTGCTATCACAATGAATAGCAAATGAACCCATAACAACAGCACACTTCAAACAAAGGATTACCCTGTAAAAAGTTACTACCAAGAGGAAAGACATATTACACTTTTCGTGGTGACACCGTGGTGGGCCACCATTTTCCCTGAAGCCAGATAACTGCGTTTCCCCCTCAGCCACACAGAATGTGAATGAGAATTTTCTGAGTCTCTCTTAGGGGATGTTCATGTCATTACATTGATGTCTGCAGTGCAGAAACAACAGCTATATGGGTGAAATTTGTTCTTCTCTAATGACAATATCAAAACTCCCACAGATGTTAACAGAACAAGGCCTTCCACCTTGTTTACCTCAGCTGTTTCTAAGGCCATGGAGATCTCCTGCTCCTTGCACTCTTGGAACCCGCCACCATGAACAGCAATGTTTCTCACATACCTGTTTCACCCAGGGCACCACATTCTTCCTCAGTCTCAGCTGACGGCACTGGACTTCAGTCATCCTCAGGCATTTCCCAATCTGTTTGTCTGAGAACCCGATCTGTTTGGCTCTCCTCAGTGTCTCTTCTGGAAGAGTTTCACTGGAATTAAACAAGAGAAACACCTCTGCATGAGGCTTTACAGGAATACTTTGAAGGTACGTGAGTGCTTGTGTCTTCCATTCTGCACAGAGTTGCTATAGGATCATGCACATAAAGGCAAGAAAAGGAAGAAGATGCAGCTGAGAGACGCAATCCTCATATATAAATGGTCTTTTTTTGCACTGGACACCCCCCACAAACACTTACAAGGTAAAGTCTACAGGCAGACTGCTGATACTAGGAAGTTAAATAATTTCTTTCCTTGCACCTTTAAGACAGGAATGAGTGACTCATGATGAAGTCCATCATCTTCCAGGCAGCATTTTCCATCAGGCTAATACAAGGTCACCATATCCACAACAACTGTATGGTCACTTACCATTGCATGATTTCCACGAAGGAGATGCAGTGATTCCTTTCTTGGATTCAGCATCCCCACATCTCCATACACAAACTTTAACCCAGTCTCTCCTTTACATTCCTTTTCCCAGTCTAAATTTTTAAATATAGGCCTCACCGGACTGGGATGGATCAGTGATTATTTATGTACTCATATCTCCTGCCTCTCATTGCAGCTGCCCCACCCCACACAAAGGCATGAAATTCCTGAAGCTCTGGGATGTGCCATTCAGAGGCATAACTGGGGGACAACTTGTTTCAAAACACTATAAATTGTCCCAAACAATTCCTTCTTTCTGTTGTTGAGGATGCTCTGTCTACCTTCAGAAATGGCCAGTATTTTGAAAAAGCGTCTGACTTCAGAGCTACAGAGCAGAAATGACCTTCAGAGGCTCACACACAAGGTAGGTTTTTCATTCTGACAGTCCCAAGTATACGTTTTTCCATATCATTTGTGCTACTTCTTGCATTATGAACAATGGGAGAGGGGGATATAGACAGGATAAAGCAGGGGTACCTTTTTTGATTTCTTATTTGCAATCAGGGTCTCTCAATACTTCCATGTGTTCTTGTTCTCCTGGTTTTGCTTTTCAGGAGTCCTAATTTTTGCTATTTATTTCAAATGCATTGCTTTCCCTGGCCATCTCTAAAGCTCAACAGTTTCTTGCCCAATTTGCTTTTGATTTTTTCATCTTCTCCACTCCCCCTTTATTCCCTCCACTTTTTTCTCTCCCACACTTTGTTCCACTTTGTTTTGACTCCACCTATAGCCATTGTAGTTTCTGCCTGTCTCTGTTTCTAAGCTACCTTTTCTAAGCTTAGCTTTTGCAAAAACATTTAAAAAGCCTATGTATTTTTATCAGCACTTCTGCTTTTCATCTTCATTGCCAAGAGCATCTTTGCCTGCCCAATAAATCAATATTTTATGAGCAAGCAAGCTCTGAATCAGGAAAAAGGAAATGATTAACAAACAAGCAATTTTCCTAAATCAGAGCTTTTGAATTATGTCCTTTGCTTGATGGTATTTTTAAATAAATAGCATTATGTTATTTGAGTGGGAGGAGAGGGGTAAGGCCACTTTATTGGAATGTGTCAAGAAGCTGAAGCATGAAAGAGTCATTGGATTGGATTTTCCACTCTGGCTTAGGCACAGAGCAGCTCTGCTGCCCTCGGTGAAGGCAGGTAAGCGTAAAACAGGTGAGAGTCACAGAAGTGTCAAACCAGCTGTTCTGAGAGAAACAGAACCAGGAATCAGAAACTTCTGGGTTCAGATCCCTGGGTAGGTGGGTTTTCCTCTCTAAATTCCCCAATGCCATCTCTCCTTCCCCTGCAATATGAGAACAGAGTGCTCCACCTGCCTACAATAGCATGGAGACAGCCTGTAAGGATTTGCACAAAGGAAACATTCTCAGTATCTGCCGTCTTCTCCCCTGTGCCCCAGCCTGGCACTAACAACCAGCCTGCTCTGCCCTCAGGGGACTCCAGGCAGGAGTGCCACCTACACCCTTGATCTTCTCCAAAACCCTCCACGTTACCCTTCTCACTCCAGCAGATCCTGCTTTTTGCTAATGTCAAAAGGAAAGAGTCCTGCCTAATCCAGCAGGTTGAGCTTCCCAGGTTTTGGATTTAGTTCCAGGTGCAGAAAGACTTCCCAAAATAAGACCCACTTTGCAACACCGCAGTATGTTAAAGCCCTTGGTTCCCATGCACTAACTCCTCCACCGCGAAACTCCTCCGCTTCTCCTCAGCTCTTTCTACTTTCTGATCTCAGCTCAGAGGCAGGACTTCTTGCAGAAATGGTGAACGCCAGAACTAAAGGCATGGATGGGTGTTTTACAGGAGGAAAAACAGCAAGCAAAATCTGCCAAATCTCTGGCAACACAGATGCTAGCCGTCACTGGCTATTAGGACGAATGCAGCCACGTTAGATTTCTCTCCTAGATTCAGCACTCCCTAAGTACAAGTGAGCAGACCTGATGACGCCAAGAAAATGAGCCCGTTTCAGTGCAGTTTGCTCCCTTGCTCTCCCCTCCCTTCCGCCTCAGAAACACACATAGCTGGCTGTCATTTGATTACTGACAGAGAAAGAAAATTACCTTCATTTGCAGCTTGTTTCAATTTAGTTTTTTGTATCTCAATATAACAATATCATTCATCGTCATTCCCCCCCCAAGAGGGTGGGTGGAAGAGAAGCAGTGATTATTGGGCAACATGATTCATTTGCCTTAGGCTAGCAGCTTAAATTAGGTTAGGACACTTACTAATCCATGCAAAAAGGTAACCAGTTTTCTACAGGACAACCAGCGTGCAAGAGAAAAGCTGAATATCTGAAGGGGAAATGGAACCCTGCATTTTTTTCTTTGCTACTCCCAATGGATGACAAAGAAAAGATAAGAAATGCAGCTTTCAATGTGGCTAATAAGAAAGATGCAGTGGGAATCTCTATTCAAGCAGCACCTAGACAGGAAGGGTATTCTCATTTCTCACTGCCACGGAGGCAACTTAATATGGAGGAATCACACCCAGCTCACCGCCAGGCAGGAAAGGTTAGAAATGACAACCCAGCCCTGGGGACGTAACAGTTTTGCCATTTAAAATTGTCACAGAAAATTGGCAAGAGTCAAACACCCAGTAGTACTGATTTCCAAGCACTTGGAACCAGAATCCGCCACGAGATGAGAAAGTGCCAAAAACCTCTGAGGCAACACCCAGGGATTTGGAGGCATGACCAGAAGAAGGGAAAGACAGAGTAAGCCAGCAGAATTGCTCCATCACGTTTAAAGGGAACTGGATCAAAGAGCTGCAAGCCCTCAGCACTGATATGGAAATCAGGCTGTCTCTCTGCACGTACTGGACACACATGGTCATTCCTGGATAATTTCCATTTACTATGAAGGGTAATTTTTAGCATTTATCTCTCAACATTCATGGAAAGAATATAAGAAGCATGCAAACAATAGGTAGGGTGATGCTTATCTCACAGATAGCAAAACTGAGATGTGAAAAGGTTAAGGGGGTATGCTTTTTAAGATAGACATTGACCTAGTTATGTTCCCACTGCCTTTGCTCAAAGATAGCCCTTTGGACTCGCTGGAGACATTAAAGCCAGCAAGAGCAGAATCAGGCTGATTTCTTTGAACACAAACAACCCTTCCAAGACCTCACCAGAAATCCAGCACTAAAAAAAGAAGAAAAAAATAAAATAAAAATCTTAGTTCTGGCTATTCCCAAACACATGACCCAGTCCTACATCATTGCCTCCCACTTTCCCCTGGAGCATCACTTACTCTTCAAACAGAGAGCAAAAAGCCTTCCAAAGATTAAACTCCCTCACTGGTTTATAATCAATTTTGAAACAAGAGAAGATTTAGCAGCCACGATTCCAGACTCCTATAATACTCCTTTTTCCTTACATTCACTTTTGCAGAATGACAGTCAGAAGTTTTAGAGCTTCGAAACCAGACGATTAGACTTTTGCACACTGCCAAAATCATTTAGAGGCTGCTCACTTCCTCGGAAAGCTAAAGTCCCCTGCACATTTTTCAGTTTATAAAACAATACAAGCTTTTCCTGAACGTTGCTCATGCCTCTGTTTCAGTTTCCAGTGTTGATTTGTTGTTGTTTTTTGTTTAAAATTCCACCCTGTCATCTCCAGAACTCCAGCCACTCACTTTTTCTTCAATAATAAATGATAAAAGGAAATGGAATAAATTCCCCTTAATGAGGAAATTTTCACCTGGCGCAGAGGACCTGAGGAAATCTATTAACTGACTGGAGGAACACTGGCAGCATTGCAATTATCAGGAGAGCCTGCTCGCTTCAGCACGGCCCTCTCTTCCACTTGACTGGCTTTCATCTGATCCACCAGTTTAGGACTAACGCTGAATAAATGTGCTGGTAGAAAGCCCCAGCTCGATATGGGAAGCAGCACGCTCGTTCTTGTCTCCCAAATCAGGCTCCGCTTCATTTTAGGTACGTTGTCAAGTTTATGCCCACCCACATATTACTCAGGTGCACGTTAATGGGTCTTGATCAAAAGGATCAGGAATATTTTGTGAACTGAGAGACAAAGCCTGAGCGGGGAGCATTTTGGGCACAGCTATTGTGTCAGTTAACATCTGCCCTGTAAGCTCACAGGCTCACCCCTGCAGGTCGCTTTGGTTTATCTCTGCAGCTATCTCTATTCAGGTGGCGTGGACATGCACATAGGAATTGCAAAGATGAGCATGCCCCAGCTCAGCCCACGAGTCTTGACCTCAGCTCCTCCTGAATCCGGACGGGGTGGATTTAAGCCCAGCCTACAGTTTCACTCTAGCAAGCAAAGTGGACCAAAAGCAAGAAGTGCTAGAACCAAAATGCCTGATGCCCAGTCCCGAGAGAGCTCTTCCTACCTCAGTAGTCAGAGTCCTGGAGGGTTTCAAAAGCCTACTTGATTTCAGGCTGGATTATGTACAAATGCATATTCTCTCTCTTTTTCTCATTGTCCCACTCTGCTTCAAGGCTCCTAGTGTCTTCCTTGATTGCTCCTGATGTTTTATAAGATTTTGAACGTGCTACAATTAAAACCATGAGATTGGTGTATAAATTCTCTCCCTGCTTCTCTGCTCAAGAAGACAGACTGTTACCATTTTTCCCCTCCTGAGAAGCTCCTGAGATGACTGACAAAAAGCTGTCAAAAGAGCATTTAGGGAAGCAGGAGCTGTAAACCAACAAATCTTGCTCACCGAACAAGTATCACTGCGCTCTGCATCTTTAACATTCAGGTCCCTGGGCTAATAAATCCCCTTGTGGACATCTTGACTTACGTAAGGTGAACCTCACACTGTGCCCTAAGACCTAAATGACTCACACCTAGGATTAAGTGATGCACTGAAGCAGCAGCCCACACCAAAATACAGCCAACAAATGGGTCATAGATGCTTCCTCAAAGCCTATTTTCTACCCCTGGTAAAAGACAACTTTGAAGTCTTTACTGGGGTCCCATGGTATGGACTCCCTCACTTCTGGCATTGTATATATCATTTACAGAGATTCCCCAATGGCTTTTGAAGGTCGATGCCTGTGTATCTTCTGTATCATGGAAAAAAATGTATATTGTGTTTTTACAAATTTAGAGATGCTGTGAAAGAAAATACAGTTGTGAAATTATTACCAATGGCTCTATAAGACAAACAGAAAGTATCTTATGTCAGATCCACACAACGCACAAACAACAGTGCTGAATAACTGTTTATATTATATTCTCCTCATGTACCAAATTCCTAATTTGTTCCTGAGTCTTCCCTGCCCCACAGTTCACAGAGAAGACAAAAGTAATTTTCCCAGTTAGTTAAAAGCAAGTACAACAAATATGTCAGTGACAGCTCCTCGAACAGCATAAATCAGTGCAGCCTGACTTAGCATCGCTGGACCTGCTCTACTTTATACAAGATCTGACTTACACTCTCTGACCTGTCCCAAAAGCACACAAGTCAGCAGAAACATTGCTTTTGAGAAGAGCAGGTGTGTAACACCCAGTGCAGAAAAGCACAGGTTATCGATGGCCTCTCTGATCTTCCCTCCCTGCACTGTTCCCTATGTCACCTGCTGGAACCAGGTTTTAATTCCAGCACCTGCATTTCTGTGGCAACTCCACCACAGTCATGTTTTGAAATCAAGTCATGCTTCTAGCAAGCAGCTTTCAAAGCGCACCTTTCACAGACCCAAGGACACGAGTTTCGAGAAGGAATTCACAATAAACAACTTCTTCCATGGGCCACTGAGCAGAGCACCTGGCTACAAATGCTGAGCTGAAGTGGGTCTGCACCCTCCTGCTATTTTCTGCTTCGCCTCTATTAACCTGTGTCTCCTTAGGAACGACAAGAGCAACACTCAGGACTGCACTTACCCCTTCCAAGCAAACCACAGGCCAGGACGTGTTTTCAATCAATGCCCACAGACACAATGCTAAAGAATACATTTCTCCTCTAAAACAAAGGTCTAAAGTAAGATTGCTGCCATCATTTTCTGCTGCCTGGCTAGTTTGGTATCCACCAAAAGGAAGATCTGCAGTTTTCATCAAGGTCAATTTGAAGAGTTGAGCTTTAAGAAGACAGAGTTCAGTTTGCAGCTCTTCCAGACTGTCTTTAAGACTTTGGGCAAGCCTTACCATCTCTATGCTTTGGTCCTCAACTGCAAAAGAGGGGTTTCTCATGCTCCTCTTTTCCTCACTCGAATAATACTTCACAGGCTTTTATCAAGATTGAGATGTTTCTCTTTGGGCAATATACTCACACTTCTGTCTGTTGTAAGACGGCCCAGTCTTCCCCGGGTCTTTCTCAAATTGTGCTCGTGGGGATGACAGTGTTACCAGACCCTACTGCAAATCTATCTTAATCTGGACTGGGTCCATAACCCTGGCCTTAAAGTCACATCTCTCTCCTCATTGTCTCAGACCCGTTCCAATTGCCATCTCCTTCATGAGCTGCCAGTGTCAAGAACAGCCAGCGGGGTCACTGCAGGGCTCTTCCCCTCCATTTTCCCTTATGGGACAGGCAAGGCTAAATCTAGGGAAAGAATTTCCTGAAAACACCATATCCTATTGCCCTGCCACTGCTTCACACACCATCACCTATTCATGGACTGACAGCATGGGATGGTGCTTGCTTTTTTCATTTAAGTATACGCAGTTTTGTTTGCGTGTGTGGTGGAGAAGGTTATGCTTAAGATTACATTACTGAAGGTATGAAGGTAATTGGTCAAAAAACAACAAAACCCCCACAATGTAAGTTTCCACTTGAAATGAAAAATATGTAGGTCACAAGAGAAACAGCAAAGGCACATGTTTGACGTGTGGGATATTACTGAATATTCTTGCAATTACTCTCAAAATGACTTTCCTTTCCCAATTCAACTCAGGCCATTTGCTTTCCTGCAGCCAAATCATATAACTTGAAACAACTCTTTCTCCATCTTAGAGGGCCCAGAGGCAGAGTCAAATAGAAACATTGCTGCTGCATGACAAATGCTACACAGTCTCACCAGCACCAGGTCAAACGTTCTTTGGAAAGAAGTTCTCTGGGACAAACGTAAATGGGGCAGAGCGTGCCCTCCCCAGTCTCTCCTGTCCCTGCAAATGGCTGGCCTTGCCTGTACACCACTGAGAACGGACAAACATTTAGAGGTCAGAAAGGATTTTTCCCCCCGTAACATTATCCTGTACAACTTCCACAGGTGGAAACAGATTCCATGCACAAATCAGTAAGGCCTTCTACTTACCTCTGAATCACCCCACGTGGCCAGGCTGCGAGGCAGCATGCGGTATACGAATGCTGCTTGCTGAACTGCTCACAAAGGCCTCCACCTGCCTCTGATCCCCCATCCCCATCTGTCTGTCACATCCACTTGTTCTAGTTCTAAATTTCCTCTTGGCAGAGACCGTCTCCTTGTTACTGGTGTCTGCAACAGCTCTGCAGGGCCCAAATCAAGACTCTTGGCAGAGATGTTACTCCAACTGCATCCAAAACCTCATTGCAAAGAACCCCCCAAACCAATCAAGAGTCAAAAAGGAAGGGATGGATTTGAGGGAACAGAGAGCAAGCCTGTAACCAGCAACAGTGCCTGGGAACAGGGCAACTACGCTGGCTCTGGTAACTGTATTCCAACAAGAGAAAGATTTAAAGCAGTGACAGTGTCACAGCCCGTTCTTTTCAATTGGAAACAATCCTGTAGCCCAGGTAAAACTCATGCCAGGCACGCTGGGGGCTGGAAACAGCTGGCTGCAGGAAGAGCACATGCGTGCCAAGTCTCATTTGCACCACTCAATTAGCTTTCCCTCGGCTATACCAGAGATGTGTTTCCTGATGTGGCTCACTGGACTGGTGTCTTAGTTCAGGTCAGAAGTGTTTTTCCCTGGCTCTTTGCCTTTCTGCCAATGTGCCTTCACACATAATGCAGCCAGAGAGTCCATCCTCACCCTCCAATGCAGGCTGTGAGGTGAGAGAGTTTCCTTAGGAAGGTTTGAACAAGGATACCGGAGTTAAAATCTGCATTGATAAGTGAATGAGGCTAAGTTAATTTATACCACCTGCAATCTGAGTTGAATTGCATGAATCCACTTCCAAGGGACACAATATTAGTTGTGTATGATACAAATGCAAGGTTGGATGCTGCAAAAGGGCTCGCTGTAGCAGGCCAGCTACACAGTCTGCTGCCTAGGCACCAGAAGGATGAAAAACTTTGTGGGGTAGTACCAGCTACTGATCACGTAACAGTAGTATTATCACCTGCCACCCACAGCAGAGAAAGGGAAAGCAACCTCAGTGATGCAGGGAAGTTCGGCACAATTAGCCTCCGTGGAGTGATACTGGATTTATAACAGCTGAGGATGGAGCCAGCCTCTGGGGTCCCAAGTGCATCATTCCAGAGTACGCCAATCCAACAGCAAGGAAACAAAACTGATTCTGGATATATTGTTTTTCTTCCTCAGGAGCTACACATAGATATATTTAAGGCACTTGAGACAAATGCAACATGACACTGATGTTAGAGGGCAAAAACTTGTGCAGCCAAACAATAGATTTCTCTAAATAATCAAGCTACTCCTTCTGTTCGACATCTCCCTCCACATTTATTTTTGTTTAGCTCCAGATCCAGCTTGTTCCGGAGGGCAAGGGACAGCAAGAGCTGCTCAATTAAAACCGTGCAGCTGGTCAAAGAAGCAGAAATCACAGCAGATGAACCAACTGAAACCTTAGCGATGGCACTGCCTACGGTGCGTTCCCAGTGCCATCATGTGGTGAAACCTGGTTAACACAACGGGTACCCGAAGAGGAAAAACAGCCAACATACAGCCAATAACTCAGCAAGGAGGTTCTCCCAACCTCGTAAACCATGAAGGGAAAGCTCAAGTCAGCAAGAGGCTGGAACTGAAATACAGCCCAGTGCTATAATTTACTGCTCTCTTTCCTGCTTAGTTTTATATGGTCATTTCTCTTGAAGAAAGAAGAAGATTTATATTTAAATATGTCTGGAATTATAGATGTTTGAAAGTGCAGCACAAAAGCAACACATACTGCATGATCACAGAAAGGCAGAAAAGCTTAAAAATCGATTGGCCAGGCTGGGAAAAAAAAAAACCAAAAAAAAGCCATGTTATTTGGCCCTCAGGTGTAATAAGTCAGGACAAGTCCTGTATTCGAAGGCTCTGTCCTAGGTATCCGAGTGCAGCCGCTGTTACTCATTACAGGCCATCCACATTCCCAGCCTTAGCCTCAAAGATACACTTAGGATTTTCTAAAATAAGCTGGAACTTCCATAATCCCTGAGAACAGCCGAGATGCCTAAACACTCAAAGAAGTTCTTTGACCAAAAAGAGCGGTCTCAGAAATTTCCTCTGTCCTGGTGAGGCAGTGAACTTGGTTTTCAGACAACACTCCTTGCTCTGAGCACCGAAATAAACTTCTCAGCATTGACTGCATCTGTGATCAGGGTCTGTCACAGGTTTCCCAGCAGAAGGATTCCCAGAAGGTGGGTAGACAAGGCTACATCCTAGGACAAGGCTGTTGGTTTTTCTTACCTGTTCACTTCCTTCAGGATCTTCTCCATGTTCACGATGTTCTGCATCTTGTACAGGAACCACTTGTCAATGGCTGTGAGTTTATGAATGACATCAACAGGGACTTCATTATCCAAAGCCTGCCAAAAAGAGGAGAGCACCAAACAGACCCTTGAATACATGCTTTGCAAGTACAGATTTAGTCTGCAAATAGGTAGCAGCAACTATATAAAGACATAAAAAGTATGGTAGACTATGCTGGACAAAACAAAGTTTCATCTTTGAGACAGGACCCTGTCTCCCACAGGAACAGAAAACGTGCCCCTCAAGCAGTGTCAGGAGGCACCAGTCTCTTCTGCTCATGCTTTGGTACCAAAAGCTGGCTTCTGTTTGAGCAAGAGAGAGATAATTTACTTTTTATGGAGGCAGCAGCCAAACTTAAACTGATGGCAACGAGGATTGGTGGCCACTAAGTATGTGCCTTAGCTAGCTACAGGGAGGCACATTCAGCCTGCAGTTCTGACTCCTCTACCTGCACCCCTTACTGCCCCAAGTTGCCTAAATCTCAGACCCTTGCCAACCTCCCAGCAGCAAATGTTAAACAGGAAGGTCCTGATTCTCAGCTGTGGAGAAACTCTCTGCTTTGGAGCATAAATCTTGATATACTCCTGAAATACAAGGCTGAATCAAATCATGTAGCCTTGAAATACCTCTGAAAAAAGGGGAAGTCCAGTCCTGGGTGACACTTTGCAGCTACAGTGTAACTCTTACTGTATCTCAAGTTAATGCCAAGAACATTCAAATTCCCCTGCATTATCTCGTAGGGACTATTTTTAATTTTTTTTAATTATTTTTATCCAACTATTTGCAACCATGGGGTAAAAAGGAACCCCACAGAGCTATTATTCATAACACAATGGATTACAGGATACTGTAGTATTAAAAAAAATCTCAGATGAATATGCTAGAGAGCACCCCAGTATTATACAGTTGTATCTTCTGTCACTGATATTTCCTGGGTCTCACCAGTAGTGTACAGCTACAACTCTCCTGATAAAACAACTATAATCAACCATAATGATAACACCAGCATGGTATTTTTTGCTGAGCTGAAGTAATCAGGCTCATTAATTTGTTACCACGCTTAATCGTTTTCTTGCAGGGCAGCATTCCTGGAACAAAGCCAGAGCAACACCACTGAAGGAAACCCCAGCATTAATCCAGGCATGAGCTTGTCCCACCGCACCCCGGCGTTATCCCTCTGAGTTTTCAAGCTGCAGACAACACAGTGTCACATCGCCACCGCATGCTTCAGTGCTGCCATCCATCGCATGCTTCAGCACTTCTCCCCCTCTGCTCTGCCCTGGCGAGGCCCCATCTGGAGCACTGGGTCCAGTTCTAGGCTCCCCGGTTCAAGAAGGGACAGGGAACTAATGGAGAGGGGACAGCAGAGGGCTACAAAGATGATGAGGGGCCTGGAGCATCTCACTTATGAGGAAAGGCTGAGGGACCTGAGTCTTTTTAGTCTTGAGAAGAGAAGACTGAGGGGGGATCTGATCAATGCTTATAAATACTTAAACGGAGGGTGTCAAGAGGATGGGGCCTGTCTTTTTTCAGTGGTGTCCAGGGACAGAACAAGAGGAAATGGGCACGAACTTGAACGTAAGAAGTTCCACCTAAACACAAGGAAGAACTTCCTTACTTTGATGGTGGCAGAGCACTGGAACAGGCTGTCCAGAGAGGTGGTGGAGTCTCCTTCTCTGGAGACATTCAAAACGTGCCTGGACAAGTTCCTGTGCAACCTACTCTGGGTGGACCTGCTTTGGCAGGGGGGTTGGACTAGATGATCTCCAGAGGTCCCTTCCAACACCATATCACTCTGTGATTCTGTGATGTGGAGCCTTTATGCCAGCTGGGAGAAATGCACAGGTTGCTTCATCGCTGTGCTCCAAGAAGGCACCACCCACACGGACAAGGGATGAGCAACAGCTCTCATCGGGCACTGCAAAATGCTGACACCACCTTCTCCCTTTTCTATAGGACCTCCAGGCAGCTTGCCTTGATCTCCCTCTCACAATTACTCCCCTGTCCTGAGAAGTAACAGGCTGCTCACTCCAATATCCTGTTTGCTCACAAGCAGCAGTGAAAATCTCTACTGTACATTTTGCTCCTTTGGAGTAACCAGTCACTCACACACCAAACCTTCAGCCAGCACTTGGCATCCCACAGCCACTGCTCTTCCAAATGCCTGCAAAGAAAAGCCTGGGGCTACCACAGAGGCCCCTGAGCACTGGCAATAAAAGGGTTGGGCTTCTGTGAGGCCACTGATAATGGGTCTCTCCCCATTCTAATTCCTTAGTGCTTTGAGGGTAAGGTCACGCTGCCACATTAGAGGGACATGAGCCGGTCTTTTCTCTGCACGTCTACTTTCACAAAACGTGTGCAGACTTGCATCTCTTGAGGACCTCCAACCCTCAGTCAATGGTCCCTGAGCCACACGTACACACATGTAGCATGACTGCATACACTTAATCTGCTTAGGACACTATTTAAAAGTCCTAGGGATCTTCAAGGGAAACTGAAAAAGGCAAATGCCTTCCCCTCCTTAATTAGAGGAGGAATAGAGAAAATAAATCACCTTCACCCCAGTGGCATAAATCTGGAGACCAGGAGAGAAGAATGAGTTTGTAGGCAGTTCTTGCTCCCAAATCACCACACTACAGGGGCAAATCAGTTTCCAGGCAGAAAATCCCTGAAGGATTTGACCAGGGGCCCTGGAGAGCACTCAGATAGCTTTACTCCCTTCAAACCTACATGAAGGAGTACAGCCTAAACACACCGCGGAAGAAGGGGGAGGGAGCCACAGCAGGACAGTGTGACTTTAGAGCCCTGCTCACTTTCAAGAGCCTCCCATCCAGTAGACACTAGCCCCATGCTGGGATGCCAAAGGGTTTATGGGACTGCCTTCACACCGTGAGACAGAGAGCAAGCGTGGTCTCCAGGCCAAGCAACAGAGGGCAGCTCAGCTGCCTGTGCTGTCTTTAGGGCTGGCACCCTTGTTCCTTCATTCCCATCCCCGCTCCTCACCAAAGGAAGTATTCAACTGCCTGTGGACCACAGCACAAGCGCAAACTAACATGTCCATAGTGTGGACAGCTAGGAGATCAGTGCCCTGGTGTGAAACACAGTGCGGATCAAATCCACAGCATAAATCTTCTGAGGCTACTCATATACAACGTTAAGAGGGCCCAGAAAAGATCTGATAGAACCTGAGCATCCCTGCTCAGCAGGCAGCTACATCCTTCCAGGACTTGGCCACTCTGGCCAAGGAACAAATCTCATCCATTTCAGCCTCTTTCCCAGTGCCTTCTTTTACATTACAACAGGGAGTCCCATTACAACAGCAATAGCTTGGAATGGCAGGTGAACTCCCTTCCCTTTCACCTGAACAGTTACTGTTCTCATCATCCAACAGATAAAGGAGAGAGAAAAAGTAAAAACCCCTGGAGAGTTCACTAGGGGGGCTTGTGGGGGAGGAGAAGACATACAAGGAAGCTCCATCCTGTTTCAAACAAAGCTGAAAGCTAAAGGGGACTAACTGTTGGCTTTTAAATGTCAGCAAGCTGGAAAGGGATTTCCAGGCAGGCAGCCCCAGCTGCCAGAAGTACTTCTTACTGATATTGCTTGCCTCAGTTATTAACAGGGACGAATTAGTGCACTGTGTCAGGCAGAAGCAGCTCCTTATACGGTGGGATTAAATCTTCGATCTTGCTTTTTTCAACAGCTCCCAGTGAAAATGCCACCAGCTGGGAACACCCAGAGTGTTCAGTGGGGCACAAATTCACCTTCACCTCCCCAGATCCCCTCTGTTAACATGGGGTTAAGATTAACCTTTCAGTAAAAGCTCTCTGAGCCACTCGGAGAGACTAGCAGCAAGATTTTTCTCTCAGTCACAAGAGAAAGCTATAATAAAGACCGAGCGCAGCTGCTGAAGGATGTTCTACGCTTACGAAGACACGCATTTCCCCAGCTTGAAAAGCAAGAGTCAACAGCTGGACAAGCCACGTATTTGTAGAACATCTTGTGCTTTTTGTTCAGGTCATTTATAAGAGGAACATCTATGTGAAAACCTTTTTACAAACACAGCACACCCTCAGCTCCACACACTCACGTGAAGGATGTAATGAGGTGTATCTAAACATGAGCACTAAGGGCTTAAAGACTCCACCACACAAAGTCAGGGGCACAAAAAACAGTAACTGAGCGCTCCCTGCCAGGAAGATTTGCCATCTTAAAAAACTCCAACAGGTAAGTAAGAGCTATAAAAAACAGCTGTCCCTTCCTCTACATAGAGGGCATGGACAGATGGACAAGCTAGCTGCAGCAAAACCAAAGTGTGAAATTGCACCTACCTTGTAAAGTAACTAACCCCACGTTTACCAAGTGATATACGCAGGCAAACACCTTGGAGCTGAAGGAAGAAATAATTTCACAGCCTAGACTCCCTTACAATAACACCCCCCATTACAGACACCTTGAAAGATGAAGTGATTTGCCCAGTGTGACAGGAGGTTAAAAGAATGCTAGGGAAGTTGAGTCTATTTCAAAGAACAGAGGATTTCCTGTATGCTAAATTTAAGGTAGAGTTTTATTATTTTTTTTTAGTTTCAAGCCCATACCAATGCCACAATTGCAAAAAGACAGTGCAGCAGACTGCAGCTTGCCATTCTTTATCATCCTTTGTTTCAATTCTCAAAAGGATCTTCATTTTTTCCTTCCTCCCTTCCTATAAATTAATGGTATTCTGCAAAACTGGCCAACTTTGACTGACATTTACACTAGTGTAAATCAGGGCTGAGCATTAGCCAATATTTAGTAAACAATTATATCATAGGAACAAGCAAAGGCAAGGGATTCAGGTCTCCACCAACACTCAGCTACAAACTGAAGTGTCAGGACACAGGAATGCACCTGCTGCTGAATGCAATGAGCATTGGCTAAGATTGTACCAGACACGTTACCTGAATACAGAAGATGCAGGAAAATACAGTTGTCAGCAGGAAAAATTAGAGTCATATACCCACCCAGCTATTACATTCTGCAGAAGAAATTACATATGATAGAGAGTATCTGTACTTCAACAGCAAGGATCCTATGCAAGGTGGTCTCAGTGTGCTTGACACACACAGGGAAGCAAGTGGGCGAAGAATGTGTCACCTCAGCTGACCCAGTCTGGTAGCTACAAATCAAGGGACGTAGGTCACGGGCTTTCTACCTTTCATTACCTTGGCTATTGCATATATCCGAGTGCTGGATGGCTCAGAGAGTTCTTTCTGGAGGTCTACGATGGCTGGCCAGGCTTTGTTCATGGGTAGATGTGAAGTGAAGCCATCTACAGATGGGTGACACATTCTCAGGGCCTTTTGGAAGCTCTCTTCAAAAGTGCGTCCAATAGCCATGACCTGTAATGAAGAGTACCCCCACATTAGCTGCGGTGAGCTGCTGCCCAGCTATCCCCTGAACAACAGAGTGCAAATTTAAACCATGAAGATGGACATACAGAAATATTACCGCTTTTAGACCTCCTCCATAAGACAGTCCTGCTGGCTTTAAGACAGGCACAGCTGACTGATCCTTGGAAGTCCCACTTCTAGGCCTGACTCTGCCAATGTTATCAAGAGAGAGTGTCAGACAAGTGACTGCTTTCTGCTTTTGTCTACCTATCTGTAAAATACGGGAAGCCACTGCTCTCCTCTGTAAACTGCTTTGAAGCACTTTAGTAGAGGGAAGCATTATGCAGTAGCATGGGTGTAGTAATACAGAAGGATATTTCTGATTAACAGCCCGTTAGAGATAGAGACTCACAGTGGGAATTCTAAGGTTCAGAAGAAATCTGCTCCTCTTCTTTAAACTACATTTAACAGTGACTCTCCCCTGCGAGATCTCTCTTAAAGGATTACTCCTCATTGATGTAGCAGCACTGGGGTTTCCCTACTTCAATCTTGACATCCCATCTAATAAGAAAACAAGCCTTTCTCTGTGGAAATCTGTGAGGTAACAGAGCCCTTTCTCTAATTTCAACATTTTTATTTCCCAGTGCAGTGAAACCCTAACAGCGTAAAAATCTTCTCAAACACAATGTCGAAAAATGTCAAAGAAAAAAATAACATTGTTTTCTCTTTTCTCACAGCTCCAGGCCCACTGCCCAGCACAACAGAGCTCAGGAAAAAACAGACCAGGCCAGACTGTTCAATTAATAAAAATGCAGCAGGTGCTGTGTGTTCCGGCTTCAAGTTCAGGGCTAGGCAGACAACCGTGCCATACTAATAGAGACACAGCAGCAAGAAGCTCTTTCCTTCAAAGACCCAAGTCCTGCAGACTAACCTTCTTGCCGAGTACCTCTACCAGCTGCAAACTTCATCTCTTACTCTTCTCCATCCTTTTTTCAGTGCAACCCCCAGCAGTCATAGAGCTGCACAGTTGGAGCATTGGCTTTTCCTACATTTCCCCCTTCCCTTTACCCAACTTCCTGCCTTGAGGAGGACAGGGGGTTCACGCAGCTCTGCTTTTGTGATTTATGACTGCTGGAAGGACTCAGTGCTTCCTCCTGCAAATGTGTATGGCCAGGAAGTGTTTACAGTTGATGGTGCACAGGACAACTGTGTTTATGAACCCCAGCTCTATAGAATAGTCAAAAGAAATAATTCACATCAGTGAGCATCAACTCACTGAAGGAAAAAACAAAACAAAACAAAACAAAAAACCACAAACCAAAACCAAACCAACATCTCATTGCCGTTAAAAGCCAAAACTGCCACCAGAAAATCAAGTTCTAAATAATCCTTCCAGTTGTGATGAAGGCTTGTTGGCTCAGCAAGATAGAATTAATGTTATCAAAGTCTCATGTGTCAAAATAATTTAATAAAATAGCTACTTGAAAAGCATTAAGAAAAAAAGGCAACTGAAAAAATACTTTTTTTTTGCCTTGGTAGCTGATACATAATTAACTAATTCAGTGTGTAATTTACCCACTTTGCTTCACTTGTCTCAAAACGTGGTCTGAAAATGCTGTTATTGCCCCAGATGCCTTAAAATAAGTGTGTTTAAAAGTCACACCGTCATGTTCCAGACAGAAGAGACTTAATCACTAAGAGAAGTTAAAACTTCAGAGCAAGATTACAGGTTGTGTTCGGATTTCAAAAGAAGTAGAATGAGATTTGGCACATGGTTTTAGCAAAGAGGACAACTAACTATGGGAACAACTGAGAGCTGTGGCTTATTGGCATCACTGAAAATCTTAATGGACTACAACTCTTGAAGTTATCCTCTAATTAACAACCACTACAGAACCCCAAACAAAAAATAACTCTGGGAGTTCTGTAGTGAGTGCAAAGAATGAAGTCAACCTCAAGTGATCCAAAGTGGGTCTCTTCCCTTAAGAGTCAAACCATTTACGAATTCACACTGTGACATCCAAGATTACACACTCCTAAATCATTTCAATTAATTACAGTACTGGATAAAAATCATTTGAGCTGAATAAATATCTTCAAAAGCCATGAGGTCCCTGAAGATAGATATTCTGAGAGCTACCAAGAAAGAGAAATCACTTTCCCAAGCAGTGGGATGAAAGGGAAGGAGAGAGTCTTGTGCTCACCTCTCCCACGCTCTTCATGGAGCTTCCAATCCGGTTGGACGTATGCTGAAAACGGTCCAAATCCCAGCGGGGTATCTTGGTAACAATGTAATCCAGGCTGGGCTCAAAGCAGGCAGAGGTTCTTCCTGTCACCACATTCTTGATTTCTGGCAAGGGGATCCCCAAGGCAATTTTGGCAGCAATGAACGCCAACGGATACCTGCCATAGAGGAAAGGTAGAGAATGGCAGAGTGGGAAGTACTTTGCTCTTGTAAATCCCAGGAGTGGATCAAATTAAACAAGTGTGAGGTGTTTTTGCTTCCTCAACACAATGGAAGGTCACTGTGCTCAAGCGCAGCAGGGCCTGTCCAGCTTCCTACCCTAACACATTGTAGAGCCACCTATACCTAGATCTGAGACTTGCTTTATTATCCGCAAAGCCGTCATTTTAGATACGTGTCACACCCACAGTGAGACCACATAAACAGATATATTTTGCTCTAGGTCTGTCATCCAAAAAGAAAACAATCAAGCGCCCACTGTTCAACATCATGGCTTACCTCCAGTCTCTGCTATGGCACTTCAACAACCACAAGAGTTGCTGAGAACTGCAAATTAGAGATTAATTTGTGCCTCTCAACAGCATCTGCAAAGTGCAATTAAGAAGCCAATTTTTAAACAGCCTGCTCTGACCATCCTTATCTTGATTAGTTTATGATTAGCCAACAAAACAAAAGCGGCTAGCAATGCCATTTGCATCAGTCTGACAGACAGCTCATTAATAACTGTGTCCTCTGGGTCCCAGAGATGATTTGCAGCCAACATATGGATAAAGTGGATACGCTTTGTAAGGACAGCTATTAGGCTGCCCCACACACACCTCCTGGGAGTTTTTCCATTTGTAGTAACAGCACTGGCAGGCTGCAATGGACCTGGAGGGCACACTAACCCCTTCTTCCATCCCCCAGCAGGACTGCCTCTCCAAGGGTCAATCCTAGCAGATGCTGACAAGAGCCGTTCTTCAGAAGCTTCCCAGGCAGAAATCTGCACCTTACCACCCTGCCCACTCCAGACTTCTTCCTAACAACAAACTTCAGTCTTCCTTGCAAATTAAGCCTCCTTGTCTTAACTGCATGGAGAGCAGATCCAGGAACTCTTCTTCCTTGCAGAAATCACACATTTAAATAATACACTCAACCAAGTCCCTTATGGTAAAATTCTCTCTGTTCTTCTCCCCTCAGTTTTTTTTTTTTGTTCACTTGTTTGTTCTGTGGTGGTAGTGGTTGTTTTTTTTTAAATAATCTTACCCTGTTGCCTTGGATGCCAAAGCTGAGCTTCTTGAGAGTCTGGCATTAACTTCAATGATGTAGTACTCCAGGGAAGTTGGATGCAAAGCAAACTGGATATTGCACTCTCCCACGATGCCCAAATGTCGGACAACTTTGATGGCACGATCCCTCAGCATCTGAAATTCCTCATTAGAGAGCGTCTGGCTTGGAGCCACTACGACAGAATCTCCTGTTGGTCACAAGGTAGCAGAGAAGGAAAATGAGAAGCAGTTCAGCAGCAGTAAATTTTGGGTCACTTTCTTTACTAACCTATTGCCAATACTGAAGTTAACACAGACATTCAAACCTGTGGATGTACAGTTGATGAAAAGCACGGACAGTCAGAGGCCCAGAGTTGCAGAGGCTGGGAAATATTATGGAAAACATGATCGTAGGGGCAGGTTTAGCCTAACGCTATCGGTTTCACACTCTAACTGGCTCCATCCAAGATTTGAAGAGTATTTCTAGAGCCCGCTTCATCAATCACAAAACTATGTCAATAACAGCAGGCAGAAGGGCACTGCATAAAAAAGTTAACGAGTCATTTCCAGCGAGTCACCCTGTGCCCAGGCCTACCTGTGTGGACTCCCATCGCATCGATGTTTTCCATATTGCAGACAGCAATACAGTTATCGGCAGCATCTCTCACAACTTCATACTCTATCTCCTTCCAGCCCACAACTGACTTTTCCACCAGAATTTGTTTAGTCATTGCAAACGCCTGGAAATACGTTAGGGAAAATGAACAGTAAGAAAGAAAATCTTATTAGGACACGTTCCTGTATTTAAGACTACTGTGGTGTATCTCCAGGCATCCCAGATGAACACAAAAATTGAAAGATGAAGATAAGCAAAGTTCATAGCACCGATGACAAGCACTTTATATTTCTCTTTTTTTTTTTAAATTGAATTAGCTTCATTTGAAAGGCACAGAAAATATTTATGTGATCTGATGGGAAAAAAAGGCAGAGCATGTGCGCTTGCAATGGCATATAAATAACAAAGAGGAATATAAAAAATATCTAAGGCTTCAATCATACAACAGACACACGCTTTTGCTTGTGTATGTGGGCAGCCCCACAGACTTCCATAGGAGAACTCTGCAGAAAACTAAATGACTAATTGATGGGGAGTGTGGGTGCCAGTAAACACCACGTAATTAATAGCAATAATAATGCTGCTTATCACTGGCATACTAACCGGAAGCAAGATTTGTGATTTATTCCTAAACTTGATCTTGAAAGCACTCCTCAGCACAAGAGACAAAAATGAAAAATACAGTTTGTTGGTAAATGAGCATAATCTAAGTGAATAAATGGCCTTAATATTAGCAGATAAAAAACATTAATCAATTCTCACTTAAAATCCTAGAAAGTAATGGGCATATTATCAATCCATCCTTTACAGCAAAGCTTCTTGTTTTAATGCTGCCCATGAATCAGTCTTCAGTCTGGTTCCCTCCGTAGTTAGCTCAAACTGTTAGTCAAATGTTGCCCTTAGCTCTGTTGTCAAACTTCCACACACACAAACACACACAAAAAAAAAAAAAAAAAAAAATTTTGAGGAGTGGCACTTCACATCCAGCCTGAGCAGGCCCTGAATTTGCAGTGATGTAGCGGGCACACCTATTCACACTTATAAAACAATTTAAGCTGCTCTTGTGTTACTGTCTGTTGCCTCCTCTCACTAAAAATGAGCAGCGTCAGGAGACATGAACTCAGGGTGTTCAGTTATCTGAATTATATGCAGTCCGGTGTCTGAAAATCCAGTTCACAGAATTAACTACAGATCATGTTCCTAACTGAAAAGAATGGAGTTTCTGCTGAGCTGTGGATACCAGTACCCAAAATTGAGTTAATTCAACGATACTGAAATTGTTTTACGCTATAAATTTTGAAATCTTGGTCTTCATTCAAAATGCTGAAGGTCTTTTAGTACAATTTCTGAGAAAATGAAAGTGTTTACTTAGAAAGCAAACAGAATCAGAATTTTGGTAGAGAAAAAGAAAACTTTCAGAAACATGAAAATTTTACCAAAAACATGAATTGCCCCACTACTAAAATTTTACAGAAAATAAGATTTTCATAAAAAGCTATTGGTTTACAGATTCCAGGGGAAAATTGAGATTTTCAAAATGACTTTTTCTAAAAAGCACCAAGAAATGCTGATCAAAACCAAGTTTTCCTACTGAAAAATGTTTTGATATAAGCTTTTCAGGCAGCCACACTCCAAGGGTTTCTGGGTGAATTTCTGCTTTCTCTAAACACAGACCATGCGTGAAACTTGGGCAAGTGAAGTGTTTCCAACCTCAGCCACCCATCCATAAGACAAGGTTACTGCACCCACTGCCTCCTCCTGCATCTCTCAGTCCTGTCCACCTGTCCACTGAGCAGCGCTGCAACAAACACTCCCTGAGAAGATGTTTGTTCAGCAGGAAGCACAGAATCACAGTGGACCCAAGTCTGGTTGCATGACAGCAGCGTGGAGGAATATAAAAATGTCATTTTCACATACAGCTTTTACTGTCATCAGCAGTATGTCTTTCTAGAAATATGTGAAAGATGAAGAGGTTTAGCAAATCGGGAAAAGACAAAACCAAGAATTTTGCAGACCAACTGATAGAGACTAATTTCCTTAAATTCTGCATTTTTGCTGAGGAAATAAGCTTTTGTTTTCTCTTTCCCAATTATCTGTTTACTTTAACAGCAAATTTATAAAAAACAATCCCAGAGTTCCTACACAAAAAGAGTTGTCTTTTTATAGCCAGGGACAGCTGTTGGACGTCAAAGTATGAAGTGTTATCCCAATAAATCTCCACAAGAGCTTCTGACCTAGCAAAAATATCCTCTTTAGATAGAAACACAGCAGAGGCCCAAACCTCCCAACTCTTCTGTCTCTAATACTACATTATCACTCAGCATTTCAAATGTTTCAACTTCCTTAACATCTTTCATGTGTCATTTACTCCAGAAAGTAGGTGAATATAGTCCACTATGTTTCTTTTCAGACCAAAATTGCTGAAATGCTTGCTCAAATTCTCACTTGTTTCTCATGAATTTAACAGATCTTTCATTTAACCATTTTCATTATCCAATTCGGCAGGAATTATGAAAAGAGGGCATTAGAAGGAATCAGGATAACATTTTACAGATAAGATGAAAGGCAGAGTATGTACAATTCCAGTGTCTGAGACTATTAGAAGAATATCTAAGAAAATGAGATGTTCGGCTGTATTCCCAGAGCTTGTAATTGCAGACATACCTTTGTACCAAGGTCCAGCAAACTTTCCTTATCAGGACATATGCCTGACCCCAGACCACCAAGGGCATAAGCAGAACGTATCATGACTGGGTAGCTAATCTTCTCAGCTGCCTTCAGAGCATCTTCAATCTTAAAGGAGAGGGGAACACGTTTCAGAGATACGATAACAATTAAGATGAATAACATCTTCAACTCTGGTTATATGGTTAACTGGAAATCCCACCAGTAAGACACTAAACTGTCTGAAGATAAAATGAAAAGAATAAAAGTTGGCTTTGTAACATTGCTTCTTTGTTCTGCCAAACAGCAGAAAACCGGAACATGGAGTCGAGAAGGTGACTTCTTTCCTTAGTTATGTATGGATTTCCTTGATGACTTTCCATGGACAATGTCCTTAACCTGGTCTGTCTTCACAGACTTTAGCCCCTCCAACAAGACATCTTGTTTTAAGACCTGTTTCGTTTCCTCCAAACTCGATAGGTCTTCCCACTGAACCAACTTTTTGTTTTCACACTCCCATCAAGAAGGATTTCAGCACTGCTGATTTTGAGGACCTGAAATCCTAAGTCTAAATGGTTTGTGCAAAATTTAAAAAAAAAAAAAGTCACCACTGGAACTTTATATATTTTTGCGCTGCAGCACAGAAGTCTCCCCAACTTAATTTACTTTTCTTATCAAGAGGTAAATTAGCTCAGGATTTCCAAGTGCTTAATTGCATTCCCTCATTTTAAAACATGGTGAACCAGTATCAACCACTGTGGAGTGCTGGTGAAAGCATAGAGGCTACAGTATCAACGGCTGTATTCAGCTTTCACTCAATAAAACTAAATTATTTTTTTTAATAACTCAAACAGGCAACAGTAATAGTAATCACATCTTCAAAATTGTCTGATTTACCGATTCCACTGCAAAGCTAGGAGCAATCTTTTCATTTAGCTCAGTCAGTTTATCGGAAAAAAGCTTTCTATCCTCTGTAGCCATGATGGATTCAACTGATGTACCTAGGACCTTCACACCATACTCCTGCAGGACTCCTTGCTTGAAGAGTTCCACTCCTGCAGAGTAAAGAAAGCCACAGTTTTGAGGACAGATAGTAGATGAAGAAGTATCAGAAGATATTTGACTAGCTGACAACTTGTCTGGCTTCATCAACAGCTAATTTTATTATTGTTGTCATCAGTAGAACTCGGAACCATAACATGAAAGTTTCTGTCCTCAAATCTATGAAGCCTGGGATGTAAAGTTACTGCTTGGCCATTATCTGCAACACAAAACACAGCACCACAGCTGGATACTGCTGCAAGAAGCCAAATGAAGTTAACTTTTCCCTCCGGTCTCTGCCTCAAGGTGGTCTGAATATCCCCAGTCCAACTATGATAACTAAGACTTCAGCAGAAAAGCAGGATATATGAATTACTTTTAAGTATCAAAACAAGCAATGAGATGTTATGTTCACAGCTTAGCAATTACTCACTCCCACATGGTCAATATTTCTGCCTGTATTGCTCAGCAACCTGGGCAATGCATCAGGCACGTGGGTCTTTCATGTCTACACAAATAAAGTCTGCTGAACACATGGTAAAGACCACGATATTTGCCTGAAAGGGGTGCCAAGGCACCTGTATTATACTCACCACAGTTGAGAGCAGTCTGGCCACCCATTCCCAAAATTAATCCATCGGGACGCTCCACCTTGATGACTTCTGTGACAAACTGTGGAGTGATGGGGAGGAAGTAGACAGCATCAGCCTGCTTTAAGCCAGTCTCATTGGTCTGCACTGAAGCAATATTGGGATTCATCAGGACAATTTTCACATTTTCTTCCTGAAAAATGAAAATCTGCATTAAAATCACAGAATGATGTGGAGTTGGCATACGTGGAAAAAGAGCTAACAGCAGCAGCAAGGAGAGGTGGAATTCAACAAGCAATTCACCAACAACAGAATTCGGAAAGCCTGGTTCCTTAATTACTCTCCCATAAGGGATTTCTGGTATCTTGTAACAGGCTGAGCTAACACCAGTTCTTTATTTTTGTGCCTCTGCCTGTCTGTGAACCTTGAAGGAACGGAGATACCCACCTGATTCAAAAATTTGGTTGAAATTTATGAACACATTTATGAATTGCACGCATTTATACACTTATGAACACATTTATGCTTAGGGGAGACAGGAAAAAACTCCAGCTTAATCATGTGTCTTCTGTTGGAAGGCAGACTAAAAGTGACAAAGCAAAAAAAAATTTAATCAAAACCCGATCTTTTCTTGCCAAGCAGTAGGTCTTTGATCATGGGTGCCCAGGTAGTTCTCAGATTTTTGTACTGACAAATAACAGTACCAGAATACATTTTTTTGCTTTGACTTTCCATAAAGATATTTTAATTTCCTGGTGTTATCACTTTAAAAATCTTGTCCATGACTTTTTAAATTTGATATTGCATATACTAAAAGACAAACTCTGCCTCAATATGCAAGACAAAGCTTAGCCAAAACTTCACACTGTTTTTTCTTGGTCACACATGAGATAATGAGATAGATAGAGTGATAATAAAGTGTATCTGCTTCCTGCTATACCAATCAGAGTTTTGACACTCTTTTGGCTACAAACAGAAATTCACTAGAGTTTGCTCCATAATAGAAAAGTCTGACTGAGAGCTGGGCAGATCAGCTCTCCTCACTCTTGAAATACTAGTTGTTAATAATAATGAGACCAGAATGTGGCCAAGCTTAAAAAAAACACATTAGCCACAAGCAGATAAAGAACAATGTATTCTGCTTTGTTGAAAAGATGAACTGGGAAGTAGAAAGGCTGTGGCCTCATTTTTATAGAAACTCATTCTAATCTCCATCAACTTCTTGTAAGGCTATAAACTTCTACAAACAATTTGTAAACAATGCTAATTATAGATGCAAAATACATTTTAAGAGAAAGATTTGCTATATAGAAGTTAGGGAGGTTAAGAAATAACAATGATGACTCTCATTATAAACAGGAACTGTGATGATACTAAACAAATGAGTAGAAAGAAAGAAAAAATGTTGGTAGCCTAAGTCAGCCATTCCTCGAGCGAATGCTATGGAAGTATTGCTGGGACCAGTATAGAAATTGCTATTTTTCCCCAGTTCACAATAAGCATTACAATGCCATAGGTTTTTTCTGTGTTTGTTTAAAGTTTGTGATTGCTTGGCCCACTGGTTTGGGGGAACAAATATATAGGTCACCTGGAGCAGTGGGATTCTCACTCAGAACTCTGACTGCTCAGTTCAGGTATCAGATAACATTTCTTCTCCTTTCTTCGATAACTTAAAATGCTGCCTTAAAGACTGGCTGTAAATTTCCTCTGACCTTTTTTCCCCCAAGCACACTTTCCTTGGGAATGTGTGGAACAGGGAAGGGAAAGAAGAAATAAAGTCTGTATGGAAAATATTTTGGATTTAGATAAATGACCCCAAACTGGGTAGTTTTGCTGCTGAGGGAAGAAGAGTAGTTCTCTAACCAAAATATTCTTCTTTAATAAATGTATTCAGAAATTCTGTTGAAATGAATAGCAGAGGGAGAGGTGTATCACTTTCCAACAAGCTGGAATATCTGTACATCTCAGCCTTTTCTTTCCTCCTTATCTGGGGCAAGGTGTCTTAAAGGCCCAGCCAGTAGTAAGGAGGAAGACAATTAATGAAAGAATTAATGCTCACTGTGCTACAAGAGACACGTTTCGATGATAGCGCATCTTCTGGCCCAATTTCCAGGATGCTGTTTTTCAACGCACTTGCAGTTTGTCCTTGCAACCCTTTCCTTCAACTTCTGCATTTTTAAGCTTTGGTAAGCACATAGCACTGCGCAATGGCCAGCCATCCTGACTGGAGATCTTTGTTACAACTTAATTAAAACAGTGGGCTCCATTCCTCTTTTTGTGTAATATCCACCTGTATTCAGACCAGTTGGGAGAATCCCCACAGCAAGTAATTCAGAAGGTTTTTCAGGGGACCACAAGCCAATCTCTGCTGTTTCTAGATGCTTCCAGGTCTTGCTCTTCAGAAGATGTTCCTACCTTTAATGAACATTCTTGCAAATACAAATTCACTGACTGGGGAAGTTCCAGATCCGCAGATTTTACTTTTTAAAAGAGGCACCCATTTAATTGTATAGGACTGAATACTAATAACAGCACCTTCTTATGATGAATTGGCACCCAGCAGATAAGCAAGAACAGCAGTACATAACAGAATGAATCAGAACATCCAACAGTGAGAATCAATGTTGGTTATTTATAACAAAAAAAAAAAAAAAAAAAAAGGAAAAAGTCTAAGGGGAAAAAAATCTCTCTTATCCCCTGTTAATTGTCCCTGATCTCTCCCACCCATGCTCTGCAGCTTTCCCCTGGCAGGCACTGACCAACTACCTTCTCTCTCAAATGCAACTGTAAATCACTCTGCCAGAGGCAAGGTCAGGAAGTGCAAGCACTGCTGCTGGAATGGCTGATTAGCCTGCAGATCAGAGCAGCTGGCTGGTGGCCACAGGAAAGGAAAGGGCACTGTAGGAGGTCAAGCTAGGGAGATTTATCATTAAAACAATCCACTTTCTTCCACAAACCAGAGCTGAGTTTGAAGGACAAAAGAGGAAAAAAAGGGAGGGAGATGCCTCCTTTCCAACTCAGGTCATTATCTAAACTCACCAACTCTGGGATCCTCCACTCCTAACTCGTTCTTGCTGTCTTGATGATGCGGCCAGTTTGAACTAGTAGCCAGCAATAGCAATACAGGACACAAACAAAGCATATACAATACAAGATGTGTTGTACCACCAGGACCAACACAGAGCAAACCCAGATTATATTTAAGATTTTTTCCTTCCTTGACTCCAGGGTCAGTACAGGAATAGAATGGCCCTAACGCCAGAATAGCCTCAGAACTGCTCACAATGATCACCTCATCTGAAGGCAGCTGGTACACCTACCTTGAATCTGTCACACAGACCTCTACAAGCTCTCCTCCTTCTTCACATGAGGTTAGACATGAAGTAGGGGGCCCATGTAACTGTTACATTACCAGTAACAACTCCAACACAGGAATATTGCTTCTACACCTTCTCCTAGCATGAGCTTTTCCCCTAACACCCTTTCTAGGTGCTTTGCACTTTTGCAGCATGAAGCGGTCAGAGTGAATCAGAGCCCAAAACCCACCATATGAGTGCACTACGCAGGATGCTTCAGCACAAGCACTGTTTTAAATGCATGCATTTCTCAAGCACGTTCAGAAGTACACATGCATTTTTGCTTGCTTCAGAATAATATAGCTCTCAAGTCTTCAGAAAGGGAACATCACAAACCAGGCTATAAGTTTACTGGACAAAACTCATCCAAAGGAATGACTTTTCATTCATTTTTTTCAAGATTATTAATCTATTCTAGAAACAAAACTTGGCATATATGAACTTTTAAGAGTTCATCTCATTTAAAATAAATATAATTCAGAAAAACTGCCTTGATAAGAGGTTCAAAATCTGTTCCATAGCAGTTTTGACAACAGCCAACCATTCAGCTGTTGATATTATTTGTCTACCTTGCAGTGTGTTGGAATATCACTAAAGTTCCAGTAATTTCAGTCAGGTGTATCTGACCATATTCCTCCTCTTCATTTCCATTGAATATGACAAGCCTGGAGTGACCAGTCACAAATAACAAACTGCTTGAAGACTGCAACGGAAACCTTAAGAATGTCTCTCTTCGGAAGATAATTGCGGGTGGTTAACTCACGTCACTCAACCCACAAATTCACAAACAAAAATATGCCTAAATTTCCTAAATGCCTACAGTTGTTTATTCTCACCAGCTTCCCTGCCCCAGTGATACCATGATTGGATGATCATAGTCAGCTGTGAGAAGGGAAAGTAAATTGTATTAGGTTAGTATTTGCAGAGTATCCTCTCACCTTCATGGCTTTCACAGCCTGGGATCCAGAGTAATCAAATTCCCCTGCCTGGCCAATCGACAGACCCCCAGATCCTAGAATGAGAACTTTGGAGACCTAGAAGTGTCAAACGGCATGCAAAAAAAAAAAAAAACCAAATCAATCCCGTGGTAGTGGATGCCGAAATAAGAGACTGTGCAGCACTGAACGTTCTCAAATTACAAAACATAAGTTCTAAAATGAAAAGAAACTCCAAAACCACTGCAGTTTTACTTCTAAGAATATTTCTACTGGAATTCTTCTGTATATATCTCTAGTTAGAGAAACACATAACATATGCATAGGGTATACAATAAACGTGTTAACTGTATCAAGTGCTTATAGATTCACTTTGGTTGCCCACAAAGTCCATCTGCCTTCTAAGTAGCAAAACTGTATGAAATTCAGCTCACGTTAGGAATTTCAGGCTTATTTGCTAAGCAACAGAGCATCAACATTATGCCACTAGCACAAAATCTCACGGTCAGATTATCCCAGGGCACCCCATATACTGCTGCGAGAGTACCTTTCCTGGGAGAACTACAAAGAAAAAATACATGAAACATCAGATCTTAAAACTTTCTCAAAGAAAGGGGAGTTAATAACTCAAAAGACAGCAGATGACTGTGAGACAGGCAGCTGACAGGCCTTTGTAAGGGAAGCCTCCTTTGACTTCCATGGCCAGCTTTTTGTGTCATTTTGTACTGTGGGTTCAGTAGGAATTAATTAGCTCCTAGCCTCACTGACAGGCATAAATAACAAGTACCTGTACACTGACCTCCACTCTGGAAGCTGTTGCTCCAGCCTTGGGCAGGACCGAAGAAATGGTAGTGCCTTTCCCTCTCTTAACCAGTGAAATGAACGAATCAAACAGGAACTAGGGAAAATAAACATGTATATTTAATTAAGTGGAATTAAATAGATACAAAGCGAAGAAGGAAAAAGTAGGCCATTTGTGAGCTCAAGTTATCAGCTCTGCCGCCTTCAGAAGGCAGATTTACACCATCAGAGAAGATGGGATCATTATTTGAAATTTATTTAACAAATTTAACTTATCTGACAAAGCTGCATTCAAGAAAGTGAGGTCATATCAGGAAGAAACTATGTATCAATCATGTCTGTGTGCTCTCCTTGTTTATGGCTGGCAGCGTAATGAATGAGCTTGCATTAAAAGCTAAAATACAGAAGACCATACACTTAACTAGCTCAAAGGAACCATCTGGAATGGAGCCTATAAACATCAGTTGTGCTAAATCAGTATTGTCCTTCCAGAGAAGATCCCAGATCAGCTGTGAGAAAAGTGTTCTGCAGCCAAGCCAAGCAGGGGAGGCAGCGTGACCACCGCTGGCATACAGGCAGCTGCAGACAGTGGGACAAGCTCCTCACTTGACCCCACACTTACAGAGCTTCTGTCCACATGGCCCCTGAAGCTGGCTTCTGGGAATCACCTATGGAAGAAGTATGGATGGGTCCTGCAAGCCTAGCAGGACAGGCACTATTCTATCAAACCCATTCCAGCAGTGGAAGTGCACAGACTTGGAAAAGTCACAGCTGAGTGTTGTTCTCAGTTCTCTGAGATTCACTAGTCAATCAGATACTTCTTGATATCAAGAGATTTACTTGCAGGTTTAATCAACATCATCAAATTAAGATTAAAATAAGCACTTCTATGTATCCTTCCATCTTCCTCTCTCAAGAAATGCTAAACAGTTTATTTATGTTCAGACGTACCTCCTCTGCCTTCCACGTCCCCCGTTGCTGCTTAGTCATACTCTGTGACTACGCAACCAGTTGTTATAGAATTTGTGTGAAGTCACAGATGGGGGATTAAAATTTCATTTCACTTAGGAGAACCAGAGTGAAGAAGTGTGAATCCATTTACATAACTCTACAGTAATTATAAAATTTGAAAGTGGAACTAAAATGTATTAGAAAGTTAATGATTTTATTACAAAGCATCTGGATAGTATTTTTTTCTGTTAAGATAAAACCCTTTTCCTTTTGCAATCACCCCAGGTACAAGAGATTTGAGCCCGATCCTGCAAAGGCTTAAGCACTTCAGTAACTTCCAAGACAAAAATAATCCCACCAGGGCTCAAGGCATACACATCATATGAATGGAATCATTGATCCAAAGCACAGAGAAGTCAATAGATGCCTTGCTGCTGATTGTAATTAGCTGTGGATCAAGCTAAGCAGACACAAGCCTATAGATACCTGGGCCCTCTGTCAGGATCCTGACATTTCCAAAACCGAAATTTAGGACCATCACCAACATAAAGACTCATCACTGTAGCTGATACATATCTGTACTCCCTAGGCCATCTGCAAGCAAGCCCAGATCAATTCTCATACAATACCTCTGTGTCTCTTGGCCCAGGATTCGCATCTGGGTAGAACTGTGCTGTGAAAATTGGTCTGGTCTCATGCATAATTCCCTGCAGGAATAAAAAACAAAAATCATCTTAGACGCCTCCTTGAAAGGGGGTAAAAGAACAGAAAGTCACCCCTTTTCCCCTGTAAGCACTGAAGACCAAAGGACCGGGGTGTTTTTAGGGGCTGTCAAATGTATACCCATTTCATTCCCAGTCTTCAAACAATGTCTTATCTGAGACATTGAGCCTCTTGCTTTTCTGCTAATGCTCCAATGCCCTCTGAGCCATGTGTGGACAAGAAGCATGGTGGAGATATCACTTTCACTATAACATCAAACACTACTAAGTTGTAAGCTCTTAAGAGAGCAGATAGGCTAGTCTCCCTCCAGAGGTAACCCTGGACCACGCAGAGAAGAAAAAACATACATGGCAAGAAAAGATCACCTTGGACAAGACTGTTATGGGGAATGAATGATTCTACCATCCTGGTCTGGTTGGTTCTGTTACAGAAGAGATGGATTTGGGTCATGCTCTTTACTTCCATAACTCACTTTAAATACCGACACAGGGTCTTACACATGATCTCTGCCCTGGATCATTGTCAGGCCTGTGATGAAGTGGGACCACTGCTCCAGATAAAAAAGAGCTATGAAGGACTTAAACTGAGTTTGGAGACAGTATTTGTAGTTTCAAGTAGTTTTCTCAGAAAGAAAAAAGAGACTTCTCATTTGTGTAGCCTGATAGCACCAAGCAGTGTGGTCCAGACTACCCTGTAGCTGTCATTGCTTATGGCCTTGATTCCAGATGGAAGTAGAGTGCCGGGGAAGGTTATGGACAGATCATCTTAAATGCCATCATGTCGCATGAACAGGACAACAGGCCCAGTCAGCATGGGTTTATGAAAGGCAGGTCCTGCTTGACAAACCTGATGTCCTTCTATAAGGTGGGTGGATCCACTTAGTGGATGATGGAAAAGCTGTGGACGCTGTTTACCTAGACTTTTAGTAAAGCTTCTTCACACCATGACAGCATTCTCCTGGAGAAACTGGCAGCTCATGGCCTGGATGGGTGTACACTTCGATGGTAAAAAACTGGCTAGGCCCAAAGAGTGGTGGGGAATGGAGTTAAATCCAGTTGGCAACTGGTCACGAGTGGTGTTTCCCAGGGCTCAGTCACGGGGGCCTGTTCTCTTTAACATCTTTATAAATTACCTGGATGAGGAGATTGAGTGCACCCTCAGTGAGTTTGAAGATGATCTCAAACTAAGTGGGAGCGTTGATCTGTCTGAGGGTAGGAAAGCTCTACAAAGGATCTGGACAGGCTGGATCGATGAACTGAGGCCAACGGCACGAGGTTCAACAAGGCCAAGTGCTGAGTCCTGCACTTGGGTCACAATAACCCCATGCAGCGCTACAGGCTTGGGGAAGAGTGGCTGGAGAGCTACCCAGCAGAAAAGGATCTGAGTGTTGGTCAACAGCTGGCTGAATATGGGCCAGCAGCGTGTCCAGGTGGCCAAGAAGGCCAACAGCACCCTGGCTTGTATCAGAACGAGTGTGGCCAGCAGGGCTAGGGAAGTGATTGTCCCCCTGTACTCAGCACTCGCAAGGCCCCACCTCGAGTGTTGTGTCCAGTTTTATGCCACTGACCACAAGAAAGACTTTGAGGTGCTGGAGTGGGTCCAGAGAAGGGCAACAAAGCTGGTGAGGGGTCTGGAGCACAAGTTTTATGAGGAGCGGCTGAGGCAGCTGGGTTGTTTAGCCTGGAGAAAAGGAGGCTGAGGGGAGACCTTATCGCTCTCTACAATTACCTGAAAGGAGGTTGTAGTGAGGTGGGGTCAGCCTCTTCTCCCAAGGAACAAGTGATAGGACAAGAGGAAATGGCCTCAAGTTGTGCCAGGGGAGATTCAGATTGGATATTAGGAAAAAATTCTTCATTGAAAGGGTTGTCAAGCACTGGAACAGACTGGCCAAGGAAGTGATTGAGTCACCATCCCTGGAGGTATTTAATGTGTAGATGCAGGGACATGGTTTAGTGGTAACTTGGCAGTGCTAGGTTAATGGTTGGACTCAATGATCTTAACAGTCTCTTCCAACCAAAATGATTCCAAGTCCCTCAAAAGGAAACCTAGGAAAAAATAGTTCTGATACAAGCTGCTTCCCTTAGGAATGGACAAAGGAGTCCCAACAGCTCTTCTAGAACAACAGTGCCATCCAGAGCTGCAGGGTGGGATGCTGGGATAGAATAGGGATAAGAGATGAGCTACTGACCGCAGCTGATCCATTATGGTATGAGTTTCTGCCCTCAGAATAAACAATGTCATCATTCTGTCACATTTTACCTGAACACTCATGTTACTTCTAATTACATACATCTTTTAAAAATTCATTCCATGGCTTGTCAGTATTTGTAAACCTGTGTTGGCCCTGTCCAGCTGTGATGGGTCAGGTCAGTCACAAAAAGTGCTTTTTCCTCCCTTCAAAAAGAAGAATGCAAGAGGTTGGGCATGAGTCCATCCAAGCCTGTTCCCGTTCGTGCATCCCATGCTAAAAAAATAACTGCTCCTTGTCCCTCTCCACCTGTGAAGGTTTAAGAGAGTGATGCTGCTTTGGGGCTCACTGAAATGGTCCTTTAGCTCACATAAAATAATGTCATGCTTCTAGATCCCGAAGACTCACGTCCAACCTTATCATCTGCTTTATGCAAAAGCACCATTGCACTTGTCTACAATCTTCAGCTAAAGCAAACATGAAAGGCCCAGGGATGAAAGGGCTCAGGTTTGTCAACCCAGCTAAAACAAACTCATTTCAAAAATTGAATGAACAGATGCAATTTTTTTTTTATTAATATCTTGTTTGGTAACATTTGTCTCTGTTTAGATACGTTTGTAAGGATAAAGAAAACAGCAACTGACAAAAAACAAACATCCTAAAACCATCAGCTGGAAATTACTGCTCCTGGATACTGCAAAACACAGCCAGGATATGCCAGAACAGCACTGTTCAATCTGCCAGACTTTATGTGGAGCATTTATACAAAACAATGGAGAGGCGTATTCCTGTGGGGGGAAATTGCTTTTGAAAATACCTTCTTTTCAATGATTTTCTGATAAATAACAAGTCTTGTACAGCACTGGGCCTAACAGACAAGATTTAAAACGGGCAATTACAAAACCTGAGATCTGTCTCAATGTCTGTCTGACCTTGTCAAAACTGAGCTATGGGATATCATTTTCCTTCCTATGCTTTTCCGTGTTCAGCTGTGAACTACCAGAGGCCAGGCATTTTTTAATTATTTTTTTTCCCTACATGGATGCCACTTCAGATGAGACCTCTACCTTAGATCCCGGAAGTTGTTCTCTTGAGGTAACTGCCTCTCTCTCTCACGACTTTAGTCCTTGGAATTCTATTTACAATAACAGACCAAATTAGACTGCAATAATATTACTTTTCTGTGCAGGCAACACAAAGCCAATACAACAAAACGGTGACACAGCCTAACGCAGCCGCAGCACAAGCCCGAAGACAACGGTAACTGAGTGAGCCCCACTAATGGCAGGGAAATCACAGAAGTTAATAAGGCAGCTGTTCATGGGAAATCATAAGGTCACTGTTACCATCCTACACTTTGGGCTAGTACAGAGAACAGTGGTGACAGTTCATCCCCTTTTGGGGTGTAAAGCAGGGCCTCAAGTACAGTAGATCATCAAGTTTAGTCCTGATAACTAGTTGTAATCTAAAGCAAGCTTCCAGGAGGTGAAATAAAGTGAGACAGAGCCTTCACTCACCAGAATGAAGGTAGTGAGCTTTCACTCACTGTGTGCAGGTATCTGGAAAGCATGAGCTCACCTCATTCGTTTGATCATTGGCATTCACAAAGAGAGGTTTCCAGCCAGGTGGGAGGGTAGAGCTGTTGATGGCATAACCGTGGTTCTGAGCAGTGATGACAGCCTGTCCATTCACCACATTCAGGACAGGCTGGTTCTGTCCTCTGAAAGAGAAAGGATCAGAAAACAGGGTTCAGAAGTGCTAGATGTGTCCAAATGCCACAATTAGGAAGAGCTGATAACTGTGGGGCCATACACAGCAGTTCAATAGTAGCTGTTCAATACTGGCAGCCAATCTCAAAACAACAAATCCTAGGAGAAACTTTGCTATCCTTCAATTTGATGGGGATCAATTACATCACAGACTTTCAAAACATCCTCAAAAAAAGCAATGCATGACACGGCAGTTTAAATTAAAGGCAATGAGGATGGCTGGAATGAAGAAGTAATGTTACTGCCACGCTAGCTCCCATTAAGGCAGCTCAGAAGTAAAGCACTGCTGCTCTGTGGCCTTTTGCAATGCTGAGCTGGTTTGTCTGGGCCCTGGGAAGAGAAGAGCTGCTGCACCTGTTGGCCATCTGCATCTTGAAGGAAGTAGCTCCGGCTGCTATTCCAGTGATTAGATTCCCCATGCTAATTCCAAACAAGGGCTCTGGGCGATTGCTCTCCAGGACCTGAAACAAAAAGGTTTTCAAGAGATACTGGAGTGTCTCTGTTCAGCAGTTCCAGCATAAACCATGCTAGTTCCCTCACAGCAGCCACACAGACTTAGGAAAAAGCTGAATGCAAGGGTGGAAACAGCCTATAAAGGAAAGTTTCCTCCTTTCCTCTGCTTCAGAGGGAAACCTCACAGCATGATTTGGTGTCTCGGCCTACTCAAGGGGAATAAGCAATGACACTCTGCATCGTAGCCATTTAGTGTGTGACATTAATTCAAATGGGAGCTCTGTGAAATCAGGGCTCTTCTTTCATAAGGTCACAGAGGTCCTAAAAGAGCACAGGGTACTTTAAGGTAATTATGGTAATCATGTTTACTATGTATTGTTCACTAAGGTCTGTATGGCCTTATCGTAAGTACTGGTCTGGAGACAACTCCCAGTTGACCAAGATGAGGAATATCCCAGGCAGCTGAAATGACTGAATGACATTTGATCTGCAATATCTTAGTACAACCAACTGTTTAGATTTCAGGCACTTAAAAAAAAAAAAGGTGGGGGGACACAAATAAACAAGAATAATTGGCCTATGGCTATTACACTGTACCTTTCTGACATTCTGAATGACCTCCTGGGCCTTCATGGGATCCCCTGGACCTCCAGAAATGATGAGCCCATCATATTCCATGCTGGTGAAATCATGATCCCATGGAACCAAATGCACTTCTGCACCTCGCTGGGAAAAAAATCAAGGGAACAACAAATGAGGGGAGGAGAGGAACAAATGAATGTGTCAATAAGTTGTTCCCATGCCCTCATGTCCCAGAGGCTGAGTTTGGATTTCAGCCATTCCTTCACCAGGGACAGTAATGAGGCTTCTCTTCACTATCTGCCCAGGTTATTTTCACAAAGCTGGTAGACTTAGTCTCTTTGAGCCATCTCATTGTTTTTCAAGTTTGTCTGAAATTCACTGATGAGATCAAAACTTACTAATGGAATGCAAAATAAGTGTGTATGCACACACATAAAATATTTTCACTTTTACATGGTGCATTCATCCTAACTGCTAAAATAAGGCTTCACAGCTGCATTCTATGACGTGCCAGAAACAGTTCTGCACATCAAAAATGGGACAAACATCCACATTAATTAAAAGACAAAAACAGGGAAACCCTATACATCTGGAGAATGAGAGGATATCACATTCATTCCTCCTGTGTGCCTAGAGAAGCAAGGACTGCTACACCACTATGCTAAGAACAGGAAAAGTTTTTCACAGAATCATAGAATTAAAGAAAGACTCAGGCTGGAGTGACCTCAGGACATCATTTGGTCCAATCCCTGCTCAAAGTAGGGGTAACTTCAACTTCAGGGCAGATTGCTGAGGATATTGCTCAGCTGAGTTTTCAGTATCTTTGAGAACGGGCATTCTACAACTTCTCTGGGCCCATGTCAGTCATTCACCATCCTCACTGTGAAAATTTTCCCCCCATTTATTTATTTTTGATAATGTTGAGTTGACCTTCCTTGGTTGTTCCTTAGAGAGACTGTGCTGTGTCTTTTTAAAGCTCACATTCTAGGAATTCTTCTCATGGCTGAGTGGTTGCTGCACAGGTCCTCTTCATTACCCCCTCAATACAGCATACCATGTTTAGAAAACACCCCCCAGCCCATAAAAATCATCCTAAAAAACGTACCTCATTTTAGGAAGGAAACTGCTTCAAGAATGGATATGTCCAGGTGCAAGGAAGGATGGTGAATACAAACAGGCAAGGCTTTTACCGAAGCAAAACAAGAGAGGAAGGACATAAAGCACTGACCTACCTTTACCAGCAGACGGATAACATTGTGCTTCAGTCCACAGTCAACAGCTACAACTTTAATTGGATTCCCTCTGCCATAAACCTTGACTTCCTATAAAGACAGACCATGCTGTAAATGACAGATCACCCTCCCACACCCAAAGCACAGGGAAAGGAGTAGAACAACTTTTCAACAACATGCAGCCACTGGTACTTAACAATCAATTTATATGGAAATCTCCAGAAGTACTGCAGACATTAGCACTTCCTTCATTTTTCTGTGAAAGTAGAAGTTAGAACTCTCTTTTATATACTGTTGATTACAGAAGCAACAGCAATCCCTAAGAAATCACTTGTTTCCATAGCTAATGACGAGCTTTTTTCCTGTATTTCACCTCATTAGCAGTGAAGCAGCAAGCCAGCTCTCACAGATTATTGCAGCCCAAGAGAAATGCCAGAAACATGGTGAGGGATTTTCAGCTGAAAATCCAGCTGGATATGTTTGTGGATGCCAGAGGAGCAAGGCTACTTCGTACCAGCTCTAGGTCCATCGCATTGAACACCACCCTGACTCTCCAGTCACAGTAAGACCAAAGCATAACACAGCTGGAGCTATCCTATGACTGACCTCTAGAGCACCACAGCAGTACAGATCAGGCCAAGCAGGCCGCTGAGAACGACTAATGTTCATGTGGACCTGACAGTTTTACGTATCAGACAACACTTCTCCTCCTCTAGCTGCTGTTCCTTAACCCATTCCACAAAGTATATTATCATCAGTCCCAAATCTGTACCATTATATTCTGTACACCCACTTATCTATTGGTCACAAACAGCACGGAAGACAGTGAAGTCAAACCATGTTATGTTATATGGGCCTTGATGCTGCAACATGCAGACGTACTGACAGACAGCTGTAGCACTGATGTGAGTTTATTTATCAACAGCTTCTTTCTGAGGCTTGCTGAATTATTTCACTTGTTACATGACTACAGGTAGCACCAGGCTGGGATGTTATTCATCAATAAACACAGCCTTCTTCCTTCTAAAAACAAACTCTGTGCCTACCTTCAGTTACAGTCTGCTTCTAAAAGCTGGTATTGGTAAGTGTACTTTATCCAAAGTGACTTTTCTCTTCTGCAATACACCACAGAAAAAGAAGTCTTTTTTTTTTTTTCTTTAAACTAAGTAAGTCCCTTTTAATCAGCTTCGCTGGCATTTATATTTCACAGCTGGCTCCCTTTAAAGATGCTAAAATCCATGCCCAATATGCCCGGTGCTGGGTGATGAAATGAATCTTTTCATAGGAGGATTATGATCAGCCAGAAGGAAAAATATCTCCTCTATAGGGAACCCAAGATGAAGTTTTTAGCAGAATATTACAACTCCTCCCTCTGTGTTATCCTAACTCAGTTCTTGTTTTAACTTCTATTTTCTCAAAGATTAAGATGAAGAGATTTTTAGGATGGAAAAGCATTTCCTATGTAAGGACAGCTCTGATCACCATCAGGAGCGACTGCCATGCCATGACCTACTGCCCTATCAGGAGCAAAGGTGGAAGAGATGGGGTGCAAGGAGCCACCTCCCTTCATTACAAGGGTTCATGCTGCAACACATGAACCACCAATGGTCCCTAACCCACCTCTGAGGACATGACTCAGCACAGAGCCACTAGTGTTACCACTGCTGTTGCAATTCCCGCTGTGTAATGTTGAAAGGAGATTTTTGTATGGGAACATATCTTGTAGTTCACACTATGTAATCATGTGGGGCAAAGTACGCCACAATCCCTTTTTGAGAATGAGTAGAATGGAAATCATATTGAAACTGAGTCTTGATAGGTTACTCAAGACTTCTTATATGAATCTGTGCTTGACATCAAATATGAGAATATCTTCACAGTTACTAAAATACAAGTGGATTCCACTTCCACAGCCCAAGGTAGAACTGTACCTCTGCACAGGAACTGTATGGGTCTTCTACCTGCTGTCCTTCAGGCCTCTGAGAAGTGGGTTTCAAAATCTTCAAATCTTCTTGAGATCAACAATCTCAGTGTCATGCGTCAGATTCCCTTAAGAAAATCCTACCCTCCTTTTTAAAAAGGCTTTTGGAGACCCTTCAATTCCTCACAATCTGCAAAATATTATGAAGTAACGATCTCCCTCAAAGGTTATCTTTGGCCCTTCTAATGGCCAGAGAGAGTTGTGGGACAAAACTGCTTTGAGGTACTTTAGCTACCTACTCTCAAAACTCTTCCCTGTCCAGTTAATTAGGCTATAATTTGTTACACCATTTCCTTCAGCAGCAAGACTGATTTTAGGTGCTGCTGTCTTCACAACCCTTTCTCCACACTTATTATTCTTCTGTATTGCAGAGTACTGACCCCTGCACCTGTCCAAGAGTATGCCCAGACAGAAACCACACTGGCAACTGGATCAGAGAACTGTTAAAAAATATATTCCTTCTAAAGCCAGAGGATTTCCCTCATCTGTTCACTGTGCAGCCTATAAAAAACTGTCACAGTCTGAAAGGATGATGTGGGAAGGCTGCGAGCCAGCAGTCAGGGAGAGTAGAAACTCCTGGCTGGCAACACTGCTGAGAACAAAAAGAGTACATGGGGCTGTATGTGTGGACAGAAGTGACTTTTTAGCTTCAACTCATTGAATACCTCTGATCTGCATTGGGACCCCGACCATCACATGCATCAAAATACATCTCCGACAAAAGTTCCTGCAAAATACGGGCAGTTTTCTACATTCTCCACCCTGTATAGGCAATGTTAGCAAATAGAGTCTATACCACTAGCATCTAAAGAAGGCAGGAGGAGAATAATAATAAAAAAAAATAAGTCACTCCTAATGCACAATTGATAAGCATATTCCTGATCTTACTGTATCTTGCTTCACATGAAAATAGCTGTTTGGCAACAGATAGATTATCATGTCCAGTAATTACCAACATTGAACAGCTTACTTAATTTTCAGCTTTATTTGTGATGTTGCTTTTTAAGCCTATAAAACGAAGTTATAAACATAATGAAATCACCAAAGCTCTGTTAATCTTATTATATCTCCCCTTTAGAAGCTATTTGCAGCATCTTAACAGTAATTCTGTCTTAGTAATTGCAGAGTTTAGCATCAGCAACCTTACCTATTTCTGAGTTACTGCTCAAAATGGCTCCAACTGTATCTTGCAATCATAGATCACAACCTCAACAAGCAATTGCCATCCTTCCGTGTAGCAACAAGGTCCTGACCCAAAATACAGTGGAGGCATTGGCATGAGTTGGTGATATCTTTGAAGGTGAGATTTACCAGGTGGGCTATGTATTCCAACGGCATCCCAGGTAACCAGTTACTACTGTAAATCCAAGCCTGGATGGAGACTGCGCTTCAAATTCCCACTTGCTCACTGAGCAGTCTATTCAGGAGTACTTCACACTAACACACCAGTGTGTCTGCAGAACAGTACACAAGCAACTATTTGCAGAGCTCTTCCAGAGCCTAACTGATCTTGAAAGAGCTGCAAACACCAAAGTAAGCATGGAACTTGTGAAAGGGACTCGTATACCCAGTTCTCACTTCAGTCAATGGGATTAAGCACCCAATGCACTCTTTATCCCACAATTAAATCCCCAAAGGGTCCGCAATTTAAGATATTAGCTCTTGCATTGGAACAAGAATAGTTCTTATTTTTAATATGGGCCTGTTTTGCTACATCCTCATGATTTTTTATGTTCTTCCCAGCTTGTGATTGAATACAGTTTGCATGCCCAGTTAACAGAGTACTGAGGTTCTGTACATATCTATAAACAAAGTAGTTAATGCCAGTAAATATTAGATACAGAGGATTCCTTACTTGGTCTCTTTTTGAAATCTATAAATATCTTCTGGAATCACCTCAACAAAATTATGTCTGAACACAGATTATGAAAAGTTATTGTGAGCTTTCCTGAAATTTATTTAAGGAAAGCAATCATTCTTTTTATTAATTCCTCTTATGTTTGAAAATGTCCACCATATACTAAGCATAACTGTATCCTCGATACTTCTTCAATCCTGTCTTTGTAACACACAATCCTCTGATCAGAGTACTGTTCAGACTACACCCAGCTCAACACAGCTAATTTTACATCTTCAGCAGTGCACCTAAGGAGCCATGGGATTCTATGAGGATGATGTTGAGATGACAGTCCTTCAAAGGTCTGGAAAGGTGTTTGGTTTAGAAAAGGTCCCCAAACTGTTTGTTTAGAAAGCCTGGACAACCCAGAGCAAATGGGGAGCAATTACTACCTGGAGCGTACAGCCCTGGGACTACTTCTCACCTTTGTTGAAACTTCTGCAATTAAGTTTTGCTTATTTGGGTCTGCAAACTCCACAGGTTGACCTTCAAATTCAATCTTCCCAAGTACTGTGCCCTGTGGAAATACACCAGTAAACAGCAAAGTGTGAGCAAAGGAGAAGCTGTGAATACTGGGACAAGGTGCTGACAGGCACAGGAACTGCAACAGCTGTTTAGAGATGATTTCTTGGCAGCTTGTAACCATTTCTAGCATCTTCAGAAGTTTATGAGCTTACCACAGTATCAAAAATCTGTTTAAAATCCTTCATTCAGGGAAAGGCATTGTCAGCAGTAAAATTTGTTAATAGGCAGTTTGGCAAGCTGTCTAGTGACAGTAAAAGGGGTTGCCTTCCTAGTGGATCAGAATTCAGATCCCCAAATAACGATTGTGTAGATCTGGGAGTAATCCACAAAGCAGTGTGAAGCTTTTTGGTTTTGGAAACCCACTGTGAGGTTTTCAGTCACCTCCTGTGGATAGCTACAAGGCAGCAGAACTGGGGTAAGGCAAAGCCATGTAGGAGGCAGGTCAGCACAGCTGTTTTCTGAATAAGCTGTGGGGAAAAAAAAAAAAAAAATCACCTCCATCAGGCTCTACTCTTTTTGCTGTTACCACCTCACAGAAGCTAGGACACTTGTTCTGCCACCAGCATATCCTTCTCCACCTTCTGCTCATTAAAGTTCTCAGCGGAAAAATCCCTGTTTTGGCTTTGCCCCACTCCTGGAATAAATGGGATTAACCTAGGGTTAACCCCTTCTCAGCATGGGGACATGATGTACAATACAGAACTCTTCAAGGATTTCAAGATTTTTCAAGGATTCCAAGAACTTTTTCAAGGGGAAAGTAAAACAGAGGAAGTCAATGTTCTGCTGTAACTTTTAATCCATAACACTCGCATGACAAAACATGTTAAACTCAGGTTACCCTGTGGATATCAGGATATCAGACCAGTATGCACATCAGGATTGCTCATTGGGTTTAGCAATACTTCCATCTGGCCATATCCGAAGCACCCTTGCCATCTTCCTAGGGCAAGAAAGAGCCAGCATCTTGCACCGCCATGCACACTACTAAGGGTAAGTTTTAAAGACAGAGGTTTGCTCTTAACAGTGGCTGACATCCAATCTCCAGTAGCACCTTACATCAAAAGCTACTCCGGGCTGCTTTGTGTGGAACAGAGCTGAAAAGGTCTGCATCATCTCAAACAAGTAAGGTTCTTGGGAACCACAGAAACTGCTGAGTGTCACCATGCAGTCAGTCCCTTAAATGCCGATGACAAAGCCTGAAACCCATTGCTTTCAAACAGGAACACCGTGTCTTCCCCGGCTACAGATTATTCAGCCAAATGGTGCCCTGCATTTACCTTTAGAGTCCAATTTAACAAGTCACTGCTCATTTCTGCCTTTATCATAATGAAGCCCTGTTCTCACCCCCAATTTATAAGTGGAGTGAAATACTAAGCTGTTTTTTTCAACCTGAGAAAACTGGGAGAAAAGGCTACATTATGCATGATTTTAAAAGCCATAAACCAATACCACTCAGACTCCCAGTATAATGGGCATTATTAACATACACTGCTAAGCTACAGGATAAACATTGAAAGCGTATTTACTTTGGATGAAAGGAACGCTGATCCATTAAACAGTATGTCTACAGAAAGTAGAAAATGTATTGCCATTTTCTATTGTATTAAGCTGCACTTGTCTGCTGTGTATAAGAGCAGGACAGTGCCCTATCTTCCCATAAAAATTCCTTTCTACAAATATTCCTCTCTTCAACTGGGTCGTTCATATTTTGCTCTGTGGAATGAAATGGGGTGTGGGCTTGGATTGCGGACTGCAAAGTGATCACCTAAAGTAAAGAGCAGCTTCAAATAATCCATTACAAAAGAAAAGCCTCCAAGGCACATTTACATTCAGACTGGCTTTGATTGCTGTTTCAGCAAGTGTGAAATGTACCTTAACATTAACCTCCATTCCGTAACATAATCCTGCTTGTGTCATTCAGTTGTTGTCTCTTGGAAACCAGAGAAAAGTAATGACTATCAAAAATAATAACAGGCTTCAGCCAAAGAAAACCAGCCTGAGTTAGGAATCCATCTTAATTTATTGTAGACATTCCTTTGTCTCTGAGGAGCAGGAGAATTTCCACTGACCAAAGATGATACTGTCTGTGACCTATTATCCACAATATCTCACAGAGTTATTGCTCAGTCTGACTGTTACTATCTGAGGCAACATGTAGGTGACAGTACTACCTGTTGTGTCCGACACAGCTACCTGAGGCCTTTCATTTACATCAGGTCATGCTGGTCCACTTAGAGACAACAGGAAACCCAGAGCTAAACTAAGGAGAGGGTGCTCCCTGGGATCACAGAATGATATGGGGTTGGAAGGGACCTCTGGAGATCATCTAGTCCAACCCCCTGCCAAAGCAGGTCTGTCCAGAGCAGGCTGCACAGGAACGTGTCCAGGGGGGTTTTGAACGACTCCAGAGAAGGAGACTCCAACACCTCTCCGGGCAGCATGTTTCAAGGCTCTGTCACCCTCAAAGTAAAGAAGTTCCTCCTCGTGTTTAAATGGAACTTCCTATGTTCAAGTTTGTGCCTGTTACCTCTTGTCCTGTCCCTGGGCACCACTGAAAAAAGACTGGCCCCATCCTCTTGACACCCACCCTTTAAGTATTTTTGGCGTTGATCAGATCCCCTCTCAGCCTTCTCTTCTTCAGACTAAAAAGACTCAAGTCCCTCAGCCTCTCCTTGTAGGAGAGATGCTCCAGGCCCCTCATCATCTTTGCAGCCCTCTGCTGGATCCTCTCCAGCAGTTCCCTGTCTCTCTTGAACTGGGGAGCCCAGAAGTGGACACAGTGCTCCAGATGGGGCCTCCCCAGGGCAGAGCAGAGGGGCAGGATAACCTCCCTCAACCTGCTGGTCACACTCTTCCTGATGCACCACAGGATGCCATTGGCCTTCTTGGCAACAAGGGCACACTGCTGGCTTATGGTCATCCTATTGTCCACCAGGACTCCCAGGTCTTTTTCCGCAGAGGTGCTCTCCAGCAGGTCAGCTCCCAACCTCTACTGGTGCTTGGGGTTATTCCTCCCCAGGTGCAGCACCCTACACTTGCCCTTGTTGAATTTCATCAGGTTCCTCTCTGCACGATTCTCCAGATCAGAACACTGCCTCAGCTCTACAGAAGGCAAAAAGCCTTTGGGACAGGGACCTGAGCAGCATCTGAGGTCAAGGCAGCCCAGCGGTCGCAATGATATCTCAGGTTTGCTGCACTAGTAGAAGAGGAGCCCAGCAATAGCAAGGTTAGTGCCAACTGGATCAAGGAAAGCTGATCGTACCTTGTCACGAATTAATTTGGACAGCATTCTGGTATCAATTCCATACAGTGCAGGCACCTGAAGAAAACACAAGAGAAAGATAAGTTAGAGAACAAGCAGCTACGACAAAGGAAGACAGCAGCCAGATCAGTTTGCTGAGAACATGCTTTTGTTCAAGGAGCTTTGTCTCTTGGCAGCACTATTACCAAGGCTGCCTCACTTCCAGTTCTTCACTTTTCCCTATTCCCACTCATAAATAGCTTAGCTCTGTAAATCTAGTTTCTGCACTAAAAAGCACAAAATGAAAAGCTCATGTGGCAAATATTTGTCACATTTCTGAGTCCCATTTTGCCTTACTTATGAGCACCTAACCCTCCCAGCTGTCACAAGTCAGTGACAGTTTACTGACACATCCTTGGCTCCCATGGCTTCAGGTCAGTGGGGTTCTGGCAGCTAACATCTCTTGAGGTTGCAACGTGGCAACCACTAGGAGCAGCACTACAGAAACATTTGACGAGAGAACAGAATATAATCTAATGTGTATCATTTTTATGGAGAATGAAGCATCCCCATTTAATTAACATTCCTTCTGGACAGATCTTGGAAATACCATGGCACCCTGAAAAAGAGAAATTGATGAAGAATCAGAGAACTAAGGAACATAGAACGAGCCCAGTACAGACCAGTGAAGACATCTGAGGAAAAGAGTGATTACCAGCTCAAAGCCAGCAGTTCTTTCCCCTGTTCCCATACATACAGGTCCGTTCTCACAATGTAGTTACCCCTAGATTGCTCACCTGTTCTTCTTTCAACCACTCTCCTAGACTCTTAGCAGCCTGCCAGTGGCTGTACTCATTGCTGTAATCCAGCACCAGCAAACCCGAAACCTGCAGAGAGAGGAAAGGTCATTTTGCCTGTCTCTAAAGAGCTTTTACTATTCATCCACTGCAAACCACATCACAGACAGTACGCAAGGCCAGGCAGACATGGTGCTGCTGCCCTTATATAATGAAAAGTTAGCCAACCTGAGTCTTCACAGGGAGCCTGCACGGAACAGGCACCTGGCAAAGGGGTACAGACTTCAGTGCTCTGTCATGATTGTGCCTGGGCCATTTTACTTAGGAAATTCATAGAATAACGTGGCTTCCAGGTAACCAAACCTTCGAATTGCATCGAACTGAGAAAACACTTCTCATTAGAAAAGAAAATAGAAATTTAAGACAAGACAAAATGTTTATTTTGATTCATTTTTTGTCTAAGAAGGCTTTCCACTTTTAAGTGGCATTTCATTTCAAAAGTCAACTCCATTTTCCAGTGGAGTTAGATAGCTTATAAAGGAGTCATTTCACCTCAGGACAGCCAAAGCATTTCACTGGTTCTGCAATTACATGGTTTTATTTCATTTTTCAGTAGTGCTACCACTGCACGGCCACAGCCCTGCTCCTAGTCAGTATCCCTTGTCTCCACAGGGTGGTGGTTCCTGCACTAGTACACGTGGCCTTCTCTACACAGCTGTCACCTCCCCTGTTTGTGGTAGTACAGGCATATAGAGAAAAGTCTCAGCACATAGAAACTTCTCATTCTCACTGACATTTGAGCTGTCTGTGGCAACCAGTCCTGGGCAAACACTGGCAATTACGAGGCAGAAGAGAATGTAGAAAAAAAGCTATCCAGGACAGCGGTCCACAAAAATTGTAGCACGTGTATCACTGATGGGAAACACAGCGCTTTCAGACCTCACATGACCTGGTACACAAAGCAAGATGGATTATCTCTTGCCACCATTCCTCCAAAGGATAGTATCCAGAAGAAGAAAATGAAAGGCTGAGTATCATTGATTCATTCTAACTTCTATGAGGGTGCCAGTAAACTCTTGCACAAACACACATGCTCGGGCTGCTAGCATCACCCTTTGGATCACCTCTGCATCTTCCACTGTTACCTTGATCCCATCAGACTCCAGAAACCTCCTGAGGCCCATTTCATCCAAAGCAGCCGTGTCCGGCACTCCGCCATTCCCAACTATGGGGTTAGCCAGTGTAAGAATCTGTCCTTTGTAGCTGGGATCTGTCAAGGCTTCGGTGTACCTAGATGAAGAAGCAATAGAGTACACCTTGGTCCAGAGTTGAAAGGAAATCAAAAGAGCCAGTGAAAACAAGACAGGTCTGAATTCCCATATCACAAAAAGAAACGGTATTCATGTGAAAGCATTCTCAGTATAAAAGCAAACACACCTGTGAATCTGCCCCGGCTTTCCCATCTGTGATTAAACATTTGACACTGAGAACAAGGAAAGGCTTTGGCTTCTCACGTTTTGTTTCAGAAAAGCACAGGAGCTATTAAGAAACTCAGACTCCTTGTGATTTAACATAAGGTAAACAACCACACAAAGCGCAGAGGGATCACAGAGATGCACTAAGTGCACGGCATATCATTTGACCCATAGATAACTGGGTTCTTGGTCACTACCTGGGCACCACATGTGGGCAGTGCTTTGTCATTGCTGTCTCCTTCCCTTCCTGAAGCGTAAGAATTTGCTCCTCCTCTCGGTGGCAACAGAAAGCTCAAATTGAAAAGCCAGCAGACAACAGAGCTGTTTGCCCAGACTTGGTCACTTCCCCAGTCTGCACTGCCCTTTCTGTGGGGGATCAGGCAGACAAATCTATACCTATCTTTTTGTCAGGGAATCAGAGAAGCAGCTATGAATTATCCTTGTAATTTCTCACTACTACTCTGGCTTCTTCTCTCCTACCTGCTCTGTCAATAAACCCTGCCACAGTACCACTTCTGCAGCTGCTCCCAGAAAAGGCCTGGCCTCTCTTCTAGGCGATCTCCAGGTTTCCACCCACAAGACATCACACATTTCACCTAACCAGACTCCTAAGTGCTTGGAAGTCGGTTTGCATCTCTCGGAAGAAGGCAAGTTGAAGGCAATGCTTTGGGATCCAGCAGTCCGCCCTGTTCACAAGGCCCCAGGGCATGTCCTTTTATCTTTGGCCCAGGCAGAAGTCTCAAGAACGGCAACTTTGTTCAAGCACCTGCCTGAATACCCTTCTCAGCAAAGACAGATCTAAAAGCATGGTGGAACATTCTTCTGCAGTGGAGGATCGAATCCAGGAGGTCACTAAGTACCAGCTCTGGACCCAGCAGATCCAGTCTCACTTTCAATACCAAAAAGGGGGACAGGGTAAACATGGTCTACACCCCCATGCTCCTGTTCTTCAGCTAAATTAACACACAGTCCTTCACTTTCTCCCTTATACTGTAGCATACTGTTGCAGCAATCCATTAAACAATTGCTGTCTTTCAACTCAAAAGCAGCTGTGATTTAGCAACAGATGAAGTTATCCAAACAGATATTTAGCCAAATGCATAAAGACACTTCAGGATGAATCTGCCCTATACAAAATAGAATTTATTATTGCCATCATTGTTTAAACAATACATAATTGGCAACTCGAGCCATCTACCAGATATCAGCAAGTCACAAGAGACATTTTTATGGAACATCCGACTTACTGCCAGAAGATTAATTGTCAAACATTGGGAAACTCTTCACAAAACCTGGAATGGTTGCAGGAAGATACAGACAACGCAGCACGCCAGCCAGCTCTGAGAAATGACACGTCGAATGAACAATGGCCATGAAATATTTTCAGGTAAGCCTCTCCTGCTGTTCTACACTTCCTGCTGCAGGTAAACAACCACACAAAGTGCAGCGTGATCACAGAACTGCAGTAAGCGCATGGCACGTGCATGGTTGGCATTGCTCTCTCCTCCCCAGTCAACTGGTTACGCTCCCAAAAGACTTCTTGTTCATGACAAAGCTGATGTAATTAACCTTTGCATGTTATTTGTAATCAGCAAACAAGGACAGAGAGCCACTGGGTTTGGCTGGGGTATGGAGGCACAGCTCTGCACTGAGACGCAATGCCCTTTAAGCAGGCATGATGCCTTGTGGAGCGCCGAGGAGCAGATGGGAGCATGAGCTCCAAAGATGCTGCAAGGTCCAATTCTTGCTGTGCCCGCCCAAAGCCCTGCCCAAAGGCCTCAGTAAATTCCTGTCAATCAGTTCTCTTGCTAGAATATCATGGGAAACACACGCAGACTTATCGGAGGCAAATGCATTTACTGAACTGTTTCAAACATGGGAACATTTTAGGTTGTCATTCTTCTTCCTTCTTAATTGGAAATCTCCTCTCTTCCTTTTTGTTTCCTATACCAAACAGATGGCAGCAATACTAGGATTATTTTTTTTTGAGCAAACATTTCTGAAAAGCTCATCCTCATGCTTTTCTAATGAAAATTCAACATTCCACCTCCAAAATAGTGGTTTCTGCCCTCTATTCTACAGTAATGTGTGAACATTTCAGTCAGCTTTAGCTACTCCAAGCCTGAAAGCTGTATGCACATCAAGTGTTTTGCCTCCCTGTTCTCTGACATGAATCAGAATGGGGGAGTCCAGATGAGGAGACGAGGTGCAGAGCAGCATATGAATCATCCCACCACAGAGCCCATGCTGACCCCACTCAGCACTAGAATAGAAACACCCGTCTCACAGAAAGCAGTGGCCACTTTCACAATCTCCTCTTATCTTCCTCTTCTCTGAATCAATCAAGGTCACGTTCCTGGAGAGTGCTCTGAAGATACAACCTTACATTTTGAATGTTCCCTCCATGTCCATATGCTGCCCAGCACAGAAGAGATCTCTCTTTCACAGGCATCCTCTCCAAGTCACTAGAAAATGAGCAAACACGGCTTCTGCTGCCACAGTAACATGTGGAGAGGAAATTAATCCATCAGGTCCTCCTTGACTTTTGTGATGTGACAAGATTTATTGCCCATAATCTATCACCGAGAAGAGAACTCTGGTGCCCTCCATCATTTTGATCTATATTAAACAGTTGCTTGTTGGCAGGTATATTAACAGAGCCAGTAATTAGTGCTGTCAAAACACTTAAATAATTGCCTCCTAATGCAAAACTTTGCAAACAGATTCCCCTTTGCAGCAATTTAACATTCTCACCAATGAGATCATTTAAAAACTCATCCTGTGAGTACTGGTTTCTCCAAAGGAGAGCAAAATTTGGGGAATGCAAGGCAGCTGGGCAAAGACAACTATAAATGACTGCAGAAAAAGCTCAAGCACCAACAACCTCAGAGCTGTCTGACCTCCCCAGGGACATGTCCCTCTCCTAGCCAAAAGCCTCATTGCTTTGGGCAGATTTACTCTGCCTGAGCAGTTCAACAAAAGCACTGGCAGCATTTGGTTACCATCCTAGGAGAGCCACTGGCTTCTACGACTCAAGAGGACAGCGAGTCAGGCTAGGGTAGGCATGAATCTGATCCTACCCTCAGAGTTTAAATGCATCCTTAACTGTTGTATGAGCCAATAAACGTCATAAGGGATAGGTCATATAGGTCACCAACTTGGGAACCTTGGGATTTAAAAATTTTGCACTCGGAAGCCAAGTTCCATTACTCAGGAGGCTGCAGATGCCTCAAGCTTCTATATTTGATCACGGCACTGGAGGGAAGACAAAGACAGCTTCTCTGCTCTAACTCAGCAATGGCTGCATTTCAATGGGAAGTGATCAGATCCCTACATACCTCACTGTCATGGTTAGTTACATCAGTCTCTAAAGTTGCTCATCACCACAAAAGCTATGATATAAGAGGACTACCTGAAGTCTCTTCACTAACTATATCTCTTGCTGTACCCCTGGACTACAGTGTTTTCTTATACAGAACACTACATGCTGGGATGAGGACCCCACAAGCTTTGAAAACAGCAGCTTTCACATTTTAACAAGCTCCCAGAGAAGTTTTGGTACTTACATCTCATTTGCTTTTGCCTTACCCAGAAAGACCAGTGTTGAATATGACTTCCCCTGCTGTGGAGGATGGATAGCCAAAAGAATAGCCCTTCATCTTCGTCCCATCTTGCAGCACCAAGTTCGCTGTCTGCGCCTAGAGAAAGGCACATGAAGAGACTCAAACACAGGAGGAAAATGCTTGATGATTATACAGGTAACTCCTAGGACACCTACCTCTCATGCTGTAAGTATTTCTGCCCCTCTCCCCCTACCAGTTGCCAAGATACTGTCTCTTTTACTAGTCTCCTGATGCTCTTTTTCTTTCTAATACTTAGGAAACATTGTGCTCCTAATGAGAGCAAGGCAACCACCTCACCGCAAGCAGAGCACGTGCTGCTATTATTGTGGGATCACCCCGGCTCCTTCCATATCACTTTTTTCCATTTCTTCCACCCCTTGTATCTTGCAATGAACCAACATCATAACTCTGCAGGGAAAGGATCACCTCCCTCCTCAACGTTTGCTCGAGGCTTACTGCTGAGTATGCTGGCTCTCATCCAGCTGTGACCTTTGACAGGCGCTTAATTTCTGTTGCAACTGTACACCTAAGCCACTAAAAGTAAGCATATGCTTAGCTAGACTGCTGTCAGATGGCAAAATTCAATATTAGTCCCTTCCATTGTAAGACACAAGAAGAGAGGAACTCGTGGATGAAACAGACATTCCTGGTCTCAGTTACCTGAGGAACAGGTATAAGTTGTGCTGAAAGAGGTAGATACGGAACGAGCAGCCGAGAGGAGAACTTCCCATAAAACCGCACCTCTCTCAGAGAGCGTTTAGCGGAACCGAGTCCCACACCAACTGCGGGATCCATTACAGGCTTAATCACTATTCTACAGATGAGAAAAATGGGACACAGAGAGTGACTTTTGCAAAAGTCATTAAGAGATTCAGTGGCACAGCTGGGTCTTTGCACATACCAGACTAAACACCATCTTTTTTGCCTCATTTGGAAACTAAACCTTTCTTAGCCTGTTTAGGAACTGGATGGGAAACCACCTGGGAACTCCAGCCTCTGCCAAAAAAAATAACAAGTATATGCACAACAGAAATGACAGAATGAGTCAGGAGATTCCTTCAGGCAGTAGGATCACCAATGACATGAAGGGGAAGAAAGAGACAGTAAGCAAAGCTGGAAATAGATTTGCCAACAAATTTCTGGGCTTAAAAAAATTCGGGCAATGAACCTTTTGAGCCCCAAGAAACTTCCACTTCTGGAATGCAAGAGCAGCTGCCTCCTGAGCACAGAGCTGCAGTCACATGGCAATGACCAGTGCAAAAGCCCCAATGGTCTGTGCCACAGGAGATGTGCCAAGCCACCAGACAGCAGCTCTCAACATGATTTAACTTCATATTGGGTTTTTTACAGAACAATTCCTCTTACTGGATTTTTTTTTAAAGAAGAATCAAGATCAATTTGCTGTAGGAAGGAGCAGGAGAGCTACTTTCCATTAGTTGTAAATCAGATGAACAATCACAGGAGAAATTTCATTCCCAGCATTGAACATTTTGTAACAATCATGGCAAACATTCATCTAAAGCTCCTCTGCAGTTACAAATACTGCACAGATCAATTACTAATGTACTGCAAAATACACTAAAAATCAAACTGCGCTGCCAAGTAATTGAATTCCGTGCATCTGGGATGCTTTTAGCTTTGCATTTTTTCCTCATTAATGTCAAACATCCAGTCATTCTCAAAAGGTTTAGCCATCATTTTCTGAACCTTCCCACACCATTGGATGGGATAGTCAGCAACACCAAAATCCCACACGCACGCACATACACACACACACACACGTATCCCTGTTCTGGTTCCAGCATGGATAGGGATAATTCTCTCCAGGATCTAGCAGGGACACAGTTATTCCGTGCCATGTGAGCCATGCCCAGGGGGTAGCCAGGAGCTGGTCAGGGGTTGGGGCAGGAAGTCGCAGCTTGGGAGTGGGCTGGGGCATCCACACCACCACCCTAGTTATAGTTTTTGTGGCTAAATCCCCTAGATTTAGCCCAAATAAAAACTACAGTTTGATCAGCTCCCTAATGTGACTAAGCCTCTCATGACAGAAAGCTGCTACACACTCAAAGTATTACAAAGCATAGAGGTTGCTTGGGTGCTTCAGACTGGGCTTAGGATAGGACCTCTGCCCTTTCTGAAGCCTGCTGAAAACCCAGCCCACCCTGCCAACAAGGGAGACTGACTGTAGGAACCTGTTTCTCTCAGCCTTGGTTTCAAGAGACGGATCTTTTCCCCCAGCAGGCCACGGATTTGAGTCTACCCAAATATCAACTCCAGTTCAAGCAAGCCTACCACTCGTTGGAAGAAGTCGGGGTAATCACTGAAACTGCAGTCTCAACTGCAAACACAGCCTGGGAGAATCCCCCAGGCATCTAAGTCCACAACCATGGAATGACCAGAAAAGTTAAGATCCATCTAACTCCCAAGGGCCAAAATCCAGAGCAATCACCGTGACGTCTAGAGCTTCACCCTCACTAAAGTGAGGCCGCCTAGGGAAGTGGTTGAGACACCACGCCTGGAGGTATTTAAAAGACAGCTAGATGTGGCACTTAAGAGCGTGGTTTAGAAGTGGTCTTGTCAGTGCTAGGTTAGCAGTCCTTTTCAGCCTAAATCTTGGTGATCTTAAAGGTCTTTTCCAACCTAAATGATTCTATGATTCTATAGTACTTGACAGGAATCTGCATGTCCTTACTCCCACCACAGACCACCTGCCCTTCTACACACCAGGCCAGCACAGAAATAATTTCTGTTGAACAGCAGTCCCAGTTGTACTATTAGAGCCCCTACACAGCGTTTAAGTAATGCAGAAGAATGTCTCTGAACAACCATAACCTGCCTGCCAGTTCAGCTATAGCAAGGGATAGATGTTCAAATGTTTCTCTCCCTTACTTGATTTATTATTCTTAATTAAGTGGTCGGTTTGTTTGTTGAGCATTCTAGAAGCAATTATTCTTGCTTACATTTCCAGCGGAGGTGTTACCATATCCCTAAGCTGACAGCCTACCTTGTCTTTTCAGTTTTGTTTTTAATGTGGAAAGTGATTTACAGGCTGTAAAGAAGGCCAGTTGGCTCAATTGGGGATTAGTTGGGAGAGATTTTCACTTTCAAAAAAACAAGCAAGAAATAAACAAACCCCCCAGAGCTTTTGTCTCCACCCTTCTCAGAAGCATCCCCATGTAGGCTCGGATAAATCTTTGTTGTAGTGTCAACTAAAATGTTTCTTACACACACACCCCCAGTGCAGGACACACCATTTGCAATCTGATTTCTCTTTCCTACACATCAGTAGGTTTACCTTTAGCAGAGCTCCCTATACTCCAGAGAAGCTGCAGTGCTCTTCACAGAATCACATGGAGTTGGAAGGGACCTCTGGAGATCATCTAGTCCAACGCCCCTGCCAAAGCAGGTCCACCCAGAGCAGGTTACACCGGAACTTCTCCAGGCGGGTTTTGAATGTCTCCAGAGAAGGAGACTCCACCACCCCCCATGGCAGCTTGTTCCAGTGCTCTGCCACCCTCGAAGTAAAGAAGTTCCTCCTCATGTTTAGGTGGAACTTCTTACATTCAGGTTCATGCCCATTTCCTCTTGTCCTGTCCTTGTCCTTATAATAGCTTTGAGGATGGAGATGGCTAACAGAGAGGGTTATGCTGTTGCCTGCAGTATGGCTAGATTTTGTGCATTTTGTCAAAGCAAATTGAACAGCTAACTAGTTCAGGTCCCATTTCACTAAGAACTTCACACATGAATTAAACAAAGCACTGTAGCAGTTAAAAAAAAAAAAAAAAGAGAGAGAGAATGTAAAAAAAAACCAGATTAACTTAGTTCCAGTTAGTTCCCTGCTGTAGCAGCCCTTCCCTTCTACAGGATCGATGATAAAGATCTGCAAAAACCTCAAAAGATCTGCAGTACAATTTGTTTTTTAAAGTATGTCTGCTATAAAACCCTGTACTGGAAAGTGAACAGGTAATTTTTCATCTTTTCTACTTGCCTCACAGAGTAACCAGCCAAGGCGGTTAAGTTTTTCCCCTCCAAAGAAACCCTTCAATTTGTCTTGGCAAGACCAAGTTGAACCCTGAACACCGGGCTGCTGAAGGACTATGAGTTTGCTGAGTACTGAAGCCAGGCTGGGCACATACATACGGCAGAGACACAGCTGGGATCCGATTTCAGTGCAGGTCAGTTTATTACCCTCCAGTAAGACAATAAAACATCTCTCTAAGGCAGGCCATGATTCCATGCAGCATAACAGCCTCTGCCACAGTTCTTGGCACACAAAGCTGGCTGGCTACATAACAGCCAACATACCAGAAGTGCACAAGAAGCCAAAAGCTACTAGATTTCTTTTACAGTAGAAAGCTGGTGCCAGGACTGTGCTACACCCACTCTCTCAAGACCAAATAACCAGCAACAAAGGAGAAGTTTTCTCTTTGATAGAAAAATGTCTCTTCTTGTGAGTACTATGCTATCACAGGCTGGAAGAAAAAAAAAAAAAAAAAAAAAAAATCAATCATCTATCTGGACATTGCTAACAGTCAAGACTTCCTTTACAAATTTTTTTTTTTTTATATGCATGATTTTTTGCAGCACATTTGCTTCTTGCTAAAATTAGAAGAAGAAAGGGAAAGGGCAGGAATAAAAAAAATGAATCAAAAGCAAGGCCAGTGTCTTGGGATATACCAAAGAAGATTCACATACAGGCTAAATTTAGGGAGAGGCTTCAGGTCGGTTCCTTTACAATCCAAGCCAGAGAGAAAGCAAAGCCAGAAACGTAACACAGGCACTACGGTGGAAAAGTCATGGCTCCTGCAACTCGAACTCTTCTTAAGGCTGTTCACAACAATGCCACAAATATTTGCTTGTGACAAAAGTCAAAGGAAGAGGAGAAGCTAGCAGCAGTCAGTGAACACTCAAGGAAACGAGCACCTCTTCTGTCCCACAGCAGCAGCTCACTAAGTTCTCCCCATCTCTAGATGAACAGGCCCAGCTTTACCTTCCCTTCAGTTTCACCTCCAGAGGGAGAGGAGTGGAGCAGCTTGTGACTGATCTTTCCCCTCCTCACCCATCTCTCTGCTTCCCATGCAGTCATTGTCTCAGTTACTTTCCACCTGCCTCAAAATGCATTTGAAGAGCCCCTTTACAGTAAGCTGAAGTCGTTTCTAAAGCCAGTGCTCAAAAATTTTCCTCCTCTCCCTCTCATTTCTAACTGTATTTTTAGCTTGCTCCTGGTGATTTTTATAGCTCTCCCAGTCCTCTCCTTACCGAGCCAGCTATACTGTTACAAGCCACCTATTTATTGCTTGTACTACTCTTTACATCCCCATTTAACTACATGGGCCTCAGATGAGCATTAAAAGATACAAGCTTTGAGCTGCAGGCTCTCTGCCCATTCCTGAATTATAAAGAAGCCTGATTACCCTGAAACCAGTGATGCTAAACACCTCCCAAGAGAGCCCACAGGGCTCTTCGATCTGCTCTCTGTGTCCTTCTTTCACCCGTGGATGCTCCATCTCTCCTTTAGAACTGAAGGATGGGATGCAATAGGGAAATATGGACTGTGAGTCCCCACATCTCGGCCTGCACACCTATGATGGTGTTTCCCCACATATACTGATCTTAACTGGACAGAAAACAGTCTCGGGAGAATTAGTAGGCACTCTACTAAAACTACCACCTCTCCCTCATGCTCTCTAATACTTCACTTATACATAGGTTAGAAACATGTTTTCATTGCATTTTGTTATGCTCCCTAAAATAGCCCACTGAGAAAAAGCAATAAAAGGAAACTAAACACTCATTTAAGCCTGCAATAATGGGAGAATGGGATCATTACCTATACTGCCATTAGCCCACACACCTTAATTACTTCACATTTCACTCTTTCTTCAAACTTCTTACAAATATCCATTATCCCTAATGATGGCTGGAACACTAAACCCAGCCATAAGTCACTACTTGGCCTCTTGTCTCACAACTACATTGAACTTCCACACTCTGACGCAAAGCTATGCAATAGGTCGGATTTTTAGGACCACTTATCCTTAAATTTTCCCTCAGGGCTGCTGCTTTACTGCTGCATAAGTATATCAGAAAGAGTCTCCACTTCTGCTTCTGTATGTCCCATGCAAAAAGGTGTATAAGCCTGACACTGTCTTAAAGCAAAAGCCCCAGGCCATGAAAGGCTCAAGTTTTTGTATTCGAGATTCTGAATTGAAACAGAGTCACGTGGCAAAGTTGGCATTAAAAATCTGAGCTGAGATCTCAAGAGTCACACTAGTCACAACACAGGCTCTATTTTTAAGTGGAGGTGAGACAACATTAAACTGAGAACTCAGATGCTGAAGGAAGGGGTGAAAATAGGGATGCCTTTTTCCTCACGCAGTTTTTCTCTGGAGCCAATTTTTGTTTTAAAAGTAATGGGTCTATTGCCAGGAGCTCAGAGAGCTCCTGAAAAATCAGTGACTATGGGATAGGTAAGAGAAACCCAAGTCCTCAGTGGACGGAAATGACACTGATCAGCCCTGTACTCCACCCTGCCAGGTAAGGCAGCATCCACTGGGTACCCCCAGTCCAAGTCTCTAGGAGCTCTTGCCCACCACCCACTGAAACATCACTCCTCCAGTTGCTAATTCTATTACACTGTTGATTCAACAGGATGCACAAGCAAGAGTCCCTTGCTGAAGTAGCAGCTGAAGAGCAGAAGAAAGTTGGGGAAGTGAACTAAGGGGTTCCAGTCCCAATAAATCAAGAGCTGATACACTGATGCATTCACAAAGAATTGCCTACCTCTCTGAATAATCTGAGACATCATGGTTCTCAATATATTGAAAATGGATCCTTTGTGGATCCAACAGGATTAATCACAAGCTTCAAGTGACATGTATTTTAAATATCTAGCTAATTCGTGCTCATATGGACTGAAAGATCTGCTCTGTTAGCTATCAGTCCTACAGAAGGGTGGGGTGTTTCTAAAGAAAATACTACATAATAATTAACTGAAACCCTGAACTTCCACCTTTTGGTGCAATTTACCCTATAATTTCCATTCCAGACTACACAAAAATTGTGTTTGCTTAGCTAATAAAACCATTTAAAGCCAAGCAATCCCCTTGCTTAGGGTTCAGACAAATCTCCTTTAGTTCAATTTTATGTGTCTAGGTAAGCCCTGTTATCTGCAGCGAGCTATCTCTCAGCATGCCAAACACATCTATTAAACCACAGTAGCTCAGTTACTGTTACCTTGATGCTCAACAATCTGGTACCAGTCCTTGAGAAACTCCGGTGATCAGCAGACACATTGCAAAACTCCAATCTGCCTTTCAAAGTCTTCACCACTTTGCAAGCTGTCAAAATCCTTGTCATCTTGGAAGTTGCTGATCGGTAACTAAAGTTTAAAGAAAACAAGTCAAAACAAAAATCTGCTTGTATGTGTTTCTTCAAGATTTGGCACAGACAATATACTCTTGCAGATTACAGGGGAAGACAACCGAGACACAGCGGGTGCACTGGACTGACCGTACAGCGCTGCCCTACACCTTCCCATTTATTCTGTCACTAAAAGTCTCCCGTGCAGCCCCACCTCCTCCCACCCCTCCTTGGAGGGGTGCTTGCTTAGACACCCTTGCAATGCTTGTCTTTGGGTTTGGTCTCTGAGCACTGCTGTAGGGGTTGCACCACAGGCCACACACAAGCTCTGCCTGCTGGAAGACAGCAAAACCTGCTTAAAGAAATCACACCCGCAGCAACAAAGACAGTCCTCATGCTCTGAAACAAACACTTAACATTTCAGTAAGAGACAAGGAACAGCACCACTTGTTCTCCCAACAGCACGTGGTCTCGGCAAATTAACTCAGTCTGTTCATAGGATGCTTCTGAGTGCTCTCCAACGCGTGTCTGGGGTCCACACATTAGCTAGTGGGACAGCCTGTGACTGCTACAAGCACACTTGTACTAAAAGTAAAGTGGGAAGACCGATCTCTGTGGAAAGCCATAGTCTTTTTACACCGCCACTAGAAGCTGTAGCACAGGTCCCAAAGTGCTGCCTCCCTCCCCAAATAAACGGAAGGGACACCACCAGGAAAAATAAATGGCTGCAAGAGAAAAACATCTTTTGGTAAAATTTCAATGGACAACAGCTGAAATAGGGTGAAATGTTCCATATGCTATTTCCTAACTGACTACAGACCTTTGTAACTATCACATATTCGCTATAACCCTACACTATAATCTTCAAAAAGAATCACATTCCTCATTAGCCAGACATGAAAATGCCTAATGAAGATGAAAGCTGTGGGAGAAGCATGCACATTATTATTCTTCAAGAACTGAAATGATGAAGCGTCTTTTGAAACCTAGGTGATCAAAGTTTCAATTAGCTGAGAGCAAGAAAAAAAAAGATATATACAGACTTTTTTTTGCAGCTGGACATATACTGCCATAAAGGATTTAGATGACCTTTTCTAATTACTAACAGTAATGATCAGGACTTCTTTGTCTACAGTGGTTTGAGATTAGTCCAAATTGACGCCAGTATCACATGAAAATATTTCCTGCACAGTTCATTATAGTACCAGGTTGAACCATCATGCACATAATAAAAGACGGAGAAGAGAGCACCATGGGTTTGGGTACCCTCTGTGACGTGGAGACCTTACTGGGGACTTGGACAAGAAACACATGGCAAAGGTCTGAACCCAGATGATTGAAAGAGACAGAGATAGGGTGGAATATAGACTGGGCGTAGAGGAGCTTGCTGCTTTAACATGAGCTTTGGAAGCGTGCAGAGCTGGGAGAAGTCAAGCCAAGGACATTCCCTGGTAACTTGAGTGTGGTTTAGGAAATACGTAGCCATTTTTCCTACAACAAGACAGCTGACAACCATTCTGATTCATAGAAGGAGCTTGAGAGACATGGATTTCACTTTTTGCAAACAAAAAAAAAAATACAGGGAACTGGGAAACGTTTTAGTTAGCTATTCCTCTTTTTGCATGGCTCTAGGATGTAGTGATCCAGGTTGGAGATACACATAGGAGAGGAGACGTACAGAAAGCAAAGGCACGCTTACAAGTGAACGGACTGCAAAGACCTATACCTTGTACTAGAAAGGTCATCTTAATATACAAACATGCACTCATACATGATATTCAGAAGCCAGCTTTCTTCTGAAGTCACATTTCACATTATGTTAGCTTTACACTGCCACGAACGTCATACATAGCACTTGGAAGGTTACAAGCACTGCCCTTTGTTACGGCTATTCTGCAACGGGCAAATTCTGCACTCTATTTTACTCTCTACCAACGTCAGGGAGTTACTCAGGGCCCTGTTACTCCCCCCATCTCATGTGGCAGTTGTATATTAAGAATTAAATGCTCCAGGGGGGGAACAACAGGCAAAAATCTACTTTCCTTCATCACCTCCACAGCAAGGATGGCCCCACTGACTACTGCTATAGATTTGACCTTGCTGTCTTCCCTTTTTTCATTCATGTTTTATTATCAAAATTGGTTAAGCCCACCTCAGACCTACTGAGATTAGGAAGGTTATCCCTCCAGTGTAAGAACCACTTTCATTTTCAAAGCTTCCACCATCATGGAGGAACCTCCCTCAGCCAAAACCAGTAAAAAACATCCAAGCTATTTGTCTCACTGCCCAAGTGCTAAAAAGAGGCGATGAACTGTTGACTCTTTAAGGCCAGAAAACGTATCAGGTATTCCTGAGAGAAGCCTCAGTTTAGAAAAATCTGTCAACATACAAACAAGCCTTCTGTGGTTTGGACAGATCTTAAGTATGTGCTTTGCTTAACACAAAGACCTTCAGAAGAGGGAGAATAACTAAGAAACAGGGAATCAATACTGGAAAAGAAACCAACCATAAACTAGTGGAAAAAGGGGAGCAGAGACCAATGGTGTTATGGAGACGCAACCATCCTGCACGAGCTTAAAACCTGCCTTAAAACTTGCAACAGTGTGATCCTTTTGGGAAAGACAATTTGGGCAGGGGCTCTGGAGGAAGGACACATATCAGAAATCAGGAATGTAAAGCCATGAAGGCAGAAGACTCACTCAGAGAAGAACAGTTCAAATACTGAGGTTGAGAAGGGGGAAGTACTCACAACTCAGGCTTCCTTAACATGGTCTTAGACTTGGCATAGCTGTTTAGAGAAAGGCAGACTGCCTTTTGTTTCATATTCATTTACACTATATTGTACACAGAGAGGGAGCAGGACAAGGAGAGCAAAATACTCATTAAAACGAGGAGCTTTTTCTTACTGTTTACAAGTGAAAACCACCAGAAATGAAATTCATCACACAGCCCCACGGTACCATAAAAATCAAACAAAATCAGTGGTCTGTGGCTTCGTAAATCCCCAGGGCCAAGATATTCAAAGAAAGCTAAGTGCCTACATTTTCAGAGGCTTAAAACAAACTGCTTCATTTTCAGAAGAGAAGCGTTCACACCACTGGAGGCCCTGCTTCGGTACCCCAGGACTGGCACCCCAAAATGAAACCTCCCAAAGCCACTCACCACAGCTGGGAAGCTCTGCTATAAGCAACCAAGCTATGCAGGATTTTTCATTTTCAAGTCCTCTATAAAAAGCATGAGATAGTTCTGTTCTTACTCAAAAGTCAAGAGATCAGGGCCATTTTGTGGGCACGTTGGCCCAGGTTCATGTCAATGCAAGTCCAAAATAGCTGCCTCCAGCTCAGCGGAGCTCCAGTGGCATAAGTCTCCCCCGGATTGGGGTCAGCGTTAAAAGCAGCCCGGATTAATTGCTTGGACTCTTCTTCTTGTAGCTGAGATCAGAGAGGAGGTGTTTCTCTCCCCAGGTGTCCTTCAGATTCTTTTGGAAATCTCTCCTGCCATCTGCCAGGTTGTGTCTGATTTCTGACCATCCCATCTTGCCCCGATTAAACACATTTCAAAAATATTGAGTGGAAAAGCAGAATAGTCGAAGGTGCCAGCAAAATCGAAATTTTCTGCTGCCACAGTGAACAAGACAAATACTCTCCTCCATCCCTAGAGCCAGCAGAAAAACCCTCAAAATTACTTGGAAACCTTGTCTTCCATTTCAAGATAAACTCCACTTTCTTCCCAAGGAGCTTATAATAGGAGTTTTGAAAGCAACTGAAAACCATTAAGATTTTCCATATATTTTCTAATCAGGTGTTAGTTTATCAAGCGAGATCACTGCAGTGGATATAACAGTAAGTTTGGGCTAGATAACATTTTTTGTTCACAGCATATTGCTAACAACTCTATCAAACCCCATTACCTCAGAGATTATACCTTTTTTTTTGCAGTATGTAGAGGGGGGAAATAAACTGAAGTTATCTTGTTCACATGCAAATGAACTAACAGCATCCAGGCATCCCCCACCACCTGATCCTCTCGGATTGCTGCAGGGTAGAAATCAAGCTCAGTTACACTTTCAGATCTGCTGCTTTGAGCCAATCTCAGATCAAATGAAGCATTTCAAGCAAAACCCACAATGTTTAGAAAACATGGTAATTGCGATACAAAGTGCGACAAGCCAAGAATTTCAAAACTAAGGCTGATCTTCGCTTGAATATATGTAAAGAAACTGAAAGGAGTAAGAATCAAGTGCAAGTTTTACCCCTTGGCTCTCCTGAATTCTGTTATTTAAGCCACAGCCAGAATATGGGGGTTTTTCCCCATAGCTTGTCCTATTTTAGAGGAGGTCTGGGGAAAAGCGTATTTTACATTTTGATGGGAAGGCCAAAATGCAGTCTTCAAAACTGGGTGATGCATTTTGGTTCACCCTTACCAACTCACATGATTGTACATCCTGACATTTTCCTTCTTCCTAAAGTCCAGCCAAACAGTAGCAGTTCATTATAAGAGAACTTCAGCCTTCATATATGAAGCAAAAAAGGTTTGTAGATGTGACAAAAAAATTTAAGACAAGGTTCTGACCTCAGCACAGAAGACAAATTTTAAGAAGTAATATTTCAAATTATAGCAAATTCAAGTCTTCCTAGATCCTATATTTTTCCAGAGAGAAATTCTGCATTAGCAGAAATCGATGGTTTCATACATTCATTTAGAACTTCTGGACAGCTAGAAATACTGGCTGTGTCCACTCTGCCTGCACAGATTAACTCTCTAGAATTCACACATGGAGATAACAGTTTTGTGGAAGCATCAGATCTCCTCTGTGTGTGCAGCTCAACAGCACACCTCCTTGGAAGACAAGCCTGGCACTGCCCTGCAGTTGGGAATTCCTATCACATGAACCATAGTGCACATCCACAGAGATACAACTGGGAAAGGTCACGGAACCTGGCAGAACAACACATGCAGGTTAGTATGGAGCATGATTTGGGGGAATGGCTAATCCATTCTGCAACACCTGGGATCCGACAGCTCCTGCCAACTGGTACCTTGATAGAAGTATATGACAGATTACATATATATGATATAGATAGGAAAAAGATCAAAGACTGGCCATAGCAATCCCTCTTCCCTTTCAGTCTTAAATTTTGAGTAAACAGCTGACATTTGAGCCTGTATGCTCTCTTATTGTTTCAGAGTGCCTTCATGTGGCATAAACATTGATAACCACTTTCTTTGCTTGCCTAACTTAGTGACAAGCCAAATAAACCTTATTAAAAAACTACCTGTTTGATTCCTCAGAGGTGGAGAGACTGGGTGTTATCCAAAATGCCAACCATTGCCGATTGTTGACTTTTCTTTTACTTATTATTCTATCATAGACCTGAATCCATTTGGATAAAACTGTGAGCTTTCATCCTCCTATTCCAGTTGCAGATAAGCATAGAATGGATATGATAATAGCCCTAATAAACTAGACTCCACCCTAAACTTTTTTCTACTCTGAGCTTCCCAAATTGCTTTTAAGCTAATGAAAGAAAGGAATGATTGAATATGAACTCAGGTGATGTCATTATTTTAGAAGGAAACAATTCCAAGTGACAAGAACAGGAATTAAAAATGGACGGCTCTCAGCTGTCCACTGTACCTTTATAGGTGTCCTCTTGTTTGCAGCTTGTTTTTCATCCAACTCAGTGCCTTCCTAAGATGCAAACTGCCCAGTCCTCTCCAATCCCTAGTCCCTTCTACCCTGAGACCTGGATTTTGTTCTCTTCCTTCCACAACTTCTCTGCATGAGTACCATCCTCCCAGCTCACCACACTCCATGCGTCCTGAAAGCTGCTCTCCCTTGAGCGCGCTTCAGAGGAAAGAAGTCACCCTCCCTGTCTACAGAAGTTCAGTTCCCCCCGTTACTGCTCACTTACAGGAACACAACAAAAAGTAAGAATGAACAAATCAATTGTTGTGTGGTTTGGTTTTTTTTATTTTCTGTGGGTCCTTGCTCACAGAAAACATGCATGTCCGATCTGAGCCCCGAGCCAACATAAACTAATGGAAAACACAATGAATTTGAATAAGATGCATAAATCTGAGGTTGGTGAGGGCTTGAGATCAAGTGCAAAATTCAGCCTGTTCTTTCCTTATGGTTCTTTGGCTGACAAAAGCCCAGTCTGAAGAAAACTCAGATACGTTCATACTTTCGGATGGAAAACACAGTAACTATAACTTGAAACACCTTCCTAATTCTGATTGAATGCCACTTTTTGTTTGGGAGTCCAAACAAACAATAAAATCTAAAGATATGTTTTAAATAGAGTTGTTCAAAATCTGATTTTATGAAATACTGCAAGAAGTTATTTGAACTACTGCAGAACTTTTCTTTGTTGTGCTTAGAGAAACACATTTTTCTTCTTTTAAATTAAAATTTTCCTTCTGGGTTTTTTTGTTGTTGTTGTTTTCAAAACACAAACCAAAAAGCAAATTTCAGTTAAAAAAAAAAAATACTATTTTCATTTTGGTATTTTAATTGAAATGTCAAAAAGCATCAGAATCAAACTGAGATGCAGTTTCACTTTTCTTCAAAAATAATAGTTCAGTCTAGCTGACAGCTACTAGTGATTTAGTTCTGCAAAGCAAATACGTAGCTGTGGAAACAGGCCCTCACGCCCAATGCAGTTTTATAAAATGAAGGAAACGTGCCTCAAAACAACCAAAGTATCCAGGGGCAGCAGCAAATACCAAAGGGATTCAGGATACAAAAGTGGTAACGATCAATCAACAGGCCCTGTGACAGTTTCAGGTAACATCTTATATGGTAGTTTTAAAAGCTAATAAAGACCTTTCGTTTTGCAAAAGGAAAAAATGCTGTACCAAAATAATTGAAAATCTCAAGCTAAGGCCATGTGGAAGACGGCTTTAAAAAACAAAACCAAACAAGGTTAATTTCTTGTTAATTCTGAATTGTCTACCTTGGCACCTCCCTTCTTTTCCAAATTTTGTGTACAAGCAGTAATCAAGACAGCCTTTTGGCAACTAAAGTTTATATATGCTTGACAAGACTGTTACGTATCTATTCCCAGGTTAGAGAAAATCCATTTTCAAGGAGATTAAAGTTTTCTTTAAGGCTTGAGCAGCCCAGGGTACAGTCACCTGCTGTCTGGGATACGGAGCTCATGCTTCACCCAAACTTGACAAAGATAAGGCTCTTATCTTCAGCAAGAGAAAAAAAAAAGAATCAACGTCTTGAGAATGGGTCAAATTCCATTGCCACTGGGATTAGCAGCTCCCCTTAGATCAGCTGACTCGGAAGAAATATAGAAAACCCTTGCAATACCTGAAGGAGACTGACATTATTCCAAAAGGCCAATTTCCGAAAACCCTTAGTTAGCTAAAACTGAGTGCCGCCAGGAGAGCGTTGCCCGAGGGGTGATAATGGCTATACAAAGTGCAGTTTGCTCCCAGCACCACACCTCAGACACAACTCTTATTTTCACGTTGATGCAACCAAGGGAGACTGGCCCCAGGAGTCTTACAGCCCCCCGACAGGAGTCTGCAGCGTCTGACTTCAGTCCAGAGCGGAACTTTATTTACTGGGAGATGTTTGGAGGCAGCAAGGTTTCTCATTCCCCGACACTTCCTAAAAAGACATTTTTACAAATGGGGGCCAAGATTACGAGTCATCCCTTTTCCCTTGTGATTCCAGAGGCTCGTATATTCCGTTGGCTTGTTCCCAGTGGAACCAGCCCTATAAATGGCTAAACTGGCTTTACAAAATAAAGTCAAATCAAAAGGGCTCCACAAACACTGTTTCCCACATGCTACACATTCTTTACACAGCTTAACAATAATGTGACCTTACAATGCAAGATTATCTGCGTTTGCTCAAGATTCATCTTATGCTTGCTTCCTTCTGTGGCAGTTCTATCGTGGGTGATAGATTAGTGCACCCCAGCGTGTTTGTTGTAGCAAAGGAAAACAAAATTGACTTGCCGTTGATTAGACTGTAAATAAACAGGCTTTTATCTGGAATGAAGGCTACAACATAAACTGTCCCTCAGCTGCTAATTTATGCATATAAAACTGTATGGGCATTCACACAGGCACACACTGTGTTCACTGGGCAGTTTTGTTATTTTTCTTTGACTTGATGGCCCATTTTTCCAAGTCAAATATAACTTCACTAAAATCAAAACTTCTATGACCAAATAGCTTTCATGGGCATTTTGACCAGGGACGGACCATTTGGCCCAAGCTTCTTGGGGAACATCTACAGAGGATCTTGGCCAGAACCATCACACACTACCCTGTGGGCTGTGATCTCAGATGTACAACTAGGGAGACCCAGAAGGGGAGTAAGGAATTGAGTAAAGAAAGCAAGCATCCATCAGAAGAGATAAGCACCAGATCACAAGAGCATGTTATAGACATATATATTTCTTAGAACAGGTCCTCACAGCTAGACACTCTGAAGTATGATTTACAGTAACTGTCCCACCCGCAGGACAGCTACCTATTCCCTGGACTACAGAAAAACCCAGATAAAACAGGCTTATTGTTCCCAGCACGTTACTGGGTCACACCTAAAGCTAGGCTCATTTTGAGCAAAAAAGCAGCTTCACTGAAACAGTGGAACACATGATGAGTCCCATTGATAAGCTTATGGGTTAGTACCTTGAGTATTTAGGTAAAGTATCATCTCCCAGCCTTATTCAATGAAGCCTGTCCTGAGCAGAAATACTCTACTAATAATATGCTCTAACATTTCTTTTACTGCAACAGATGTCATCATTCAGTGACGGGATGTATAGGAATGTCTCAGCTGCATCAGGGAAAGTTCAGACTTGACATTTGGAAGCATTTCTCTACAGAGAGGGTGGTCAAACACTGGAACAGGCTTCCTAGGGAGGTGGTCAATGTCCCAAACCTGTCACTGTTTAAAAGGCATTTAGACAACGCACTTAATAATATGCTTTAAATTTTGGTCAGCCCTGAAGTGGTCAGGTGGTTGGACTGAATGATCATTGTAGGTCCCTTCTGATTGAAGTATACTATATGAGAAGATACAGAAAGTTTTTTACAGAAAGCTTCTTCCCTAACTTCAACAGAATGAAAGTGAGTCAATCTTCCCTTTGCTATAAGTATATAAAAAAAGGAAATGCACAACATTTATCTCCAGCCTAGTTTCTTACCCTTCAGCATCAGTCTATGCAGTGCTAGATGTTCCTGGTTTTGGTGGCAGAGGGAGTTGACATTTCATAGGAGTTACTTAACATGGCCTTGGTCTCTCACCATATATACAGCATCCATGATCGATCAGCATTTTCATTGTTGCTTCATGCCTGGTGCTCCAGATTGGAAGGATTTGCAAAATTTGTTTGTCTTGTTTCTTCTCCTCACTCCTATTATTTTTACTTTTTTTCCTTCCCGCGGTTACCCTGGAGGGAAAAAAAAAATAAAAAAAGATCAAAAGCTTTGGCTGTTGTACACTGGGCTATGCACTGAAGTATTTGGTTTAACTTACAGATAGATATGCATTAGGCAGATACGTGCCTGAGGATGGAGATCTCTCTTTAAATATCACAGCAAATTCTTGCTATATGAATCTGCAATGTCATTTAACTGGGAAGGGGGAGAAGGGACATGATTCTGACTGCCTGAAAAACACTTTTAGGGCAGGAGAGCACAGAAGTTTGAAGAAGTAATTAATGTCGTTCAGGACTTTAACCCCAGAACTCCAAGACCGTCTATTCAGCTAGTATTTTTATAACAGCAAGGAAAATTTATGAGTGAGTTAATTATAAGACTATATCATGCTCCATGGGGATGTGAGAAACACTTGATAAAGTTTTATACCCAGCAATACATACTGCTGTACTTCAACAAATACAGCCCTTTACCCTAGCATCTTCCATAGCAAAGCCCCCAGAAATAGGCTCCTCCCCACAAAGACCACTGGGCTTTAAGAGAGCCTAATGCTTTTGAGTGGGGGCTTTTACTGCACACCTTAAAACAGGGCACACAGCCCCAGCAGACGTGTGAGTGGGACCAGCACCATAGTCTTTGGGTGCAATTAAGTTGCCCTTTCCCTGAGGATATTCTGTGTCATATGTCCCCATCACTAGTTTGACACTCTTGTTAAGCAGGGTTTAAATTAATCACCCCATGGGAAGAAATCACTATGTATCCAAAGGCAGCATGGTCCTAGTTCTTCACTCATTGGAAGAAGGACGGATCTCAAATACTGAACCATTTTGTCTCATTCAGCTTCAGGAAAGACAAAGCAGATGATGACTGAGGAAATTTAGGGAGCCCCTGTTCACTGTGATAAAGCCAAGGTAACACAAGATGCTTTTCCTTCTTCCTCTAAGCATACAAACCTGCCCCCATGAGAGCACAGCAACTAACCACAGAGCTGGAGACACCAAAAAGGCCTGTCCGGCCAATGGTCCTCCAACAGTCCTCTGAGCTGGACAGTTGGGACAGTGTCAATATGGTACAGTACTATCAGAAAAAAACCAAATCACCCTCATCTGTGGATTTGCTTGGCCTAGCACCACAGGAATCAAAGCTGGGGCATGAATATATCAAATATACACAGGGGGGTTTAATGCCTACTTCAGTTAAGAGCTTTAAACAACAAGGTTTAGTGTTCAGATAGTTAACTTCATGACCAGATGTGGTTACAATACTATCAGATTTTAGTTAAATGAGAAAATTGTAAAGGAGATTAGTACAAAGGTAGCTTATTTGCTTTCCTGTACTGATAAAAGTAATTTAAAAACTTGGTTTTCCATCTTTATCCACTGCCATAAAAAAACCCCAAATAAATCATATTCATTAATTTCCACTCGCTATGGATTCCATCCTGCTACAATCAATTATAACCAAAGCAATCATAAACTACCACATCCAGAGCAATGAAATTGCACTAACCTGATAAAAATCCCCAAGAACTGAGTACAACTGGAAAGTTTTCATTTCACGTCTCCGATCATAGGGGTCTCAACCACAGCGTGTGCATAACACAGCAAAGATGTGGAATTGTCTTATACAAGCCACGTGGTCAAGAAGAATCACAGAATCATAGAACGATTTGGGTTGGAACAAACTTTAAAGATCATCTAGTTCCAACCCCCCTGCCAAGAGCTTCAGTTTGACATTTCTGACTTGAGGGAAGAAATAAGGCTTGAAAAATACAGACTCCTCAGGATCAGGAGCACTTAAGAAACACGTATCCATACAGTGAGGTGTCCAAGATCACTGGTCCTTATCATCCATGGTAAGCTGACGTGTTGCCTGTGAAACTAGTTCAAGTCTAGCCCAGGGTTGTTCAAATATGGAACAAAAATACATTGAAGTGCTGCTGTGTCTGAACAACTGATGTTACTGCATCCACTCCCTGTAACACAGGCTTCTTACAAGCATAATCTCCATCTCAGACAGCTGTCCAGATATCAGATGTATGCCTTATTGCACAGGAGTCTCTCAGTCTACAGAACAGGACCACCAAAGCTGATACATGAAAGCTGAAGCAAGGGAGGAGGTAACTATCTGAAGCATTAGCATCTGAAGTACCATAGCAGAAAAAAAAAAATTAGTTCTCTAAACCAGACTCCTGGAGGTAAGAAAGCTTATTGAGAGACAACTTTGTAAAGAGGCACTGCTCAATTCTTCCAGGCAATGCAGAAGGGCCACGGGTAACCAGGATACAGCTTGCTTCTGTCTGAGCCTCACACAGTCTGCCTCTGAGCAGCAAGAAGTAACAAACAGAAAGCACCCTTTGAACTAAGCACATGGTATTTAGAAATGATATAGTGGAAAGAGCCTATCAGCTGGTAGGCAGTCTGGATGGGAATGTTGTTAGGGGCATCATCCGCAAATGAGTGCTTTACACAAGTGTTACCTCTTTCCTGTTCCAGTCGGGGAGCCAGCCAGTCATGCACTCCTGCAATCATATTTAACCTTTCCAGCCAACCTAATTCTCTCTCTCCTTCCCTTCTGCCCCTAGCAATCTCCCCACAGCTGTGGCACACTCAGGAGTGTGCTTTGAAGAATTCGGAAGCTCATTTTGGGCAGCATGGGTCTGATTTCCAGCATCAACAGCAGAAGAAATTGGTCTCAAGCCATGACTTTGGAAAAGACTCAAACTTTTTATTCTGCTAATTCATGTGAGGCTTAAAACCTCTACCCATTCAACTTTCTGGCTTTGCCCCAGCACTCCTCCTCTCCTGACCCTTACCACAACACCTCATCCTGGCAAAACATACTCTTTTGAGTTCTGACCTTAATACATTTACCCGCACAATCCAGCGGGTAGAACATCCATGCTGGTACACTGTGACAGATTCCAGTTTTCTGTTTATGACCACCCTCCCATTATCAGCTTCCTACAACAGATGGACTGTAATTTCATAGGCACAAGAAGATTCAATAACTGGGTGGGAGAGGTTAGCAAGGGCTGCTGCTTCAGTAGCAAGAACCCACAGGAAAAAATAAAATCCAGAAGATTTTGGAAGAAATATGGAGAGCTGTGTTTAAGCACCTGCCCAGTATCAGCTATGAGTACAGCTGCAGCTAGGGCAATTCAGGCTGCCTTCTATTGCCAATTCCGCCTTTTTTCCAGGGAAATGGGTTCCATGAGGCAGCTAAAGATGTGATAAATCTCTGTTTCAAGGTACTATGTTCCTTCTGTTGGGACAGCACCCATTTTGATAACATTAGCCACAGTGCTCTCTAGTAAATATCCCTAACAGCATTTCCATCCATCCTGCCAGTCAGCTAATACATACTCTCTCCAAATTTGTAAATGATCACGAGGGGAACTCATGAGATGAATTTCATCCTTTCACTGCTTGCATCCCCCCTAGAAAAGTCACGATGCAATCCTTTTTAGGTTTCTTCAAAGGGCAAATTAATAATAACCAAAAATCACCCAAGCAAAATAAGGAATGTGAAATTCTTCATGTTTTGACAGTCATCAGCTTTCAAACTCACCATGCTGGAAATGCTCTGGTGTTATGCTCACCCTTTTCCCTCCACGTGCCTAAAATAATACATATGGGACACTTCCATCATATTACGCCAAGGCTGAAGAACATATAGGCACTAAAGTGTGGCATTTAGTGTTAATTCCTTCACAGGCAAACCTGTGGCTGCTTTGTCTGTGTTCATAATCCATTCAGCACAAGACAAGCTCATGAACTCCGTGGCTTGAGCATAGCACTGCTGCTGACCAAATGAAGGAATTTCTGGTTTCACACTTGTTTTTTCTCCTGCCTCTTTGATAAGGCCTGCCAGTGAGGGCCATATCAATGTATATTTAGTCATTCAAACTGGAACCAACATCAACTAATCCAGCCAAGTAAACACATGATAATCTGCAGACATTTTAAGTGGCAGAAATCTGCACCCTCCTAAATCCAAGAGCCTTCTTCGGGAAGGCTCCCTCCTTGTGCACCAGGTTTCTTCTTGATTGCATTGTACACTGTTTTGAAAACTCCTTGAAAGGGAAAATCAGAGAATGAGAAATTAGAAATGAGTTAATTGCAGAACAGAATCCTTGAGGAGGAATATCTTCAGTGTAACATGTACATCTATACTCTGAACAATTAATTTATTTTCCTTTGATCTGCATTGTAAGAGAAGTCACAAGAAAGCAAACTGAGATGAAACGTTATTCTTACAAGGTGGGAAGCCACGAGGTTGAGAATGTAACAAGGAAACTGCCACTTCGCTTTGAGCAACACTATGAGTTGCCAAAATATTTTCAATCCTTAACAGCTAAGCTTTAAAAAGCCCTTCTGAAAACAAAAACACAGCAAAATACATAAAATACAAGGAGAGCAAGAAACTCTCCGGCACACAGCAAGCTCTGTTCCTGCGTTCCAGGCAGAGACCCATTGAGAGATGTCACTCTCTGGAGAAGAAAGCGCGGTGCTGTCCTCCTGGCTCTGCTAGCATGGCTTGTGGCTGAGTGACAGGCAGCTGCGCTGGGCCTGTGCCAGCTGGGATGAGTCCTCCCTCTGAAAGCTTGGGCACAACAGCTCACTTTTTTTTAAGAAAAAAAAACCAAAAAACAAAAAGCAGCATGCAGAGTTATGGACACATCCGAGGTGGAAAACAGCGCTCTCCTCTAAGGTCAGGTGCACATCCATGACTGCGTTTCTGCAGTGTTTTAGTCAGGGGCCATCTCCATCCTCCTCTAAGTTCAAGGTAACTCCAAGCCCAGCTTCTCCCCAAGAAGCGCCCGGCTGCGTTGGGGCATACCAGATGCTGAAGTATTAGCAAAGAGCCATTCGGAACACCCAAACCAGAAGAAAAAGAGTTCAAGAGAAGTTCACAGCTTATTAGCCTCTGGAGTATTCAACGGGAGACAAAATCTATAGAAAATTAGGTTCATTAGATGGCATTACACATTTATAGGGGGGCAAGATTTAAAGCAGTTTATTTAGAAACTGTCTCAGGGCTTCTGGGTACTGACACTGTTAATTACAGCTATTACTAGCACAGGGACTGTGTTAGGTGACACTAATGAATACCTGCCTCTTGTAGGTGTGTGACTCACTGACTCTACCTGCAGGGGGGAAGGTTGGCTGTAAAAGGATCTGTAAGCTACAGGAAAATTTCTAGGATACCGGTTACGAGGAAACATTTTGGGCTGAAATTGAGCCACAGATTTTTTTCACAGCCAATCTCTGAGCAGAAGGAGAGTGACCATGCACTACCTGCTCTGACTTGCTTTGCATCAGAATGGGAATACTTCCTTCCCCACCTGCTGCCTTCCCTTTTGGATCTGAAGCCTGAAAATGCTGGCCACAGCATTCATTAAATGGATCCATCTCTACCCAGTTTCCCTGAAGGAGATGAGAAGGTCTGTAGAAGTCCCTCCTTAGAGCCAGCCACCACCTCCCTCTCCAGTGATGGGAAGAGCCACAGAAACACAGCAGTCAGCAGCGAGTTTAAGCCGGGGCAGGGGACAGGAATCAAGGTGAGCGATCCCAATGGGAAATCCAGGACGAGTGACCTTCAGAGAGCTGCAGAGAGTGACGGGTGCTCCGAGAAACAGCAGATACCTGAAACCTACCAGAACATCAAACCTGAGACCTGACAGCACATATTTACTGACCAGAACAATTCTAGACAAATCTATTACCATCAAGGTGGATTTAGACAACAAATATCACGATACTGGGACAGGTGCCAAAGCACTGCTAGATCAGAACAGACCTTGCAGTTTTGCCTGGGTGTCCCAATTGCCAATGGTATAGACACTCAAGATTGAAGGTCCTTCCAAAACATGACACCAAATGGTTTCCCAAAAAAAATCACTTGCACGTGATTTGCAGACTTGCAAACAAGTCTACAGACACGCTTGTGCACTGCTCATCCTGTAGATGTGCAAAGTGAATGCAGGGGCAGACAGATGTCAAATAGAGGGTCAGGGTGAGCAATCAGCCATACCCACAGCATGTTTTCATTGGTGATCACGTCCAATCCTCACACTGAACTTTAAAGACAAAGCATTAAGGATGCAAGTTCCCTAAACAAAACTGCTTTAGTCATTACAGCAAAGCAAAAGAAATCTGACTTGATGTCAATCTTGTCCAGGGATCAAAATGTACCAAAGGCCCAACAAACCCTACTGTCTTCCAAAATAACCTCATCACCAAAACAGAGTGCTTCATCCACCTCTCAGCAGTTTCCTGTCTGGTTTTCTTTGCTCCTGCCCACAGGTAGCCCCTACTGATCTCTTACTCTCAATCAGGCCCGCTCTCCAACCTCTTCTCTTTCATTTGCTGAGAAAGGACGGATTCCCATTGCATTGGGGGTCGATATCTTACAGCCCACAAAGAGAAGAAAACGGCGAAATGTCACAGAGCATTGCTCTGTGCATTTCTGCAAAGAGTTCGAGCCTGATGCACAGAACCACTAATCTCTGCTCACGACAGAAAACAGCCACGCATCCCGCACTGGGCAGTGAGTGCACAGCTGCTTTCTGTGCGCGGGCCTCCTCCAGCTTCTTGCTTGTGGGACAGGGGCATCTAGTGGCTGAGCCCCAAAAAAGCAGGGTAAAGCCACAGCAACACAAGTCGCAGCTACACTGCGATTAGCTTGGCAGTTGGTAGCTTAAGTGGGACCCAGCTGCTGCCGACACGGAGACAGATCATCACAAAACCGTTAGGCTATTAACTGCTCTACCCAGGCTAACATGTCATAAAGCAAAAGATAAACACATAGTATAAGACGAAATTCTGCAATACTACCTTTCGCGTCTGATGCTCGGACAGCATACGAGCAAACATAGGCGATGTCCCCTAACACAGTCTCCTAACTCCCAGAAGTTGGTGGCTCAGGCACCTCCCATGCACAACCACAGTGATGTCTTTTTACTTGACAACAGCTTAACTATATGAATAATCTCCTTCACCTTTGAATGCTGCTGCAGTCATTTCAGTTGATGTCTGCACCTGCCCGTTCACACCCGTGAACACTGTTCAAGACTTTACTGACATCTACTACAGCCCTCTTTAGATGTCTCTTTTCCAGTCTGAATAGTCCTAGCCTAGCTACTGAGTCCCTGCACATAAATCATAGAACCATAGAATCATAGAATTGTCAGGGTTGGAAGGGACCTTTAAGATCATCGAGTCTAACCATCCACCTAATTCTGATAAATACCATCACTGAACCATGTCTCTAAGCACTATGTCTACCCACCTTTGAACACCTCCAGGGATGGTGCTTCAACCACTTCCCTGGGAAACCCATTCCAAGGCTTAACAACCCTTTCCATGTAAAAATGGTTCCTGATACCCAATCTGAACCTCCCCTGGAGCAACTTGTAGCCATTTCCTCTGTCCTATCGCCTGTGACTTGGGAGAAAATCATTTCACACAGATGATGAGCTTTTTTTCTTTTGGCCTGATCAGTTCTGTAACTTGTACCAGTTCTACTTCTGCTATCCTGTTTGAGATGCGATCAGACCTAAACATGTTATCTGAGATGCAGGACATACATAATGGCATTCTTAGGTTTGTGCTCTTTTCCCTTCCCAGTAACAACTGACTTTCTTTTGCCTGCTAACGAGCAGTCAGCTGGTGTTTTCACAGACCCACCTACTACATCTCTGAGGTCTGAATGGGAATCGGTAGCTCAGAGCCCACACAGCTGTGTGTATATATGGAGTCGGGACTGGGTTTTAGTGGATACTTAGCTTAACATCTGGCCACCACAACAAATGCAGCCAGGATATGAGTGAGTGGTGCCCCAGATATACTACCAATATAATCAGCTAGCTTAGTTCAGCTTCTGTGACCAATACTCAGGCCTTGATCTCTTCATAGAGGCTGCTAAAAGAAAAACAATCAATACCATCTGCAACCACGCTTACTGAGAATTGGAAAAAAAAAATCCAATAAAATAAGACACTTTTTGCCTCTTCTGGATATCCTTCTAAAATGAAAAATTTTACTGTCCTAATGCCAAGATATAACACTTCCTTTACCTTCCAAAAACAAGTCTACTTAGCTTCAGAATGGCACTAAAATCTTCAATCTCTTAATACAGGTCTGAGTTTTTACTGGGATCAAATACAGTAAGCAATGGCTCTCATATTAAAGAATAGCAACATTTCTAGAATTGTATCTGTTTTATACATAGCATTACAGCAGAAACAACATCTGATATTCAAAATTGTTATATTAAAAGAGGAAAAGGACATCTTTGACTTTGATCTTTCATATGCCTTAGGACACTTTGGACATGAGTCCTAAATATGTAGTATCTTTAGCCATGCTGCTCCTGAATAAATAATGTGTAAGAGAGGCTAATAAATACAGCTGGGAAGCTCCACACTTTTAGTCTGTGCTGTCTGAAGCTTGAACATAAAGAAGCCAATGCAAAAAAAGAAATAAAAGAAAGCAGAGACGGGGAGATAAATTCCACAACTTGGATTACATCTCTTAACTGTCCACAAAATTTTGTGTTGGAGTAGTTCTGTGAACACACCAAGACATTCCGGGGGTGATTTGTCAGGAGGTAAAACCTCCTACTGCCCAAGTGCTTTGCCAGTACAGTTTTCCAGGACATTCTCACACATAGTGAGCATGACCATGTTCTGAGGAGCATTTCCACACACAGATCCCCTTTTCTATCTGACAAGGCTACGAAGGACACCTTATTCTTGCTCACTGCCCTCCCTTACAGACAGCATGCAGTCACAAAGGCAGAACAAGCAACCCTTACATTTATTATTATGGGATTACTATGCCAAGCCCATCTGGTCCACAGCATGGAGGGCACTGTCTGAGGTTAATCCAACCCTGAGAGGAAGTTATGGAGAGGGGCAGATGCCGAACCACCATTTTGAAAAGGCCAATTGCAAGTCCACATCTACACTCTCCAATTTGGGCACCTGCTGACTGCAGATTAGCGCTAGGTGAGATTACAGAATTGACAGACACCTACAGCCAGTGAAGGATGGTGACCCCAGGAGGAGGTATCTCCTCTCAGGTAGGAGATGTTTCAGTAAGTCCTCAGGCAGGACGCCAAGTAGTCTATAAGCAGCTGAATATCTGGCAGAAATTTGTGATTCACATCCTCACTGGAAGGAGGAGGGAGCAGAAACCCAGGCATCCTGAGGTTTTCTTCAGGGAGGACTGTGAAACATCAGCTTTATCCACATCACTAGAGGACCCTCAGACATGCTACCAGTCCAGTAGGGATCACCAACAGCCAAAATTCTGTAAGGATTTGTCTTTTAGAAAATGCTGTAGTGCAGAAAATATTACATACTGTTCTTTTCTCACAGGTAGAAAGATTTTGGGATGCCTTTTCAACTACGAATTGGGAGTCACTTCAGAAACGGATTTTTCTAGGGCTACCTGTGATGGGACTGCCAGGAAGGCTACTGGAGCCTGTTTTCTCATCATTTTCTCTTTCTACTCTGATAGCTGCTTCCACACAAAATTCATCTCTAGATGTGTTCTCAACAGATTTGCTTTAATCGCCTTTTTTGTTTCAGTGAACATAGCATCACCCTTTTCAGACAAAGTAAATGAACAAGCCTCCCACTCCCAAACACCCCCAAAGTGACTGGGATTGTAATGGGAACACAGAAGCAGCTTCCCTCTGAAGCTCATTTCATTCTTTCATTCCCTATTCTGCATGGGCAGGTTACTAAGGATGAATTATGAGTCACTTACCTGGGCTCCAGGTGACAGCCACAGTGAGACACTCTGGATTTATCCGGGGCAGCAACAAGTCCATCAAAGCCTGAGTGATCATGACCATTTAGAAAATAACATACTGAAACATAACTCCTTGGCACAGTGGGTGAGAACAACAGGCAGTACAATTTAGGAGAAGCATCTTTAAGTGATCTGGAAAAAAAAAAAAAAACAATATGGGAGGAATCCAAGACAAAAGAAAGACTCTAAAGCTGAAATGATGTGCCTTATGCTGGAAGTTAATACTGAACTGTGCCTGGGGGAAGGAGAGTAGTGAATATTGTTTTGACCTGCAGATGGAAGGGAAGACCATAATACAGGTCTGTGAGTTTGGCCATAAGCAGAAGACCCCACATTACTTTTGCTGGTGCTAGAGCTGCCTCTCTGAATACTAAAGCTGCACAGTCCGTCTCCCTGCCTTGAATGCAAGACAACGTTGACATGATTGAAATTCTCTAAACAAGGAAGAGCTGAGTGAAAAAGGAACGGAAAGCAAACATAATTGGAATTCCCTCTTTTCTATCTCTCACCATCTCCAGCACTATTTTTTTTCTTTTCTTTGAGCTCTAATTTTACAGTTTAAAATAAAGAATGGACACATGGACTGAAAGCCAGAATCCCTTGTATTATATGATTGACCCAAGGAGGAATGCAGTGCCCTAATGTGTTTCCATGGGTATTCTAAATCACCGCCAAAAGGTAAATTCTTAGTGCAGCTGTTTCCCCCAAACCCACCCAGATGGATTCAGCTCCTACAAGGGGCAGCACCACAGCACTTAGACCTCTACAAGCCACCAAGAACTTCAAGCTCAGCCACATTCATTTGCGCTTCCCTGAGAGACACCCAGGCAAGCCTGCAGAGCTAGAAGTGCTGGGGAGCCCCAAAGCCGCCTCTGTTGTGCACTTCAGCCAGAACCAAAGCAGGGGTTCAAAACCTGTCTCAGGCCTATGGGGTCAGGAAAAGGGGAGTTTGGCACAGTGTTAACACCAAGCAACAAGGCCTGGATTCAGAAACACTGCACACGAGGACAATTTAACCAAATGAATGCTACCCAGTAGCCAAAGGTACACAGCACACAGCTGACTGCATAGGGGCACACCACCACAGGATGACTGCAGTAAGACCCCCAACACCAGAGCACCACAGCTATGTGGCATTTGGGATGAAAAGTACCGCTCAGGCCTATGAATCATGGGGACCTACCCTGTGTTTACAATGAAGATGGGGCTCCGCCAGTGCAGGCGAGACACAGCAGCTCAGCAGAGGACAAGGAAGAATCCCAGTCCCTCATCCAGGCCCAGCCCCAGCGAGGAACTCCTGCTGCTGGAGGGGTGCAGGCCTCAACATGTGCTCCTTGGACTGACCCTCTGCCACCGCCTGCACACCACACCCATGGGGCTACCAGCCCCACAGGACCACAAAATCCCCAGGGCCAGCTGCAAGGGGCCCCAAACCCCACAGGGCTCCCTAAAGCACACAGAGCCAGCTATGTGGGACCCCTAAACCCCACAGTGCTCCTAAACACCAGAGAGCCCACCACAAGGGGTCCCTAATTCCTACAAGACTCCCTAAACCCCACAAGGCCAGCTGCAATAGGCACTTAAACCCCCAAGGGCGAAGCTGCACAGCTGCCAGGAGACCCCAAACTGTACAGGGCTCCCTAAAACCCCCTAAGCCAGCTGCAATGGGTCCCTAAACCCCACAGGGCTCTCTAAACCTCAAGGGGTCAGCAAAAAAGGGGTCCCTAAATCCCAAGGGCCCAGCTGCAAGAACTCCCAAACCTCACAGGGCTCCCTAAATCCCACAGACCCACCTGCAAGGACCCCCAAACCCCACAGGGCTCCCTGAGCCCCACAGGGGCAGCTGCCAGGGGACCCCAAACTACACAGGGCTCCCTAGGCCCACTTCCCCCCCACCCCAAGCCAGCTGCAAGGGGCCCCTAAACCCCACAGGGCTCCCTAAAGCCCACAGGGTCAGCAAAAAAGGGGTCCTTAAATCCAACAGGCCCAGCTGCAAGGGCCCCCTAAACCCCACAAGGATCCCTAAACCCCATGGGCCCAGCTGCAAGGACCCCCAAACCCCACAGGGCTCCCGAAATCCCATAGGGCCCAGCTGCAAGGACCCCCTAAACCCCACAGTGCTCCTTAAGCCCCACAGGGGCAGCTGCCAGGGGACCCCACAGGGGCAGCAAAAAGGGATCTTTAAGTCCCAAAGGGCCAGCTGCATGAACCCCCAAACCCCACAGGGCTCCCTAAACCCCAAGGGGTCAGCAAAAAAAGGGTCCCTAAATCCCACGGGCCCAGTTGCAAGGACCCCCAAACCCCACAGGACTCCCTGAGCCCCACAGGGGCACCTGCCAGGGCACCCCAAACTACACAGGGCTCCCTAGGCCCACTTCCCCCCTACCCTAAGCCAGCTGCAAGGGGCCCCTAAACCCCACAGGGCTCCCTAAAACCCACGGCGTCAGGAAAAAAGGGCTCCCTAAGTCCCATGGGATAAGCTGCAAGGGCCCTCAAGCACCACAGGGCTCCCTAAATCCCACAGACCCAGCTTCAAGAACCCCCAAACCCCACAGGGCTTCCTAAATCCCAAGGGCCCAGCTGCAAGGACCCCTTAAACCCCACAGGGGCACCTGCCAGGGGACCCCAAACGGCACGGGGCTCCCTGGGCCCGCTGGCCCCAAGTCAGCTGCAAGGGGTCCCTAAACCCTACAAGGCCAGCTTCAAAGGGCCCCTAAATCCTAAAGGGGCTCAAAAAGCCCACAGGGCCAGCCGAAAAGAGCACCCAAAGCCCACAGAGCCGGCTGCCGGGGGCCTTTAACCTCAACCAAGCCCCCACAGAGCCCTGACGGCTCTCCTGAGGCCGCCCGGTGCGGCGGGGCCCAGGGACCAGGAGCGGCCTGGCCGGTAACACCCACACCCGTTCCCTTCCGGGGCGGAGCGGGGGCGGATCGGCGGCGGAGCGAAGCGAAGCGGGGAACAGCGGCACCATGATGGCGCAGCGGGCGCTTCCCAACCCCTTCGCGGACTATGACAAGTCCCTGGCCACCAGCTACTTCGATGCTGCCGGGAGGGTGAGTGGGGCCGGGGTGAGGCGGCCGCGGCGGGAGCGGGCCTTTCCCGGTGCAGCGCGGCGGCCGCCCCCGGGAAGGGCCCTCTCCCTCCCTGGCCGCGAAGCCAGGCTGGGCAAACAGGAGCCCGAACCGGTCCTGAGGTACCCAAAGGGTTTCTAGCCCTGGTTGTGCTCCCTCTGGGGTTACCTCCATCTTGGCAAGGCCCCAGTCTACCTGCCCGTCAGCGCTTCCCCTCAGGTTAACGGGGTTCTGCCGTTTCTGTTCTCCACAGCTGACCCCGGAATTCACACAGCGGGTGAACAACAAAATCAGGGAGCTGCTCCAGCAGATGGAGAGGGGCCTCAAGTCTGCGGACCCCCAGGACTGCACCGCATACACCGGCTGGGCAGGTAGGGTGGGATGGGATAGGATGGGATGGAGCTGGAGCTCTCCAGAGCAGACTTCTAGCTCAGGCCAAGGCAGGCCCTGGGGATTTTTGGCTGTTTGAATGGTCACAGTAGATCCATGTCAAGAACGGTGCTGCCTCTGCATGTTTTAATCCCTTAAAGCAAGGAGGTATCGTTCTCGGGACTCACCTTTTTTGGAGCAGGTTTCAAGCTGCAGGGGGAAGATGACGGCATTGCAGGGCAGGATTGGATCTTCTCTTGGTTAATAGTGCCAAACTTGTGCAACCAAGAAGGCCAACACCTGCTTGAGAGCAAACACGGGAACCATTGAAGGGACTGGCTCCAAATCTGGCCATGGTGGGGATGGTGACGAGTGCTCTTGTGAAGGAGGCAGATGTGTGTTGTCAATCATTTACCTGCAAGGAGTCCTTGCATATGGCAGCGGTGAGCTTATGGCTTAAGATAATGTCCGTCTCTTCTGTTTGGGCTGAATTTTATCTTATGACATTGTCTGATTGGCAGGTCGCTCCATTCCTGTTCCCCAGGTAGTGCCCCTCCACTTAGCCAGGGCTAGTTCTGCTCCAGTACCTGCTGGGAGGAGCAGAAATGCAAATGTGAGTATAACGAAGGATGGAAGCCTTCCTCACACTAACTCTTGTGTGCAAAGCTTTCAGGACCTTGCCTTTCTTGCGCTCTGCGTTTTCCACCTGGTTTTCCTTCCTTGGGACCATGCCCTGCCTTCCCCTCCCTATTCCTACGCACTGGAGCCAGGGAGGACACACCTTTCTTTGCTGCCTCATCCTTGGCTACTGCTGTGTGCTTTTGTCAGCTTTCCTGCCTTCTCTGCACCGTGCCAGGCTCTAGGGAGGGACCCTGGGGTAGTTGCAATGAATCTCATGCTTACTGCAAGATTTTTTGCTGCTTCTTTGCTTCTTTTTTTTTTTTTTGGCAATACACTACAATCCTAAATGGCAACTTTCTACCTTCTAATTGGGGTGTGGCAGCCTTCCTTGTGCTTGGATGCCATGGTACGTGATGCCAACAGCTTGCTTGGGAGAATAGTGTTCATTGTGTTGCCACTAAACTAACGTTGCAGCTTGATGACAGTGATGCCAGAAACGTCTACTTAAAATTTTTAGTAAGGTAAGACAGGCACTGAGAGCACTCTAGAGCAGTTTGTAAGAAATGCTAGGGTGCCAGTATTAAATTCCAGCGTGGGAGAACATTGATTTCATCAGTTGCTGCCTGGCAGCACTCTGCTGCTGCCGCCTGTGAATTTATGCATTTTTGTTCATTGCTGGCTGATTTCACCTTTGGAGACAGGTTCAGTCTTCCAGTCTGTGAGACCGTGCTCTGAGGCTCCTCAGATGAAAAGCATTCCATCTGTAAAGGTGGTCTTCAGTTGTGAGGGTGCTAGTTGGCATGATGGCAGAGTCCACCTCTGGCCAGAATAATTCAGGAGATAAAGCAGGAGGACAACTAGCTCGTGTTAGGAGAACTCTCAAAGTCTGCGGGGAGAAGGTAAACGCCTTTCCTGAGAGAACATGTTCCCTTCCTTAGGGTGGCCTTAAGGAGCTGTATGTTGGAAAGTGACTGCAGCTGTGAAACAGTGGTTGAGAGAGCTCTGGTAAGATTTCAGTTCATTTTTATTTGGGAGGAAGTTTCTCAAGAGAGATTTTTGTTTTCCTCCCAGGCATCATTCCTCACTGGGCACACAACCTTCTCGCCTCGGCTAATAGGATTAGAAAAGACCCATGGACAGATTTCCTGCAGGTCACAGCCAGCAAAGTGAAGTTTGCAGATATTACATTGTCTCTTTGTCACCCTCCCTTCTTTTCTAATTCTAGCTATATTAATTTATTCAGTGCTGGTTTCCAGAGACAAAATTAATTGGGCCAAGAGCAGCTTTTTCCTGTAATTGCTTATGTAGAAAAGGCTTGTTGAGTATCTTCTCATGTAAATCATTGCCCAGCAGTCTGAAATCAGCCCGCACTCTTGTGGCCGCTAATAAGAGAGATTTGAAATGTGGCTCTCTTAGCGCAAACTCTGCGTGAAATGTAACGTACTTGAGTGTACTACATTACACTCAGTAATACACAGCATATGCTGGCATTTTACTTTGGTGCCTGTTTCTTTCCCAACACACTTGACAGAGCCCTGTTCCCCCAGTCTGTATTTATGCCAGGGAAGCCACAGCTTCTCATCACGTGAAGTTGGAGCAGAGGGAGAGGAGGGCTTGCATTTTCATCTCAGAGGCGGTGAAAACATACTTTGGATCAAGATTATCCAGCGTACGGCTGAATGCCCTCAAAACACATTTGAATTGGCTTGTTACAGTTTCGTGCAGTTCCCCATAGAGACCAGGGTCCCATAGGCAACGCCTGGTACGTGCCTGGGTATAGACCAGACTCAGCTGTTGTGTTCTGTCTTGTCTTTTAATCAGTTTAGCTAGACTGCTGTAAGAGCCTTTGCGGTCTTAATCTGTTTCATTGGTATCAGAGTGTTGACTGAGGGAAGGTAAACTGCCGTAAGCTAATTCTGAATTGGAAGCAGTTCAAATCGTGGCAGAGGCACAACCGCCTCATCCATTTTCAAATAGATTAGCATGGGGATGCCGAAGAGTACGTGTACACGTGTGTTGGTATTTCTCACAGTGCAAGAAGCCTTGCTCCAAAGACTACCTCAACTGGGAGCATAGATGATGGAAAGGGAATGGAAGGAGACTGACTGCACTCCTGTCACGTTTTAGCTGACCGCAGAAGCTAGGGAGCTCCTGAGTCCAGATCCTGCTGGGCGGTTGTGTCCTTCCAAGATTACAAGGTGATCTGCCACCTGAAACGGTATATAAGGGAAAGATTTCCTTTCCTCTGCAAGCGTTCTCTTCTCTAGCAATGTCACAGTCATGGCTTTAAGGCTTGAGGGCCTGTGAAACAGACTGGTGAGTCCAGCTGGCCTGCCTCACCCACAGCTTTTGGCTGGCCTGTTGGTGAGTAGAGAGGAGGAGCAGGGCCGAGTTGCCTTTTGAAAGGACTCTTCAAAAGACACATCAGATGAAAGAAAAGCCATTTGAGCATGGATGGAAATTCTGACCGTACTGGTTCCAGAAAAACACCTTCTGGAAAAACAGCTTTCATTCACTTCAGTGCAGTATCTTAGTTTTAACCTCAGAACCCAGAGAACTTGCGTCTCCTTAAGAGACTCGTGTTCAAAAAAAAACCAGAAATCCTCAGATAATCCCTACAGAATAAGAGGCAGTGAAGCTGCATTTGATGAGGGAGAATAGAGTGCTTTGTGTCGCCCACATAAACCACATTCCTGCCAAGTGCTTGGTGGGTAGTTTTTGTGAAATCTCCGTTCTTGGAGATAGTCAGTATTTGACTGGACAAGGCTCAGAGCAATGGGATGTAAAATTGAAGTTGGCTTTACTTTCAGAGGGTTGGATCAAATCACCTCCATGGATCTATTCTGACGTACCCTGTTGTAGGATTCTGTGATGGGATAGTATGTATCTTTGGTTTGGGCTGGGCTGGTGTTTTGTTTGGGGCTTTTTTGGGAGTAAAGCTTCTTTTGTAAAAGCTTTCTTACCAAGGTTTTAAGGCTGGAGAAGCTGAAGCATCCTGAGAAATGCCCCAGTGTCCTACAGTGCACTAGGAAGGCAAGCTGCAGTAAAATGTACTTGTGGCTTCCCAGAGAGTTCTGAACATGGGGTGATGCAGCCCTCTGGAGAAGGTGTGTCTCACTGTCCCATTCAGCATGGCTTTGGCATACATTTATGACCGCAAGATAACATCCCATGCGTTTGCACCAGAAAAGATGCTTATTATCTTATGAGCTGGGCAGTAAAGCTATGCCACCCCCTCTGTAACCTTTGCCCCATGCCTAACTCCTTAAAATGACATCAGGTTTCTCACTAGAAACCATCAGGCTTCATCGCTGTGTGCAGAGATAGGATCTGCTTCTTCCCTCTCTGTTTGACATCCTGCTTTGAGGGTGCTGGCTGTCACTCTTCCCTGGGTCAACGCAAGATCTCTGAGCTCTTTATTACTGTAGATGGCAACTTTGGAACTGGTCCAGATGAGGTCAAGAAATCTCCTCTTACGGCAACGTAATGTCCTTTGTGAAAGTACCACATTGCAGCTCAGCTCCTGGTGGACAAGGAGGCATGTTCAGAACAGTCTAATGCGCATCCCTGCTGGTGCTGTCAGCAAGGGGACTGCGGTGGAGCTGACACCAAGCGGTGCTTCCTCTCACTTTCATCCACTCTGAATTATTCATTGTGAAAGGGAAGCTTTGTTTCACTGCTGCTGTTCTCCCACCAGCAGAACTGTTGGCAACGGTAGTGCAATCCAACATACAGAACAAGCCTAAACTTGCAGGGAAGTTGAGCCACAGTTTTACTTCTCTTTGATCAGCAGAATGGTCGTATGGATGAGAGATCCTTTCAGCCTGCTGCAGTGCTTTAGCTCTCGAGCAAGAACTTTTCTGGTATCTCCAGCGATGTCTGTGCTATTGGCAGCAATAGTGGCTAAAGTCAGGGCCATCAGCACTGCCCGACCTGTGCAAACAATTCATTTTCTACTACATACATTTAGGTCTCCTCTTCAGCCCTGCTCAAAAGAAGTCTCTAATGTGAAGCACCCTTCTGCATCTACAATACTGCTCATACAGGATGGCAAGAGGAGAGAGATGTTGTCTACTGTCCTACTGAAGATGTTCATTAAGCAGGCTTTGTGAGACACATGCAGAATTTATTTTTGCCTCCTGATTCCCTGCAGTGAGCAAGCATCTTGGGCATTAACACTCCAGTGTATTGGCTTCCTGTACACTAGAGATGGCAGTTTCAGTCATCAGAGCCCTGCTAAAGGATATGCTGTCATTAGCACATGTGTTCACTGCACCATCAAGTGAGGTCTGATGCATTCTGCATTACATGTGGCTATGCAGCAGGTCTTAACACTGCAAGAAGCAAAAAACTTTGAAATCTGGAGAAACTATAATAGTAACCAATAAACAGAACAAAGCCCAAACATCTTTGGCAGTAGCAGGGCACAGGCAGCCACCACGTGGCAGTTCTGCTGGAAACAATCAGGAGTTTGAGAGGTCACAAAAACAGGTCACATTTCCAACAGGGGTGTTGAACACAGACCTCCAGGGCACAGAGAAATGGAGCAAATCCACTGCTTACCTAGCGCCATTTGACAGATGATGCTGTGTTTGTGTAGCACTTAAAGCAAGCCAAACAAACACCCAGTCAGATGGCAAACCTTACCTGCTCAGTTGTGGTGAGGAAGGTTGCGTTGGAGAGGGAGTGAGGCAGAGCTGTGGGATAGCTTCTGCAGAGCAACCCTGCCTGGCTGAGCCAAGTCCATCAAGTGGAAACTCTCTTGTCTCCCAAACTGCCCTGCCTCTGAGATACGCTGCCTACATCTTGCCACACAGGTCAACATAGAATATTCCCCACCCGGGCGGCTGTATGTTGTATCCCTCTGCACACATCTGTAAATATTGCCCGCTTTATGCATGGGTCTGCCCTCCTCTGCTGGCCTTCCCTGCTTTCAGGCTGACAGATGGCAGCAGAGCGAGCAGCAGGCTGAAGACGGCACTGCATTCTACCCTTCCGATCAGCTTGGGAGTCTGAATTCCGTCAGGAATGAGTCGAGAGAATTGGCTTTAGATTCAGTTTGTAAGGCCTTTGGGTTTCAAAGAAAAAGGGAAAACTAATGATTTGGGGAAGTAACTCATTCCTTCCATCCTTTAGTATAGTTTTTTTGGAGTCTTTTCCAAAGCTGTGTGGGTGTGGGAGAAAAGGGAGTGCAAAATATTTTAAAAGAAGAGAGGCAAAGAAGTCAGAGGAAAGCAATGCTGAGACGTTAACTTTCTAAGAATTCAGTCCTAACAGTGGTCTTAGCATGGTAGTTATGTCCATAATTAGGGTGGAATGATGGCAGTGGGAATAGAAGCTACTTACAAGGCAAGAAATTGTATATTAAAGCAGATAAGTCAAGAATACAAGTTATGCTCAGACAGTTATCGGGCCTATTAAAGTCTAAAAACTGTGCTAGGTGCTAAATAAATCAAGGGTAGTCACTTGGCATTTGCTAGGTGGAAGAGGAAGGTTCTCCTGTAAAAAGCTTCATATCCACATCCTTATAGATGTGAGTGATGGCACTGTACATCTGAACTCGCTCTGGAAGTACTAACATTGAACTGCTTAAAGAGAGGACAAGGTTATTACCTTCAGCAGGAAATGGAAATTTGCCCTTAATATACATGTGGAATTGAATTGTCTGTAGCACGAAGGTTTGGAGATTACCCGTGCAAAATGAGAAAACAATCTAAATTTAAAATTGTCCTCAGTACCATGGGAAGTAATTTTACAGCGTGCTTGCACCTGCCTCACCACATCAAAATCTGCAGGGATTGGCTCTATTAATTTAGGCTTAAATGCAGGACCTGAGTTGTCTTAGAAATGGTTACTGGTAAGGGGAGAAATAAGCTTTCCTCAAATTGATGTAGGCCAGTAGCTTTCTTCAGTGCATGTTTGGGGATGCCACGGATGGTTCAAATGTGGCTGACCTTTCGGACGCGGGCTTACTTAGGACTCCTCAGTTACCTACTAAAAACTCAAGGAGCTGGTTGAATACAGGGCAGACAGAGGCAAAGGACAGCAATTGATGTGACTTCTTAGCTAGAGGAGTTGTTTCTGTCGCTGGCCAGCCCATTGAAAACCTCCAGGGAGGACTACGCAGCCTTTTCCAGCATTCCAGGTAGCTGTTTATGTTTCAGGTAAGGGCTGATCTTATGAATGATGTGCTGCAGAGGAGAGTTGGGCAGCCCCTTTCTCTTCTAGGGTGCACCAGTCCCTGGTATAGGGCTTGGGACCTGCTCAGCAGCAGGAGATGACATCCAGGGAGATGTAACAACCTCACTGGTGCTTCCCAGTGGGAGAGAAGACAACGCCCCCCCCCCCAAAAAAAAATAAAAAGAACAGAAAAAGAGTCAAGTAGGATGTCTTAAGGGTGCTGCTTCTCAGTGCTGATGACGTGTGCCTTTTTTTAAAAGCTAATCCAAACTAACTGACCCAGCCCTTTACCTCTTGGCATGGGAAAAAATAATTGAGATAGGGTAACAGCTGAGCACTGCTCTGCCACGAGTACCATTTTGCTCAAAGGTGATTGTGGGTTTTTTTTCATCCACTGTATAGCAACAGTCCCAGGTACAGTTGATAGATTTAGTTGGGTTTGTCTAAGTCTCATCTTTTACTCCTCACTATTAAAATTGTACGTAACCTCAGAAGCTTTGCTGTCCTCCGGGACCTCCTGGGTCAGACACTGCTATTTGTCTTGAACTGCAGTTCACTCATGAGCAGCATCAGGTACAAGGAGGTTCCAAAGGAGGAAAAGCAGCTGTGGATGCTGCAGCTATGGGTTATGGTCCTGGATGTGCCTGAGAAGCCTGTCTAGAAGGCTTATGCCCTAGAAGAGGCTGAGGTTTTTTAGGTTTGTTAAAACAGCCAGGGCGCATAGTGGGAAGGGTAAACTTTTCTGGTGGGAGCAACCTTTATGTTCCTTTTACAGGCATTGCTTTGCTGTATTTGCACCTGTATGATGTGTATGGAGACCCAGCCTACCTTCAGGTGGCCCACGAGTACGTGAAGAAGAGCCTGAGCTGCCTGACAAGACGATCCATCACTTTCTTGTGTGGAGATGCCGGGCCCCTGGCAGTGGCTGCCGTCGTCTACCACAAACTGCAGAACCAGAAGCAGTCAGAAGACTGCATCACTCGGTAAAGCGCCGGTTACCTCTTTGACCTAATGGTCCTCTTGCTCATAGAACTGGTCTAGGCTTGTACTGGGCATTCTCTGCCAAGCCTGAATACGTTTTCTTGCAGTCTTATGTGAGAGATGATGCACCAGCTTAGCAAGGCAGTGCAAACTTGCTCTGCCCTGGGGGAAGAGCTCTCTTAAGGACAGACACGCCTGCCTGGCAGCCTGCAGGCTGGGGAGCAAGGATGTTGTTCAGCTGGTATTGCCATCTTAAAAATAATTTTGATAAGCGCAGGAAGGAAAAAAATGCCAAAATTAAAAAAGAAACCCAGAAGGTGAGGTCTGCTGTTTTTTCAGAACCCTTAAATTAAGCTTTACAGTCATTTTGATGAAAAGGAGAAATGTGGCAGGATTATTAGATTAATTTTGTCACTTGCTTCCACTTGCTGTTTGACTTTGACTTAAGCCTGAGATTGACAGCATCCCTTTCAACTGCTGACTGCAGCTGGTTATGATTCATTTATTTCTATTTCCTGCCTTTCCTCAACTGTTTTCAAATGTATTTTTGTTGGGTACTTAAGACAAGAAAAGGACAAACAAGCAGCCCTACAGTCAGATCAGCATGTGGTAGAGGAAGTTAAAAAATGAAGGAGAGGCAGTTGCAAGCTTTGCTTCCTTAACGGAGATCAGTTTTGAGAAGGTGAGAAACAGCCCTGTAAAGATTTTCCATTTATGCCTGGTCAGCGCAAAACCAAGACAAAACTCCTGGCTCTTTGTAGCAACACTGAGTGCCCTTAAACAGCCATGAGCAAGTGATTCATTATATCAATTTAAAAAGCCATGGGTGGGAATCCAGGGAGGTGCCTATACAGTTTGGACACCAAGTCCCTGCTCCCTTAACTAAGAATAGCTTCTGGTTTACGTGGATACTGTCAGTCTGAGGACAGAACTCTCTTTTATGTTCTTGAAATAATCTGCATTTTAGGTTTTGCTTAATACTGTGTCCAAGTGGTGGATCTCATTATGATTAATGTATTTGCTAACAAAAAGGGAACTAATCTGTCAAACAGTAGTGGCCAGTTGGGGTGAATGCATAAGCCCCAAGTTGTGAAAAATCCTGAATTAATGTTTTTTTGCTGTAGCTCTCCTCTCCCCATATCCCTCCTGTTTTGTGGCAGGATGGAAACTGATAATTAATTCTGCACTGCCATCTAATGGCATAATAAAGGCAGAGCCCTGGAAGTTGGTTTCTTCATATATCTGAGAAGAGGAAAGAAAAGTGTGGATTTCTGGAAGGAACAGTTATACTGTCCTTACTCTGCCACCAATTCCCAGAGCAGTTAGCCTGACCATGCTACCTCTAGAAAGCGAGTATTTCTTTGAGAAATAGCTCCCTTAATCAAAACTCTTAAGTGGATTTTGAGCATGCTATTTAGTTATGTAACAGTTGCTAAGTTATGGAGTGTGAGTGCATAGAAAGTGCACTTCTATTGCAGCTGTGGAAAAGGAGGTCCTTTCTCCATTTTGTTCTCAGTCTTTTAAAGCACCTCATCTTTACAGAGCTCGAGGAGAGAATCCATCAGCCAGGTTTTACCTGCAGTGGAAGAGACAGAATATTGCTTTTTCTTAGCTCCGTGCTCTTAGCCTAAATGAGTTCAGGACCAAAAAATATTCTTTTATGCTTTGGAGAGACTTAACGTTTCAGGGCAGCCCATTTTCCAGGAGCCTGTGAAAACCTGAGCCGTGTTCCAGGAGTCCTCTTTTCCCTGCCACCTCCCACCAATTTAGAAGGTCAAAGATGTGCTTTAAAGGCAGTGGTATAAAAAGATCCCATTTTGCTCTACCACTGCTCTGCTCTCCCTCTGTCCAGAAACTACTGATTTTTGACAGTTGAGGTAATAGGCTGATAGGTGAGCAGGAGTGGCTCTTCCTTTCAGGGACCTCAATTTACCCCCTCGCACCCGAGAAATGCCTTCTGCATGCAATTAGTCCAGCAGCACCCTGGGCATGTCTTGCTGCACACATGCCATGCAGCCCTGCCCCACACTTCAAAAACAACAGAAACTGCTGGCAGGCTTCCTCCCCTGATTATCCTGGCTGGGAAAGTAGCTAGAGGTAGAAGCAGTAATGCATAAGGAGCAAGAATAGTAGCTCCAGCTGCTCCTGATTTCCCCATGAGAAGAAGATTTCACCTCCAGACAGCAGAAAATCCCCACTGTGGGTATTACTGTTTATCCACCCATCCATTCCTTCTATTGCACCTGACATTTCCCTGACATCTCAGAGCTGAACATCACCCGCCAGCATCTCTCCTGACCAGCCCACTGCTGGGCAGAATCCGTGTGTCAAAACACCATTTTCCTCCTTGGAAACAATCCTCTTCATCTGTTTTCCTTGTACTTGGGGCCAGGAGACATGAGGAGGCAGCAGGGCTTTCCTTTCAACCCACGCAGCTGAGAGAGGGACCCCTGCTTGGAGAGGGACTCGTAGTCTTGGATGTAAAGTCTGTCTCTTGGGTTTAATCTGCAAGAAATCTTCCCCACGGAGCAATGCACATCTCGAGCGGTACGCGAGGAGACGGGGCCAGTCCACCTTGAGACACTGCTCTTTCCTTTCTCCTTCAATATCCCTGCTTGCTTTTGAGTCCAGCGCCAAGGGAAAGTTTCCTGCCACAGGGAGTCACAGCCCAGCATCCTCGCTCTGCTCTGAGGGTGCTCTGGACATTTGGTTGCTTCTTTCCTTTGCAACACATTGTTCTGCCCAGGAGCAAAGGCTGCCAAGGCGCCTTTTCCGCTCCTCACGCCGCTGTGACAGGGAAGCCCCGCACACATACAGCTCTCCTGGCTGGCTTCTTCACCCTCTCCCTGTTGCTGCCACAGCAGGAAGCAGCTGAGAGAACAGCCGTGAAGCCACTTGTGCTGGTATTTTAAAAGTGATGACATTTTTCAGATTGCTGTCTCGGGGTGAACAGACAGATTAAAGCCAAAACAAGTCACGTCCCTGCTTGCGGTGAGAGGCAAAACAAAGAGGTGTCGAGAGAGAACTGGGCTACAAAGCACCAGTGTGAAGAGCTGTCAGTCTCTGTTTGCGCTAGAGGAATATCACCAACTTTGCAACGCTAGATAAAGTGTTACTAGGTATTAGAAAAACAGCAAAGAAAATACCTGACTCCAGCAGACCTCTCGCTCTCCGCTTGTGCCTGGTGCCAGCCAAGCTGTCCTTGGTATGGGGTTGCACCACAGACAGCCCACAGCACTCAACGCTCTGCTGAGCTGCCCTCACTACTGGTCAGCTCTCCCTAGAGGAGATTTCTTACATGTGCCACAGAGGCTTGACGTTCAACATTTCCAGCTGCTTCTCCCCAGTTCTTAGCTGGATTTTTAGCTCATGGGGGCACCTCTTTCTACACTGACAGTGTGCACCCAGGCCACTCGCAGGCATGGAGAGAAAAGGGCTTTTCTATCAGGACTTCTGAGATTTTTCCACATACCATTGGCACTAGTCTGACCTTCCAGCGTTCCTTGAGCAGCCAAAGTAAACGGATACCAGTTTAGTTTGAAAATAGTCATTTTTGGCAGAGGGTCTGCCATGCCAACAGCATCACAGGGGGGTAGTGGTGGGCAGCCTCTCCTGAGCAGTCAGCAGCTTTATGCTGACCGTTTCCTATAGCCTAGGTTTCCCCACAAGTAGCTTTCCCAGAGCTGGTGCTCAAAACCAAGCACAGAGTGCAACTGCGTTGTAAAGAACTGAGCAAACTAAAGCAATAACCCAAAACAAAAAGCAGAGGGGAAAGAGGAATTCTCCACCTTGCATAGCTGGAATGCTGAGACTCAGAAACTGGACTGACATCTGGGGTGCAGGGGGCATGAAGGAACAAGTCATGGCTTTGAGCTCCAGTCTCACTGCTTGGTTACATGGCTGAGTGTCCTCTAATCTCCCCCGTGTGAATTTTTCTTTGTAGTTTGCTCCATCTACACAAGCTTGACCCACGAGTGCCAGATGAACTGCTGTACGGGCGCATGGGCTATCTCTATGCACTGGTATTTGTGAACAAGCACTTCGGAGTGGAAAAGATCCCTTTAAGTCACATTCAGCAGGTACTGTGGCTTCTGCTGATTTGTTAGCTGTCTCTTCCCACGCAGCTTAACTTTGGGCAGGTAAAAATCAATGCTAGATGTAGAGGACTCTGGCAACGAGGGAGAAACCACATCATGGTATCCCTGCTGCTCTTCTTCCAAAGGGACAAAGCACCACGTGCCCTCCTGCCATCCATATAAATCCATATCCATTGGCATACATTCCATTCCCTCACCTGCACTCTTCCCTCTGCTTGGACAGAAAACAGCTCTTGTTCTGTGTCAGGATACTCACTGTGCTGTGTCCAAGAGAGCAGCATTTCCCTCACCTGCATCTGTTCCTATCCGCAGGTCTGTGAAGCAGTTGTTGCCTCAGGAGAGAACTTTGCTAAAAAGAGGAACTTCACAGCAAAGAGCCCACTGATGTATGAGTGGTACCAGGAGTACTATGTAGGTGCAGCCCATGGCTTGGCTGGGATTTATTACTATCTCATGCAGGTAAGGAGGGGAAGGGCCTTTAGCAGCTGTTTCATGTTTCTTTGGACAAGGGGGAGCTTCTCTTCCTCTTCCTCTTGCTATGATTTGAATTGGTTCTTGGTGATGTCAAGCTGGGCAAGATCCCTTGTCTGATGGATTTACTCCTGTGTTTGGTCATGTATCCCCACTTCTAAAGGTTTTCTCCAAGTCTGTGAGATTGAATTTCCCACCTCCATGGAGATTTGTAGAGGAATGTGACCTGCATTCTACCAGCAGTTTCACATAATGAAGCCCTGTTAAGTCAGCTGGGTCTGAGCTTCCCCTTCTTGTGTTAATTGCTCAAAAAGTATTCCCATGTGTTGGCATCTGTGGGCTTCCTGCATTTTTGAGGTGGTTACGTGGAGCAATCTCAGATCATTACAGAGTGAGAATTGCTATAGGAAAAGCATGGTGGAAGAGATTGTGTTCATAATAGGAAAGTGGGAAATGCCTTTTTTTCCATATCAGGGCCTAAATGTGAAAGAAGTGGGACTTTTTACTTTGAGAAAGCAGCCAAGCTCTGTAGTGCCTGAAGTAGGCAAAGCAAGACAAGAGGTTGGGAGCTGCAGGGCCCCTTTGCTTTGATGCTCTTTCTCACAATTTTGCACAACTCACTGGAGCTCTGGGAATATTCCCTTCCCCGGCTCTGAAATGAGGGTCATAATTCCCCTATGTGGGTCACTTTGTGTATAAATTTACAGTGCTTAAGCTCTGAGAAAAATAACAGCAATAAATAACGTTGCATTTTCAAAGCATTAAGGGCACCCAGTAGGCAACAGAGATTATTTTAACATAGCAGTGTTCATAGAAACGGATGATATCTTTTATTAGACCCAACTCTCACAGCAGGTGGAAAAAAAAAGCCACCAGGTTTCAAGTGCTTCAGCTTTCCTTCAGGACTTTCAAAGTTCAAGCCCATACACAGGATAAGTGCAGTTCCTGTGAATATAACCCTCTTATGCGACTCAGAGAGCAGGGGGTGGTTGGTGGTTTTTAAGGAGAAGGAGATTTGGCAAGAGGAGGATGCAAGGTGATTATTGCCCAGGAGTACAGAACAACTAATTTGGAGCGGGGAAGACAGCAGTGTGCCGTGAGCCCAAATTTGCACCAAGTTCCTGAGCTTGTTCCCGGGCTGATGTTTTAAATAATTTTAAGTGTAAGTCCCCTACAAAATACTGCATGGGCTTCGTGCTTCTCTCCCATATGAAGTACAAGGAGCCTGGATCAGTCAAACACAATGCACAAAAAAACCTTGGGGGAAGCAAACAAGAGAAATTTGGAGAGAAGAACTTGGACTTTTATCTCTAATGGTTTTACAGCACAAGTATTGATTTTTAATTTTCAAGTTACCAACTTGGGAACAGTGTAATCCTTAGGTGGGAGTGCTCATTGCAGTCTGCCATGGGAAATCAGAACTGCACAGATTTCATGTCAGGCAGTGCCATTGGAAGAGGACACTGAAGTCACTCCCTTGCTTCTGAGGTCAGTGGTGAAGTCACCCCCTTGGAATTACCCAAAAACATCTGTGAAAATGCAGCATCGCAGCTTGCCAGCTGGGCTGGCTCAGTAGCTCAGAGCTGAGATGTTGTAGGTGCTAGGAATCATTCCTGCTATTCATCCTTAATACTGATTTTAGACAATTTATCTCTTTATTCCAACTCTGGGTACCTGAAAATATTCCTACTCGCCTTCAGGAAAAGAAGCAGCAAGCCCTCTTCTTAGAGAGCCGAGTGACACGTTAGGGGCAGCTTTCATTTCTGAGGCTGCAAGGGTATGACTGGAAATAAGTTCCTGCCAAAGGGCAGAGGAGCCTGGGGCCAAGTGGGTATTTGTGAGGTGTGAAAGCCTGGACCAAAGAAACTACTTCATTTACAAGGAGCAAGAGGAAGCATGGCCATAGCTGGCTTTGTGTCCACCTTTCAGGCAGATCTTGAGCCTCTTAGGGAGGGGCGGAATGGTAATTCTTCCTGGTTTAATGCTTTCTTTCTCTTAGCCTGGCCTTGGAGTGAGCCAAGTAAAACTGCACAACACAGTCAAACCCAGCGTGGACTACGTCTGCCAACTCAAGTTCCCATCTGGCAATTACCCTCCCTGCATCGATGACAACAGAGACCTACTCGTCCACTGGTGCCATGGGGCACCAGGTGTTATCTACATGCTTGTCCAGGCCTACAAGGTACCAGAAATCTTGCACAGACCCTTTGGGGGCCCCTAAATGTGGACACACCCCCCTGCCTGAGAGTGGGATGGCTTGTTACAACAAAATCACTCCTCAGGGACCACTGACCGAAGCGGAAATTAGTCTTCTAAATTTTTTTTTCTGAAAATACCTATCAGCTCTGTGGTGACTGATGGTGACAACTAGTTGTGTGTGAAGTAATAGTCATACAGCCCTATTCATCATATCAAAAAAACCCCATCCTCCTTCAAAGTAGACAGCAAAGTCACAGCATTAAAACTGCAATAGGAGAGAAACTAATTAACCCAAGCCTCTCCGCTCACACAGGGACGCTCTTTGTATGGAGGAAATTGCCTCGGCAAGGGGGAATATTTCTTGTCTCTGCAGGTCTTTGGGGAACAGCAGTACCTAAACGATGCCCTGCAGTGTGCAGAAGTGATCTGGAAGTATGGGTTGCTGAAGAAGGGCTACGGGCTGTGCCACGGGACAGCTGGCAACGCTTACGGCTTCCTAGCACTGTACAACCTCACTCAGAACATGAAATACCTGTACAGGGCCTGCAAGGTGAGAGCCTGTGTAAGGAAGGGAGAGGGGATTATTCACTTCTGCCTTTTATGTCACCACCTTTGCCTTTGAAACCTAATTTCTAGTGTGGCAGAGATGCAGCTAGATCTGACCAGAGCAGTCCTGCAGCAGCACAGTCACTTGTCGAACAGTCTGTACAGAAGGGATATCCTGCAGAAGCCTTGCTCTGAGGGTGGTGGTTTTTTTAGGATTTGTCTTTAACAAAATTTGAACATTTTTTTATTCCTCTTTTCTCAGTTTGCAGAGTGGTGTTTAAGCTATGGTCAGCATGGGTGCCGGACTCCAGACACGCCGTTCTCTCTCTTTGAAGGTAGCCTCCATCTCTATGCTTGTGTTTTGCTCCTGGATCTGAGCTAGTCCAGCACCAAGGAGAACCAAATACACTGAAGTCTTTGCAAAACTCAGTGTAGAGGATGGGAAGGAAATTGTATTCACTGCTTTTACCCTTTCCCAGAAGCAGTCTTCTTGTAGCACAGGCTCATGTCTTAGCTGGAGCCTCTTGTCCTCTTGGGCTTCCTGCACAGATTCCACACACAGGTCTCAAAGGAAATTCTTTAGTGGGTACAGGCCAAAGTCTACCTTATGGTAATTTGTAGCCCAGCTTCTCAGTCAGTCTCTTTTCTGTGCATTTTTAAGGATTAAAGTCCTTCATGGGCTTTCCACTTCCATTCCAGAGGTGAGTGGGGAACAAATGGGGCTGCTTTTGTAGGCCTTGGGGGCTCCTGCTAATGGTCCCCATAAAATCTGCCATCAGCAGGTATTGCTGAAAGAGCCAGTTCCTCAGCTAATGTAAATCTTTCAAGCTTTGCTGCAGGCCAAGGAAGAAGGGCAGTTACATCAGTGAGGACCTGAGGGAGCAATGTCACTGGGTCCAAAATTTTGCAAAGATATTCAGACTGTTAAACCTGTGGACAGGTAAAGCCGGAGGGAGGGAGTTGGAGGGGGGAAGACCCATCATGTTTTCCCAGGTGCTTTTCAACATTTGATTAACTTCAAAATGCTTTCCCCCCCTGAAGTACCTCAGTTGCTTGGGAAACCTGGGTTCAGACCTTGGAAATTATTTAGGTCCTTCTGAAAATGTTTTCCTTTCTTCTGTCTTCATGACTCACTCACCCCCTGGATAGCTGATAAAATGGGTGCCCAAAGGGAATCTCTCTGAAGCACGTTGTGTTTTCTTATCCTCAGGAATGGCTGGAACGATTTACTTTCTTGCGGACCTGCTGGTGCCAACCAAGGCCAAGTTCCCTGCATTTGAACTCTAAATCGGAGCTCGGCACTTTCCTGCCTGAATCCTTCTGCACTTGGAATAGCAGCTTCGAAGCTGCTTTCTCCTTCTTCCAAACTCATCGTTGTTCGCCTAACTGAACGTAAATCCATCCTCCCGAGGGCATGCTGAGGTCTCTAATATTTCTAGTCATCTCATTGCATTGTTTCCATTTAAAAGATAGAATGTAGATTTTGCTGGTGTCTCCTAAAAAGACAGGGCTGCAGGTGGGAGCAGGGAGAAAACGTATTTTGTTGGCTATAGAGTTTTGCTATTTTCTGTATCCCATTTCCTGGGAGGAAGTTTTCTGTTGAATGTAACTTTGGCCATTGAGTTTTGGGTTGGTTTTTTTTGTGCTGATAAATAGTTGCAGGAATTTAGTTGCCTTTGGAAAACAAAAGATGAAAAACTGAGACTACTGCCCTGCTTTTAAGTTGCTTTTAAGTGTTTTCTTTCTGAGCACCCAGGGAGTGGGCAGTTCAGTAGCTGGGCTGCTCCATATGAAGTGAATGTGATGGACTGTGGAGTCTTTATATATGTTTTTTTTTAATGTCAGAGAGCAAGTGGCACAGCTGGAACTGACATGCCAAAGCCTTGTCCTGGATTTCCACTTACCTGCTTTAACAGCAAAGGCTATGTATAGCTCTTTTGTGCATTTTTTTCCAGTGACAGACAAATAATCCACTAGCTTTTGTGTTTATTTGCCACTTATGCTAAACTTTGCAAAAGTCCATTGATCATCTAATGGAAAACTCCAATCTAGAAGTGAGCTAAGCATGCTTGCTGTTGTAGTCTCTTCTGTTTAGCTTTGCAAATTTATTTTGCAGTCTTTATTTAAAATAATGTAGGAATATTATAGGTGTTAGGTGGTGCCAGGCCCACCAGCAGCAGCATGGGGAAAGAAATGTATTCCACTGAGTTCTGTCAGTGTTTAACCTACTGCCTGTACAGATGCTCCGTATGTGCTTTGTTTTATAAGCTTTCCTGAACCTGGATAATTTGAGTCACTTGTTTGCCTTGTTACTGCTTGTTGTGGTTTGATACGCAACCACACATCTACCCAGCAGGAGAATCTGCCCTAGGTTCAATAGCTTTGACCTGTCAAGCAGACCAGATACTTGCAAGGGGTAAATCTGCTTTTCCGTCCTTTTAAATCTGCTTTTCCGTCCAGATGATGCTGCGATAATTTGCAGCAATTAGGGACCTGACCCTGTAAACCACTTCCTCAGCACCGAGCAGGAGCTAAACGCTGAGTGCAGTGAAAGTTACTGATACTGTACCGCTTTGTGCTGCTTGAGGGCAGCTCCTCAGCCCGCACAGGAGTGGACGTGGGTTTTGACCCGTTAAGGGCCTGGTTGCCGAGTGCCTCAGGCCACCTAAGACCAGACGAGCAGCTGCAGGGCATCGTGGGCAACCTCCAAACCAGCATGTTCCTGCAGCAGGGGTAGTAGGAGAATCAAAACACAGCTAGCTCACGTGTGCCTGAATGCAAGGCAGCCACAGTGGCATAGGCAGACCCTCAAGAACCTCCTGGGTGAGCTGCTCCAGCAACGAGTAGAAACCACTCCTGGAAGGCTGCCTGTTTCCTCACAGCCTGACCTCTTGCTGCTCTCACGTGTTTCTGGAAGTTCATCAGAAGACAGCCTGAAGCCCAGAGAAACTCATCTGCTTTGGGGTAGCCATCCCCATCAGAAGCCTCAAGCTCATGGAGACTCAGCGGTGGTCATCGTTCACGGGGCCTAAGCACTGACTGGAGGTGGAAGGTGGTGACCGGGAAGGAGGAAGCACAGTCCGGAGAGCAGGATTTGGCTAGTCCAACACCTTGGGGGTGGGATCCCATAGTACATGAGGCCTGCTGTAAGTTACCTCCCAGCCTGGCTGGTGCAGTGGCACTGTAGGGACACTGCTCTGAGCCTGGTTTTCTCCTGGGTGTTGCTTCTGTAAAGGAGATGGTTCGTGCAGCCTGGTGTCATGGCAGCATCACATCCCAGGATTCATACAGGGGCTGGTGTACAACTGCTGAGTGCAGCACTGTTTAATAAAAATGCTGAAATGAAAAAACTCTGGGGTTTTTTTACCTTTTGCTTTGTGACCGGGATTCATGTCTGAAGAGATCAAGATATGCTACACCAGCCACTACAGTGGCTCCTGGTGGCTCAGTGGCCTCCCGCCCACCCTCAGTGTTAACAGTATTTTACCCCGTCTCCAGCCTGTTGAGGCCAATCCTGTGCTTTCCTTCATAGGCTGTGTTTTTCTCCCAAAACATCCTTTTGCAGCACTGTCTCCATTCAAGGCCATCTCCTCCCTGCTGTGGCTTCCATTGGAGACCACAGTCTTGCAGATCAGTCTTAATTGCACCAAAATACGCCTGTGTGCGGCACTGGCCACCAGAAAGAGGATGTAGATCCTCCCAAAAAAGCACCCTTCTGCTCAGTGGAAGGAGGAACAGGCTGCCTCTGGGAGGCTGTGACTGTCCAGCACCAGAGTCTTTAAGACGTGACTCTGAGGGATGGTGTGGGTAAAGGTGATCCTGCCCTCCAGCACAAGCATAAATCCGGCTGCTTGAGGTCCTACACTGCCTGATTTTCTACAATTTTTGTTTCTGTTAAGGTTTGTGGTAAAGCTTTTTAGGGAGGGAGATCAGCAATTGGGATGGGAAAGAAGCGTGGTGCAGAGTTTCTCTGGTTGCCCTTCCTTTCTCATGCAGGCGTGTGGTGCTTCCACCTCTCTCCCTGCTGAGCAGAGGGAGCAGAAGCAAGACAGAGCCTGGAAACACAACTGCTCCTGTTCCCACAAGCTACTGAGAGGGACTCTATCAGAAGTGTAGACGTTTAACACTTGGTGATGGCTACGTTTGTTCGTGGCGGTGTTCTGTTTTAAAAAAGTCAAGGGCCTTATGCCCCCCCCCCAAGAAATAAGTAAAAAACATTTTGAATGCATTGCCATCTGGCTTGGTTTGAGGTCACCTCCTGTGCATACCAGTGTGATCAGTAAGATGAACAATGTCCCAGACGCTGTTAGCCAGATGTCATTGGTAGGTGTGCATCTCTCCCAAAAGCCCGCTCTGGTTTCAGCTCTCCAGAGCTGATGGCAGCTTCAGCTAAGAAGGAGGTGACGTAGGGACAATGCAAGGGGACAGACTTTCTCATTCCTGCGTATTACCTTCTCAAATGCCCACAGACTGATGCTAAAACCATGGCTAATACCAAGTTGCCAAACAAATCCCCACCCTGAGTGGTCCGTGAGCAGTCAGACAGGCAGCCCATCTGATAATTCAGTTTACAGATTACCATGCGGTTGTTTCATGCGCGCTGGTTTCACTCTGACACCACTTCAGAGCAGGCTGCGGCGTGGCCAGCATCCTCCTGCTGTCGACAGGGAAAAAAGGACAAAGCCCAGCTCGGCCTCCTGCCCCCAACAGGGATGTTTTTCCCATCTGATGGGCACGGAGCTGGGCAAGATGGAGAATTAAGGTTGTGTCCCCCGCCTGTGATACCCCAAAAGCAGGAAAAGGGCACAAAGCTGCTGGCGAAGGGCTTCATTTAAATGAGTTATCCAGCCAGACCGCGCTTCTCTCCAGCATCTCATCTAACCTCCGTCCCTCTGCACCACTATCTCACCTTTCCCCCCTTCCCCTCTTACTTTGTTCATGTTTTTCCACCGCTGTGTGATACCTTGGCCAGATTTTAGTGGGGTTTTCTGGTGGTAACGCCCAAGGGAATGTGGCTGGGCCCAGTGAGACCAGAAGTCCTGCTCCAGACCAGCGAAGTTCTAGCACATACAGCTGATTTGTTGGAAGATTTTTTTTTTTAATTAATGTTTTACATTGGGAAGAACAACAGAGGTTTCTCACATCTTCCTGCCCAGAATGACTGAGCCCTTTGGTCAAGCGTTCCCCCGCATCCCTTTAGCTGCACCTCAGAAAGAAACGTGAACCAAAGGCCAGTACCCAGAGCAGGAAATCTAAACCCCAGGAGCTACAATTCGCTATGTTAGGAAGTGTCTGAAGACAAAATCCAAGAGGGCAGGAGGCAGCAGATCTGCCCAAAATAGGCACCCAAGGAAACATGCTGGAGCCCCGCTAGGCTTGCCCCTGGCAGGGGATCTGGCTTGGGGACACCCTGTGCTGAATCGTGGGTGGAGGTGGCCTCAAAGTGGCTGTGTGCCCCCAGCAGGTGGCAATGCAGCCTGAGAGCAGTGGCCACCCTGCCGCTGCCAAGCGGGCGCTCACGCCCTCAGCTGCTGCATCCTACCTGGGGAGAGCTGGGATTCAGCCCTTGGTCAGCCCTGGGAAAGTCACTCAGACCGAAAAGCCCACATGGATGAGGTTGTATTTGTGTACCGTATGGGATCATCTCACACACAGAGGTGTGAGAGATGTGGAAGCCCTTCAGAGGTGCATGGCCTCAAAGCGAGTAATACACACCCTCCAAAACAAAACAAAAAGCACACCTGTCCCCATCCTGCCTGAAGCCACCCAAGCTCCTCCACAAGCTCCCGCAGGGGAGGACAAATCCTCATGCTCTTCAGCCACACGGGGAGGTTTTCAAGGAAAAGCTCCACATGTTGGGCAGAAACACTCTATGCCTCCCCATGTCACTTTTACAGAAGTTTTGCCACCAACTGCTCCCAACTCCCAGGAGCCAGAGAGCCAATAACCCCTTTCCCCACAAGGCTGCCCTTGGCTCTGTGAAGTCTCCTGCACTGAACATGCCTCCCCTAGAACACCACAGGGCTTGGGGGCATCCCAAAAGGGCAAGAGCATCAAGAAAATGCAGCTGGGCACATGTGTAAGGGTGCCAAGGCTCACCACTGAGACATTTTGATGGCAAGGGAAAAACCAAGCCTAGGTAGGGCTGAAATGGCTCCTGCAGATAGGCTTGCAGTGCTGTCTCCATTAGGACATGAAGCCAACAGGGACAGAGCAGCCTTGGGTCTCCTTGACCCTGCTGACGGACAGTCTTGGGAGTTTTCAGGCAACCCCTTGTTTCAGCCATGTGTGGGGACGGAGGAGCAGGGAACTGGGCCCCATGGAGTGGGGGGTTTCAGGCCAGTGGGTTTTCCCAGGTTTTCGGGGGGGATCCCTGTGCACAGTGAGGGTGCAATGTTAGCATCCAAACTCACTCTCAGCGCAGCAGGAAGCGAATAACTAAGTTCAGGCTGCATAGACCCGCAACCCCAAATTCAATACCGTAGCTGGTGGGGATGGATACTGCAGCATCTTCATAGCTGGGCCTTTCAACTTAGCAAGCATAGTTCATTAACCTTGGCAAACAGGTAAACACAGATTTCCAGGCTATGGCTGAAACTGAAAGCGTTGCTTGATTGACTGTTTTCCTTGAATCAACACAGCTTATACCTTCTGCTTGCCTTTTTTTTTTTTTTTTTTGGTTTTGGTTTTCCTCCTTACCTTTGCTTTTCTTGGTGGCAGTAAGATTCTGGAAAAATTGTCCATGTGGGCCAGATCTGGAGCTGCGTAAAGCCCACGGAGTTAAGCTGATTTAGAGCAGTTTAGGACCCAGCCCTTCTGCAACAGCTGAATATAGGAGTCAGGGGGAGTTTAATTAACTCGGAATAGTTGATCAAATGTCAGGCCTAGCTAATAAACCTGTTTGTGCCTGACCTTAACAGCAAGTGTTGGCATATTAATTAAAGGATCCCAGCAAGATATGACAGGTAGTTTTTTGTTCTGGGTTTTGTTTGGGGTTTTTTTTTGCTTCTTCTTTTGGAAAGAAGCAGCAAAATCTTTCATCATTCAGGACGCCCCTCATCGAGCTTCATCTTACCATGAGCTAGAACCACCACTATCCCTTTAACACAAACTTATTTCCAGTCCTCCTATACCTCTTGTCTTTGCCAAAGATTACAAATACCACTTCATACCAGCTGGGCTTCAGAGAGCTCCTTCCCAGCTGTGGAGCAAGGATCAGGGATGCTGCTACCGCAGAAGTGACATTGTTTGGCTTGGGTGATGCTCTGCAAGCCCAGCGAGGAGATGAGGTGCTTGCCATTCCGATGGCCATGCTGGCACTATTGTGAATGTGGCGTTTGGTGTCTGGGGATGAGCATTGCCCACCATCCTGGTACCACCCCTTTGGCACAACTGACCTTCAGAAACAGAATGAGCATGAAGATCTCTGCCTGCCTGGCCAGGTGCAATGCACAGCTGCTCCGAGACCTGTAGAGGACCACCACATCTTTGCATCGTGCACGATTTTTGCTGTTTCATAATCAAAACCACTCCCTCAAAAGCTGTTGGGGAAAAGCAGAACAAAATAGCTCTTAATACAGCTGCTGATTCAAGACAAGAGCCTGCTATTGCCTCACCCACAAAGCTTTGTATTCTCCAGTGTTGCTCGAGAAAGCTTTCACTCTCTGCATGGTGGTCTCTGCTGTTTCCTCCTGCAGCAGAGCTGCCTGAAGACACTTCTGTTTCACCCCTCTCCCCACCTCATTCTCACCCACTTGTTTCTGTCTCCATGCTGCCTTTATTGGGGAAGAAGGGTGGTGGCTTTTACTCTGGATCATTTCACAAATGCATCGGCATCGCAGCAAGGGGAAGTCAAAATGCAACGTGGGAGGAAGGCAAAACCAGCTTAGCACAAGGAAACCTGTGCCCTCCCTGCTGCTCATGGGGAGGAAGCATTTGAGCACAGCCCAGGACCACCCAAGAACAACCCCATCCCCTATATTTGAGCAATCTAGATGCTAAGAGTTGCCAGCAAAAAGGGGGAGAAGAGGATTAAGTTCTCTTGCATGTAGCCATCAACTCCAGAAGCACAAGAGCCATTTGGCTTTGCCACCCTCTGTGCTGGACAGGACACTTTGCAGCCACTCTTCACCCTCAAACACCATGCATCCCCTCTGCTTCCCCCAGAAGGCGAAAGACAGCAAATTTGGCCAAAAAGTATAACAGATCCTGTAATGAATGGTCACACTTGAAGCCTGTGGATGACGGCTCGCTGCCCTGCTTCCTCTGCAGCAAGCAATGGAGAAGGTGCAGGGGCGGTGCTAAAACCAACTTGAAAGCCTTAAGAAGGGAAAAAAAGAGGCTGGCTGTGGGGAGCCATTTAACTCCATCTCCTCATGGCTGGGGAATTTCTCGCTGGCAGGACAACGCGTGTCAGGCAGCCCTTGAGACAAGCTCATTCTGCGGCCGTTGCAGTTTGCTGCAGCATTTGCAGTGATCTCAGGCAGTAACCGAATCCACTGGAGGTACTTCGCCATCCATAAATCCCATTGGAGCCAGGCCCATAAATAGCTACGCCACAGTATGCAGCTGCATACAGGGCAGCAGCAAATGTCCACATAACGGCTGTC
>JAOXNO010000078.1:42956952-42997926 GCA_028565335.1 Limnodromus scolopaceus
CTAAGCAGAAGATGCAGCATCTACACTGAACAGATTGGTTTTCAGGTGTGCTCCATCAGGTGTGTCTCCTGTCTGTTCAGCTCAGGACACTGCCTCCATGCCACTTTTGAAGGCAGCTTTGGGAGCTCCACTATGAACTCTGAGAAAGCTTCCATCCACCTGGGACTATCACAGGGTTGGACTAAAGCCTACAAAGTCTTTATATGACACCCCAACAATTCTCTAAACATCATAATTTCATCAAAGGGGAAGAAACTTAGAGAACAGGGGCTGGAGGCAACATTTGAAAGCTGCTCAGATGAGACAGCTTGTTCCAGTGGCCATGCTTTCCCTGGGACCAGGACTCAGCAGACAAATCTTTCTCTCTCTGCAACTGCCAAGCTGGTCCTCCTCCAACAAGTCATTTGGCTGCTCTCTGTTTTGATTTTTTTCCCATTTCTTTTGCTCATTTTCCAGCACCTGAGGCAGGGTTTCTCATTATTTCTCAGTGTAGCACATCAGTGCTACATACATAGGGACACATAGGGACCCCAGTTAGAGCTTGAAATCTGAAGATGCTTCTTTTGCATTTGCTATACTGCAAATAGGAACATTTTTACAGCACTTTCAAAATGCTCAAAAGCTGCTGAGGAAGAAATCTGTACCTAAAAAAACAAATGTACAAATATGGAACTGAAAGCAAGGCAAAATTAATACTACATCTCCAACATTATGCCTTCCAGGTCTTGTGAGAGAATATCTGGGGGAAAAAAAGTCTTTACAGAAGTGCTTCATTTGCCAGATAAAGCAACATTTGAAACATTTCTCCTCTGATTAACCCATTATCATCATGCTCACAGTCCACCAGCAGCAAAACTGTCATTAGTTCTTTAAAAGGACCATGAAAGTTTGAGGTACTTAACCTAACTGCTGAGAAGGCCATTTGCCTGCATGGAAACTGAGTTATAATGAAGTGTAGCACATTTGCTGGCCAAGACTGTCAGAGAGCTATTAAAGACAGCAGGGATCTCTTGGCCATCTATTGTACAGCAGGCCAGGCACCCCAAGAGCCCCAGTAGCTGTTGGGCACGCTTTCTTCATCTCCAGCTAAATCACTGGACATAACCCTTGGACATGACCCAGGGCTGGGAGCCTTGCATGGACGCAGGTTTAGGGCTGGGAGAAAAGACAACACACAGAGAAAAATCCAACTGGTTGTTTGCAATGGCATTAAGGTGAAAAGCTCCATCCCTCAAGAACACAATAAAGGTGGGAAGAAATGCACACACACAAAAGACGAGTATCTTTTGACCCTGAAACAGGGAGCTGGAAACCACACTGAATTGTAATCTTCTTAAAGTGAACTGGAAGTAGATATTCAAAACCCGCCTGGAAGCATTCCTGTCCAACCTGTTCTAGGTGAGTCTGCTTTGGCAGGGGGGGTTGGACTAGATGATCTCCAGAGGTCCCTTCCAATCCCTACCATTCTGTGAGTCTGTAATTCTGTAATAAAATTCCCCGTATCTTTGCTTTCGAGAGGGGTTGAGCACTTTCTGTTTGTCTGTGACAACACTGGGATGGGAATTCAGGTCCCGTGATGGGCCCACTGCGCAGACTTGTCCTACCCCCAGAGCTCAGAAAGGAAAGGTGTGCCAGACCCCTGTTAAAACTGTTCCCATCAACTCAGTATCCAAGTTTTTGGATGTCATATCACTTCAATGTGCTGGGTACCAAAATCCTATTTGTAGATATTTTCCTATCTCTCCCTATGCCTTGAACACGCTTCCCAGATTGCCTGGCTATATTTATGTCTTTGCTTTTATCCTCCTCATACCATTGTTTCCCATTAGGTTCTTTTTCTCCTTAATTTGAACCCTAATCATGCAACACACCATGTACAGTGTACTACATGTTCTTGTGGCCCCAGAGACATCATTAGAAGCAGACTTAGCTATTGCTTGTGCTTTAAAAACCCATCTCTACTAACGGATTTTCAAAGTGAAGTGAGTTGAAACACCTTGATTTGGAGGATGTTCAGCTTAAAAATCCATGACAGGAGGCTGCTTTTTTTCTTTTTTTTTTTTTATAAAGAGCAGAGCGTTCATCACTTTCTGAAAACCCAAAATTGGTCTCTGAAAATCACTTGTGACTACTGAAATCCTTGGCCAATAAATAATAATTATCATCCTTATTACTGAGCAAAGGATGACAGGGAAAGTGGGTCTGCATCAGAGCGCACGGAGGGGAAGAGCAACCCTCAGAGGCCGCTGAAGCTGCCACCAACACGTTCCTCCTGGCAGATGTCGTCTTATCTCAAGAGCTGCCGCTGCCACTTTCTGCTGGACTGTTTTCTTCAGCTGTCTAATCCTGAGCTGCAGCTGTGGCTGGCGCAGGGCTCCTCTCCTCCCGGCGAGCAGACAGACCATGAGAGTGGGTGTTCACAACTATGCTATGGGTTTGGGTTTCTCCTTCCCTTTGAAGGGACAGGACCGTGAAACAAAACACACTTGTCGAGTTAATTAGGAATTGGGGAATGTCAGTTCTGAAGTCTACTGTGAAGAAAGCAGATCTGCTAAATTAGATGTGCTGGGAGTGGGGGCAAGGTGCTTTTCAGCATTCACCACCCTCAGGTAGGGAAGCAAATGTATTAAATGTTAAATCCCACAGCAGACTGAGAGATTGGATTGTGGTTCTTGTTTAAATACCGTTAAAATGATAAAAAAGCCATAAAAAATCCTTGTGGAAACGGAACCTTTCAGAAGAGGAGATAAAAATTTTGCCTCAAATATAATGGCAACAAAAGGGAACTGTAAGAAGTCTAAAAAAAAAAAAAAAGGAAAAAAAGAAGTCATGCAAAGAGAAGATGGCAGGGATTGCATCCACACTGGAAGCTTCCTTGGGGACATCTCTACAGTGATGATCTAAAGGAGCATAAGGCCCATCTAATTTTAGAAAAGACTGAGAGTCTGAAATGATTTCAGATCATAAAAAGTACAAATGGGAGAGAGATGCTCCCAACTCCAAAAGCAGCAGGCACAAAAATGACATTCCAGCCTCAAAACTCAGAAGTTGGTAGCTATGGGATTATTAACTGTCCTCGCTCCTCAAGCTCTCCTATAAAAGCTGGGCTAAACAGGAACAGTGTGGTGAGCAGGACTTGGGAGGCAATTGTCCCCCTGTACTCGGCACTGGTGAGGCCCCACCTCGAGTGCTGTGTCCAGTTTTGGGCCCCCTACCACAAAAAAGACATTGAGGTGCTGGAGCGGGTCCAGAGAAGGGCAACAAAGCTGGTGAGGGGTCTGGAGAACAAGTCTTACAAGGAGAGGCTGAGGGAGTTGGGGTTGTTCAGCCTGGAGAAAAAGAGGCTGAGGGGAGACCTTATTGCTCTCTACAACTACTTGAAAGGAGCTTGTAGAAGGGTGGCAGTCAGTCTCTTCTCCCAAGTCACAGGCAGTAAGACAAGAGGAAATGGCCTCAAGTTGCACCAGGGGAGGCTCAGGTTGGATATTAGGAAAAATTTTGGCACAGAAAGGGTTATTAAGCCTTGGAACGGGTTGCCCAGGGAAGTGGTTGAGGCACCATCCCTGGAGGTGTTCAAAAGATGAGCTGACATAGTGCTTAGTGACATGGTTTAGTGATGGGTTTTATCAGAGTTAGGTTGATGGTTGGACTAGATGATCTTAAAGGTCCCTTCCAACCTAGACAATTCTATGATTCTATTATTTTGCGATTCTAAACCGACATTCAACTCAGGAACAGGGAGAAGGGAGGCCCTGGCAGCAAGTTGCAAACACTATACCGCTTCCCACCCCTTGGGAGACACATCCAGCAAGGTGAAGGGTCCACCCATAACCACAGACAGATTTCCAGGTGTCTTGATTATCAGATCCCTCAATTCTCCCAATATGACTTCACCATAATAAGAAACCTGTATGCTTACTGCAGGGAACAGCATTGAAGCCAGGAGATTGTACCTTTTTACATAGCTGCTATACCAATGCTAAGTCCTCAAAAGCTTATAATTTAATTCTAAGCAATCTCCTTTGCCCCTGCCAATTCATTTAAGCCCAATAAGAGAAGAATTAATGAAACATTTTCATCAATCATTATCTGTAACATTCACAAGGACAAATCAAGACACACACAAGAAATGATTTCACAACAGTTTCTGAAGGAAGAGCACTGGCTTGTGTTCACTGCAGTGCATACGGTTTCATGTTATTGCCAGTTAAAAGTATTCAAACATTCAGCTAAATTGTTTACTTTAGACATCTACCAGGAAAAACAACCCAGCTCCATACGCCCCACAGGGGATCAGCCACAAAACACACCATTGATAAAGAGGAGCCAAAAAGACACATTCAGCAGTATCCACCAGGCAGAAATGCTCCACAGCAACAGACGCCTGGAGACAACACGGCTACATGGATCCCATGTCCATAGCATGACACCTGCCAGGGATCATCCTATGATCCTCCCGAGGAGGCTAATGCTACGACAAGGCATTTGGGATCACAAAGGCAGAGGAAGCTCCTTTGTGGTGAAGCCCACTTCATTTCATTTTATCATGGCAGTTGCAAAACACTACTGGAGTTCTGCTTTCTTGGGACACTACAGATGCCACAGACTATTTCTGAAATAGCAGATAAATACCAGTGTTTCATTTCCATGTAAGAGATAAAAACCATATCTGAATTTTGTAAAAATTTTGTAAAAAACACTAAATACCTTCATGGATAACACTGTTGTATGACTACAGAAAAAGAATTACTACAAAACACACCTGAATTTCAAAATCACTTCCATTTTGTGGAAACCTCTTATATTCTTTGGGAAAAGTCTTTACCAAATCTATTTACTTTATAATTTTTTTAAAAATATTTGCTTAAAACTAATGATGAACTTGCTATTGCAAAAGTTTTCTGCCAGCATCACATTCTGAGAGTTAGACAAACCAGGAAGAAAATAAAAATACTATGCAGTCTACTTGTTAATCAAGACCACCTAGATTTTAAGTTATGAATAGTTACATTTACTCATCTTCGATAAACCCAGAAATTAAAAGTCACTTGCCAAAATGAATGAGTAAAAAATTTTTAATGTGACCAATGTCAAACAGAAAGGGTGGCGCAACTAATTTAAAGAAGTCATGAGGCTGGAGTTTGTGTCAGGCGACTCTTGCGTGGCAGCATCACCTTCCAGGATGAGATCTCCCACAGAGCTCCCAAAAACCACAGAAGTGGAGACTTCTTCCACTGTACTTACCACTGTCACTTAAACTGTCCTAGCTACAAACATTCATCCAAATCAGCTTTGGCACTTAGGGTACAGCTGCACGTGCTGTTCCTACTTCTAAGATCCAGTATTTCTCAAGGGGAAAGGTAGAAATAACCTTATAAGCAAAAAGGGTTAAAAGTCCCACCTGCACGTACACACAGTAGCCCACAGCCAACTGCTGCCGTTCTATCAGCTTAACAGAGTTGCTTGGGAGAGACGAGTTTGGGACAAAAGTATTTAATAAAAATAACATGCATTTCTGAACTACCTTCGGGGGTAACAGTCTTCTTCAAGTATGTCATCAGCCTCTCGCTGGCAGCTCTGAAGGCATCTCATATTGCAAAGCATCTGACTTTGACAGAAGTTTAACAAGCAGGAGAAAAAACCCCTCAGGGCTGGCTACTCAAGCAGAAGCGGCTGAAACTGGAGCCTTGCTCATATCGCACTCTCTAAGCGGACCCCCAAACTCCTGGTTACATGCATCTTATACGAAATAGCAACTTTAAATGTAATAGTTAAGAGAGCTGCAGCTGGAGGCAGAGGCAGCTTGCACTGGGCTACCAAACACCAGGCACACGAAGCTTTCACAGGGTGTTTAAGGTGCTCAGTCACTCCCTATGGCCAGCAAGTCCCCTCCAGGGAGTCCTTCAGCCCTTGTGCTCTGACATCTCACCCAACCCGCGAGGATTTCCAGGTCCTGGATCCAGCAGCACCTTCTGTAAGAGGCGCTGTATATCTCCTGCTAACAACCTCTGATCTCATAGGTCACGAGAAGCAAAATGACATTCTTGAGCATAACGGTGTCACTTGCCTCCCTACAGCTAAATAAGGGGCGTAGCAGCAGCGTGCTATCTAAAGAAAGCCAGCATAGCTACTCGACAGATCCTGGAGGAGAGACATTACCTGTGTATACATCACTGCTCCCCAAAAAATAGGCTTGTGCCCACAAGCAACTTCAATGGGAGAACTTCACAGCGCTTTACCAAGGGTTTTTTCACATGCAGAGGGAGCACAGAGGTGCTACAAGCACAGCGCAAATGGCCAAGCTCCATCACAGGTATATTTAAACAGCTGGGCCAGGTTTATCCAGCGTATCACTGGCAGCAGTGAGACCTTCCTGCCTCCTGTAAAAAACATCTGGCAGCTCACTGTGTGCTCTGTCCCCTTGGACCACAGCACAACTGGTTGCTGAGTCTCCTCTCCCCTCTCCCACCAAAAGCATTAAGTGACCCGCATCATCTTCTCGTGACATTTCTCAAAGGAGGGTCTTTACCCCTGCCTGGCTAGAAAAGCACAAGGAAACCCTGCCAGGCCCTGCCTGCAGCCTCCTTTGCCTGCTGGTTGGAGGACACCTCTCCAACCATGGTCCAGGCACTGGGAATCTAAATCCTGCTGGGGTAAGAGGACACAGTGCCACCAGAAAGCACCTGTTAATGCTATGGAAGAGAGCAAGTCCATAGACAACATCGACCTTAGCACCATGATGGCTGGGAGGCTGTGTCAGTTATAGAGGGATGCTACAGCTCAGGTGCCATAGGGAACACTCTGCCACCGGGCACGATAGCCTCAAATCCTCAGACCTCCAACGCAAAATGTCAGCTCCATCATTCCATGTCAATTCTCTACATACAAACACTTTTTACACAGGATGCTCAGAAACACTCTCGTAGTGATTCACAAGAAAGGAAGAGCTCATCAAATGCTTTATGCTCATTTGTGTCCACTCAGACAACCATGGTACCGGTTATATTCTAGGTATTTGCATAGATCTCTATCAAGGCTTAATAAGCCTTGACAACGCTACTTAAGAGTCCCAAAACAGTTTTCTGAGATATGTACAATCCAATTGATCATACGATAGTGTACTCATAGCCCTCTCTCCCCAAAGAATATAATCTTCACAGATATGATTTAAAATGCACAAGTATTATCTGAAACCTACATAGGTTCCATAAATCCAAAGTTCTTACTGCTAGACATGGAAATAGGCGAAAAATTTCAGTTCCTACAGCTTTGTTCTTGCTGGCTGTCTCCAGGTTTGCACATGACTGAGCTACATACGACTTAAATTCTAACATAACAGCAAGATTCATGTGTGCAATTAGAAAACAGGGTGTTCTGGTGTATCCACCACATTTTGGAGTGGCACTTAGCACTATTTAAGCAAACGCAGACTGCATGCTTGGCAGAGACAGGATTTCAATGACAAGGACAGAGAACATATGACCTTAGAGAGTGATGCTTACATCTCCAAGCTTTGGGTCTTGAAGGCTGAAGGGAAAAAGAGGTCTAGATTGTGACAGTGCCAGATTTCTTAAAAACTGATATGATCTTGAATTTTGAGAGGTTTCAAGCCCAGACCATCCCTAACAAAAATCAGCAAAGCTTAACCCACATCATGTTAAGCCTGGTGATTTATCCCACCAGCCAGTTTGGCCTTTAGATCCTGGACTGGCTCAAGACCCTCTGGAGCACTTTATGTCAAAAATGAGAGGGAGGGTAAGAAGTGAAAGAAAAAAGGTTGATGCCCCACAAGTCACAGGAAATGCAGGTACGTGGAGACTCTGCACTATCTTTTAATGCCCTTTCCAAGTCTGAAGTCACTTAATCTCCTCGTAGACTAAAATGGGACCTAAGACACAGTTCATTTTAAATGGGCAGTAATTTCACTCCTCTTTTGCACACTCCAGGAAAAAGAAAGAAAGGGAAAGGTACCAAATCCCTGCAGCTCATGCACAGGCTGTGGTGCCCTGAAGCTGCAGGAAGCCCTATTGTCAAAAGCAGCACAAGGTGGATTTTATCCTATGTAAGTGTGAGAGAGCGTGCAGGGATCAACATCTCATGAAGTGCCTAATCTTCATGTTTAAAACTACATAGTACCCTTCCAGGCCCGTCAGCTAGTGCTTTCCTTGGTAAAGAGTCCTGCCTGGTGGGATTTGATATGCACATTCTGCCTCAACCGCAGCCCTTGCCAAAGGAGCTGGGCAAGTGGGGCAAGACACAGCCCTGCTCATGCGTAATTTGGTTCCATTTAGCCAGACACTTGCATTTCAGAGCCTGGTCGCTCAGTGATCTATAAACTGATGCTTGTGCAGAGGGAACTGAGGCACCAAAAAAATGATCGAAAACTTTTCAGGACAGTGGGATGCAAACTGCAAAGAGCACTTGGGTGACACTGTTTCTTCCTGAGGGAAGAAAAGCATTGGGAAGGTGAGCTGCCCGAACGCAAGCTGAAGGCAGCCCCCGAGATGCCCAGCAAGATCTGAGAAACAGGCACACCTTCAGGAAGCCGCTTCCCCCCTCGTTGGCCCTCCTGGAGCCAGGCGGGAGGCTGACGGAGATGCTTGCAGGCTCTCTGAGGAATGCCATGTATGTCTCGCTGCCAGTTGCTGGGGGACGCTGACATCGCCTGGGACAGAATTAGAAAACCTTGAGCAGGAGGGCAATGCGGCACAAGTGCTAAGTCAGCCGCAGGCTATATGTGGCACACCAGTTGGTGCCTGCCTTCTTTCCCCTTCTTCAGATAATCATTCCTTTGCCCGCTCCTTCAGCATGGCTTGACTTCAGCCTACACTGCCCTCCGACTGCTGTGTGCCTCTGGCTGCATTCAGGCCACCAATGCCTTACGCGGCACTTGGAGGAGGCACGAGGCAAAACCTCCCCCTAAAACACACCCATCACTTCTCTTGAGCCAACAGAGCCCTTCATTTGCACACGTAATCCAACCTTTGCGCCATCCCATAATGCTGTCTCCAGCGTTCATCCATCGTTGTCCTATTTCCCACCACACGCAAATCCTGTGGTGTCAGCCCCGACTGTCTGCTAGTCACATTCCTGCACAGTCACCTCCAGGTCTCCTCCTGCGCTATGCCCTGCTCCCAAGGACAGGGCACCCTCCTTGAACCAGGACCTCTGAACATGCTGACCTGGCCATTTATTGGGCTTGACTCTCTTCTGCACAAGCTTCCACAGCTTATCAGGATGTCCTGCAGCTGAGAGCATCTTGGATAGCAAACGGCTTTGCTTTTCTGTGTTGAAAGAGTCTTGCACATTGTGAGCACTGACAAAGCCAAATCATTAGTAGATTAATTAGGCACCCTGTTGCACACAGTCAGCATTACAGCCTGAAGCTGGGATCCTGAGAGAATGTGCTGGCACCAGATCCCTGGCTTGTTACTTTAAGCCTGCGGTGAAACGTGTGAGAATCAAACCAGCCGAGCAGGCCAGCCGAGGCAGTAATCTCTCTCTCTCACAGCCAAACCCGCAAGTTTAAGAGAGAGAACAAGATCCCTGCAGCATCTTGATGAGGAAAAATGCACCCAGTCTCTCTCAGTTCAAGAACCACTTAAGCACAGTGGAAGGAATATGTAATCCATTTCAAATTTGTTATGTATTATAGTAACACTTATATTCTTGATAACTACCTAAATGCTCAGCTCTTTTCTACACCGTGTTAAGCTCTAGTTCCTCAACTGGTCCCCAGGCAACAAGTTTAACAATCTAACTGGTGTTGGAAAAGATATCATTCCCACATAGTAGTTTTGAATTTCACTGAACCTCCCTTGTTTGTGTCCAAAGGGCTTCTCTATGATTCTTGTGACTTTGGATAACGGGATGACTTCCCACTTATGGAATGAACGAAGTAGGTGGTTGTACCAGGGCACAGCTCCAAATCATCGCAATCTTTCCCAAACCTTGTTGCTTGCCAAATGGTACATGTACACTTGCAACTTTTCCTGCTGACATTGCAGCCACCCAACCTTCAGAAGAGGAACACAGCAAATATTTAACCGCAACAGGTGTCCTCTCTTCCCTGTGATCAACTCCTATCTGACATGTCAGACAGCTGAAATGATAGAAGATAAGTGTGCATGGGACAGGAGAAATGCTCCAAGAAGAGACTGGAATAGGTTGACAGTCCTCAGGTATTCATATATTCACTGTCTATATTCAGTGTTGCCCACCTTGCCTGAAAGCAAACTCCCACCAGAGCCTTCTGAGTGACCAGCACCACTTTCCCTACTGCTTGATCTGGCATCCTGTGAGGAACCCACCAACAGTTTCACAAAACAAAGCAAGGAAACCACATTTGAAGCAGGCACCCAAATAGAGAGACACTAAAATCACAGTGGCACTTTTGTTCATAGAATAGCAGCATATAAATTAGCATGATCTTGCCCAAAAAGTATCTCTTCTCCTGTGGCCTCCTAAACTAGCCCTCTGGCACTCCTGGCTATCTCAAGCAGAGTAAAGCATCCAGAAAGAAACTGCTGGCCTAAGCTCTTCTGAGCACACGTACCCTAGAAGAAGCCTGCTTTACTTTCTGACCCCCATGCAGCGCTGCAGATACGCTGCAGCTGGCAGAAATGTCTCTTGGGCAGTCATTATAGCATACGTGCCTTGGGGGACATATCAAAAGTGCAAAAGGAAAATCGAGTTCCTATGTGGAGAACGAAAAACTAAGTACCTTAGCTTTAGGTTACTGGCAAAATGGGAAGTTAATTGCATTTTCAGGCATTTTAGACAGCAAAAGGCAAAAGCCTCTAGGGGAGTTCATTGTGAGACAGAGCAGAAGCAACAGTGCTCACCCTTTCATCCAACAGCTCTGTGGCTAGCACACTCCCCTGAAATATGGGAGATCTAGTCTCCTACTTCACTGTATGGATTTAAACCATCACCTCCCTCCTCCTGGAGGAGAGTCTGACTCCCCAGGCTATAGGAAACCCCAAGACAGAGCCATTCTGTTAAAAAGGGACCAGAAAGGCAGAGACTTCAGAGGGAGTGCAGCCAGCCCAGTGCAGGAACTCACACTTCCATTCTAGTGCTACAATCAGTGCCACCTCTGTGACTTTAGCCTGAAAAAAGGAACATATTCCACTTTAGAAGTGTGAGAATGAATCATGTCAATGCTCTGTATAGAAAACACAGTTCCCTTACATTAATTCAACTCAGTGCAGCCCAAATGCATAAAAGTTTTGCATTGGCCAGAGCTGCATCCTCATCAATTAAACTGTAAAGAACAGACAAGCCCCACGCCAGCTGACCCATTTCAGTGAGTAGCAGGACTAACAGGGCATGGTTTCCAAACAACAGCTTTCTCACTACTGGATTTTCTGGGGCCTTCTGAAATCTGAAGTTCCGTCACCGTTCATTATGCCTCCCCCTGACATGGATTCTCCTGCAGGAGGGAGGCATCCATGCCCTCTCCGGGAGCTGCGCACCCGACCAGGCAGATGCCAGTGATAACTTGCATCCCCAGCTGCTGCCGCTTTCCCTTAGAAGTGGATCTCAGCAAGTCCCAGCAAGCACAAGGGAGAGGCTGCGGCTTTGCTCTAGTATCCCTGCCGGGATGAAGCTGCTGCTAAAAGCAGAAGAGGAGCCTTCCTGCTGCAGCCCCTGGAACCTGCTCTGCAACCCAGGGCGAGATGGTACTGCACCGCCAGAGACCTGCAAACAGCAGCTCCCATGCAAGAGCACAGAGAGACACGTCTCCTCTGCATCACCTGGGACAACTTCGCTCCCTAGGGACAGACCCGACACACTGCCAGAGATGTCTTGGGACACATCCAAGGTTGCCAGGCAGATAAACCAGTGGTGTCCTGTCCCAAGCCCAGAAAACTGACTGGATCCAAATCCTTTAACACAGCAATTGAAATCAGGGCCTGGCGTCCTCCTCCTCCTTTGCACCTGTTTATCTTCTCACCTGATCAATATACAATTATTTTGTGGCAACTCCTCACAAAACCTCCTTCTCTGGCAGCATGAAGCAGGTGCATCGGCATTCTTAGACAGGCCACACTGTGCAGAGCCAGCACTAAGTTCATGGTTCATTTGTGAAAGCCTGTCTCCCTTTTAAAATATATTTGATGGTGGCTTTCAGCCTTATTTCACTGCACACCTCAGGTGACCATAGAAACAATTAGATCATCACTGGTTCTTGCAATTACTTAAAGTTCTCACAGGTGTGGAGATGCATAAAAATTATTTTAGACAATTTCCACCCAAGTTATACCTCTAGGATCCACTTCTACTGGTGAATTTTGCTAAAGCTCGGTTTGCACAATGTAAAACATCATCATCACTGGAGATGCCCTCATCAGGCCCCTCGGGGATGACAGCCCACAGGCTCCTGCTAACCTGCAGTGGTGCAGGAGAGGCCACTCCATTACCTTCCCAGACCAGCAGAGAAGGGATCCCTCCGTCAAGCATCCTGAAGGCAGCCAGCAGAGCTCATAAATCACAGGTTCTTTGTCCCGAAGCATTCACAAAACTAAAGGAAAAAAAAAAAAGTAAGTAAATAAAATCTCTCCTTGTCTGTGTTCTCTAAAGCAGAGACCGAGCCAAGGCTTCAAATTGTACGCACAGGTATAGGTCTGTTGATTCAAGAGATGACTCAACTTCAAAAAAGTCTCTTGCTCAAGGTCATGGGCTACAGCAAAGAAGAGCTCTGAGCACAGATTTTCTTACATGAAAAATACACCTTTAGCCACTCTCCATCCATTTTTTGGGGTGTGCATTTTTGTAAGTTTACCTTCCTTATAACACATTAATCTAAAATGCAAGTGCTTGGATAGCCTGCCACACCAGACACAAAGTGTCTACCCAGGCCTTCAGGCTCTAAATTTCTAAGTAAAAAAACACTTCACAGTATAGTCCATGACAAAGAAATAAGGGCCCCATCAAAAGCCTTGCACTTACAAGCACAGAACTTCAGGAATCTGGAGAGTAAATGGGAGAGAGATTGCTGGATAAGGAAGGAACAATCAGCAATCCTGAATTTTTCTGCAGAAAATCTCAATCATATGGACCAAGGGGAACTATCAGGTTTGAAAAGGTTAGGAGCTGTTCTGCTGTGCTGGAAAAAGTCTACTGAAAACAGAAAAGCCATCTTTTCCTGAAAATTGTGTCTCTTAGAGAGCATGGGGAGCAGGGAGGTCCATCAGGAGACCGAGGGGTGGAAAGATAAACAAGAGACGCTGGATGGGCAGGCAAACAAGGTGAAAACATTAGTGCTTCCTTTGCCTGATAGCTAGTTTCCAATCATAAATACATTACAAAAGGCAACCTTTTGTGTGGGAAAACATAACATCCAGCTGATCTCCATTCTATTGGGGTACATCTCATCCTGAAGAGAGGAAAAAGATCAAAGGAAAAGATAAAAGAAAGCAATTTTCAATTTTAAACACAATCTTAACATGATAGAAAGGAATAGTAAGAACAGCTGAAAGACACTCAGGCAGAGACATCTTGGCTGAAGGTATTGCAGTGTTTTCCATATTTGCCTGCTTTATTTTTAAACACCCAGAGTCTTTGCTTGATCAACACTTCCTTGTAAAAGAAGGAAGCAGAGGAGGAGTGAGTGGCTGTGGGAAGAGAAGCAAATGAGGTTGGAAATTGATGATCTTCCCAGCCATGAAAGCAAAAATTCCTACTTGAAACCGAATCCTCCTGGAACGCTACACAGGCATGGGGGAAAAGGGGAGGGAAGGAAAGAAAGAAGATTTATTACTTAAGCAGAACTGAAATTCTGATGAGAAAAAGGACTGTTCAATCCATGCCTGAATGTCAACGGTAGATCTGAAACTGGGTTTGTCATATTTCGCTCTCCTTTGCACGCATTAAAAAAAAAAAAGAGAAATTACAGGGGAGGTGGTTGGGGTTTTTAAAGACAAGGAAAAAAGCCACTGAAGTCCCTTTATCTTATGAAGCCCTGAACTCTTATATTCCATTTATAGCTCAAGCTGGAATGACATCCCCCTTGATTAGCAAGCTGTCCAATCCAGCTGCATGTGTCAGGACTGTACAAGGCACTAAGTGAAATATATATATGCCCTTATAGAGTTTAGCACATTGGGTCCACCTCCAGGGCACAGGCTGTAGCTCATTCTGACCACTGCTCCTCTCACGGGAATCACTTTTAAGATTTGGTTTTGGGTTGTTTGGGGGTTTTTTTTAAGTTTTTTGGAGGGGGCACCTTTACTTTCAAGTTTAAGCAACACAAAATGGCACCAAAGAAGGACGTAAAGAAACCAGCAGCCGCAGCACCAGCACCAGCACCCGCGCCAGCCCCAGCACCCGCACCAGCTAAACCCAAAGAACCCGCAATCGATCTCAAGAGCATCAAGGTAAATGGATGAACGTGTGGCTGATCGTGGACTCAAAGCGCTGCCAAAGGGGAAAAGTTAGCAGAGTCCCCGCTGAGACCTGCAGTGAAACGTTGCGTGTGTTTGGTTCCAGTTTGGGGACTGCAGTGAAATGAATGAGTAACCTCAGTCGATGGATTTGTTTACCTGCCTGAGCTGTGATTGTTTTAGTAGCTGGAGGGGTGTAAGGCATGGTGCATGATTTAACACGAGACTGAAGCCTGGTGATTTTAAAAGTATTTTGGAGTGTGGCCCTCAGAACTTTTTACCAAATCAGCATCAGTCTGACTTGTTTGGTAAAAATAAATTTAAAAATAAAAAAACCCCAACCACTCCCCCCCCCCCCCCGACCACCCTAAAGTAGGTGCATGAGGACAGGAAAGGGTTACTGAAGCTTGAAATGCAACATTTTCCCATAGTGCTGCATTAAAACCAAACCTTATTTTGCAGTTCCCCCTCAAAATCCTTTCCAAATTTTTGCAAGCACTTGATGACTCTTTGGTCATGTGTTTTGAGATCAGCATGGCTTATCTTCAAAAACAGAAACAAAAAAAAAACAGTTTAAAAAGAGGGATTTGGCAGCTTCATCTATTTTCTTTCCATTTGCATTGTACAACAAACACTGATAGAGATCATGAGCTGGCAAGCCATGGATGGAAGCATTTCAAGTGATTTCCTCTCACCTCTACATATTTGCTCAGAATTTGCAATTTGCTGCAAATTAAAAGCAACAAAGAGGAAAAGTCTTTCAGAGGTTTTCCTCTGACTGTGCTTCCATTTGATCTCATACTGTCTCTAGACATTGCATGCCAACCAACATCACTGATTGTTGCCTTGACCCTTCAAAGAAAACTCCTTCATGGTGGGAAATTCTTTGCTTAGGAAAGAGGAGAGGGAGGTTAAGCGGTTAAAGAGATGAAGAGACAGACCAGTTTCTCTGGGTAGGACTATAAATAGTTATTCTCCACCTACCTGGCACGCTCATTGGTCCCAGGACCAATTCGCTAAATTCTACATATGGAATCATGCCTATTATGGAGAAAAGAAGAAGTACAAAGACTCCTAATAGGACCTACTCGTTTTCATCTCATGATGAATTCTGTTTCAGGTATCTTAATACATATAGCTCCAAGATCATGACCCATTTAGTGAAAATTCTTGAAGTTTACTTTAATTTTCACAATCAGTAATCAGTATTTTTCTGAGACAGTATGTAGCTTCTTGTAAGACTGAAACTGAACCCACTGGCAAAGCAAAACAAGAGCAAAAAAAGAAGACATTTTTAAATACTTGGAGTGATCATAGAAAAGACTACACAAAAAGCCCTCTATTTTTGAGAGTACTGTCTGAAAATTAGATTATACCTCACATTTGACTCATCTCCAGAGATGAAGGGAAGGGAACACAAGCTAGATTTCCTACTAAATAATTTAATATGATTTGATAGCTTTCTATGTCCAGTTCATTAGAAGAAAATAGAATTTTCAACTCCAGTGATCCTAGGAAATCTATCTTTACATAGACAGACTTAATAGTATATTACCAGCTAAAAAATGGCAGGCTGCAGTCTGAGGCATCTCTGCAGTTCACTCCTTTACCCAGACAGCTCTTTATAATGGCAGGAAATATATACCGGTAGCACAGAGAAAACGCTCCAGCTTTTGTCATATTCAGACTGATAAAAGAAGATAGTCTCCCTAAATTATCTTTCTTGTGAAAGATAATATCCGACAAAATATTTTCCTCTTTGAAGGGGGGGAAAAACCTGGGCTGGTAAGACATAACTATTCTTTTAACACTAATAGCAGCACATAAGCATTACTATTCTGATTTGCAAGTAAGAGAAGATACGAGCAGCCTGACGGAGGTTACAGGAGTACCCTGCAATGTGGTGGGGTGGCACAGCCCCCTGCCCTGCATGCTCATCACTAGCATATATCCGTCTACAAGTATCTCCTCTACTCTTCGTCATGCCCTTACCAGGCAAGGAGCAGGATGCCTCAGAAGTGCTGAAGGGTGGAGGGAGCACCCTCTGCAGTGGGGGAGTCTACCCAACCACACAGCCGTGGCCACAAGGTAATAGAGAAACCCACGCTGCTTCCGAGGGTTATACACATCCTCTCTCACCCAAGACTCCACATCGGTCAAGGGCTGCCCAAGCAGACTGTGGCACCTTTGGGCTCTTTGAGAAGGTACCAGGAACAACCACGGTGCCTTTCATCCTGCCTTGGAGCAGGGGCAAGGGACTGGACAACCTCCCGAGGTCTCAACCAGCCACCTTGGATTATCCATTTTCACCTTTGGAGAGCTCAGGCAGTGAAGGGAAACGTCTTCTTATAGGTGATTTGCCTGGGAGATGTGGCAGAGTCAAGAATCAAAATTTTCTGAGTCTTAGCCCACTCCCTTAATAAGCATTAATTAATCTTGAATCCTTCTATTCAGCCACCAAAGCCTCAGCATGGGAAAAGGCACAGCACCATTTCCAGCAAAACTTAGGAGCCAGGGCATGCTTAAAACTAAGCTTTTGACTGGGACCCAGTGAACGATCCTGTCCTGGGGCTCTTTGCCCTGATTTACCAGACGTGGAGTCAAAGCCTCCAGCACTTTGAACAAGGGCATCAAGTGGGCTCCCCTTCACTCCTATGGGGAATTAGTGGCCAGGACAGAGCTTGCTACTAATGAGAGGTGACAGGGAATGCCAGGCTGCAGCACCAGGATGATTTGGGGAGCCACACAGCCGGCAAACACACGGGAAGGCTTTTAAAAGAGAGACATCCAAGCCCCTTCTAACTGTTAGAGCTGGAGTGGGTAAGGGTAGAGCTGCCTCATAAGGGTTTACAGCAGCCCAATAAGCCACATTTGGCAGTGCATTTCATTTTAAATTGGCATCAGAGGTCTTGATATTCTCCAAAACAAACAAGAAGGTGGTTTACAAACATGGGTAGTCATTCTTTTGGTGGTACCCTTCCTCTTAGATGCCCTGCTTGGCCCACCTTCAGGGAATCTGGCTTTCTGAACCTTTTGGGGTGCACACTTTGAAAGCTAGGCTTTTTTTTTTTTTCTTCCCCCCTTAAGAGGTCTGAAGCTGAATTCTTGCAAATGCAGGCACCCCAAAATTGCCTGTCACCATCAGAAGTTGTGACAGGCCTTTCACCCTCTTCTGTTCTCTTTTTCCCCACTTTAAATTAACCCAATTAAAGCAAACATTTGGTGTTTGGCTAGTACTAATAGCAGCTGGTATGGGATTTTCTATTTTTGAGCACCATCTATTGACTATAAAACTGAGTAACAGGAATACCCAACTGCTAAAGACTCAAACCTCTAAAGTCAGTCCTTTCTCAGCAAATCTCAGGTTACAGCACAACCAACCACAGGAAGAGAGTCAAGGCAGGGAGAAAGAATTTGTTTTTAAATGGAAATGTAAAAACGCTTTTCCCCCTACTCAGGAAACAACAGAAAACTCAATCTGCTTTGCACAAGCCTTTCCAGACCAAATTTATATATTTTCTTTATTGCTAGCATGGCTTGAATTTGAATAATAGGCACAAAGGTTAAAGATTAAATTGTAACTGAGAAGAGAAGAACAGGGTGATTGATGCATCTGAGAATTGACACCAGGAACCAATCATGATTAAAAGCAAAATGACCATACGGGTCATTTTCTTAGGAGACCCCCCAAGAATTCTGTAGTTAAAACTGGCCTAGGACACTCCCAAAAAGATAGGTTATCTGTTTTGTCAACTTCCTTCTCCCACACAAGCCTGAAGTGAGAAGAAATGTTGCGTTGATGAACAGCACTACCACGGGTCTATGTCTGCAATAACTGGGGTGAGACATTAATGATGAGAATGTCCCACGCTTGGTTTTGCAACTGAGGCTGTGGGAAATAAATAAGCTTCATATTGGTCAAATAGGTTTAACTCTGTCCCTGTCACCATCAGGAAAAGTGTGGGGTGTTTTTTTACTGGAAATCGAAGAGCCCTTCCCAGTACACCCAACCAGTCCCTTGGACCGAGCCGGGGCTCATAGCATTAACTGGGATGTTTAGGCATCTGGGTGCTGGAGATCCTGAGTGCAGTATTTCACAGGCTTCTGCTCTGCAGATGGTGATCTGAACATATAGCACCCTGACCTGGTGTCACACAAGGCCCTTTACTTCAAGGATACACCTGAGTATCCTCTCTCAAGCAGAGATAGAGATTGTGTTCTTGCAAGTACCCATGGTCTAAGTGATGTTCATTTGGTATACAAGGCTTCCCATGGTGGTGTTTTCAAGACTGAAATGCCAGGACACCAACTAGGCTGTGCCCGACTGCAGATAAGCTACCTACATCTTTAGGAGAAAAATAATTAAACGCTATCAACTAGTAAAGAGTTGCTAAGGCCTTGTGTAACCGTGTGATGCATGATGAAGCTTGCTGCATGGAAGCAAACCTGTGTGATCATTTGTTTTTAAATACAGAGCTCTTAAGACAGTAAAAAGTGTTTCTCCAAGTGTCCTTAATTCTTATTACATTCACTACTCAAGTAGGTCATCTCTGAACAGACACTGTGTTGGATATAACCAGAGAGAGATAAACTCACTAAAATGCACTGACAGAAAGCTTCGGGGCTGGAGGGCAAGCAGGACTGCAAATGTCAGCTGAAGTGCTCGGAGAGCTGTTACACTGCAGACAAACTCCATGTGAAGCTGCCCAGTGAGAACAGGAATGTTAACAGTAGCTTCGCTTATAGTGCTAAGGGCTTTCTTAGGAACTGGCAGGTTTTTTGCCTGAAATTTTTGGCACAGGCCTGCAAGTAATACCTGACCCAACTCCAGCGACGACTCCTGAAAGATTCCCAGGGACTGATACTCTCATTGGGCAAGGTCACCAGTCCCAAGTGCCCTTTCCGGTAGGAAGGGGACAAGTGCAAATATGACTTAGCCTTAAGAGATGTAAAGGTGCCTACCTGATGCCATCCAGACCATCTTCCTGCTACCTCTTTGACCACGATGATACGGCACCATTCGGCATCCACCCCAGAGCAGAGTAGCCACAGCCAAATCCCTTGCCCCTGTGAACCCCATCATTGATACCAGACCCACATTGGTGGCAGCTGCTAAATTACTGCACAGGCAAGGCATGGCATAAAGACATCCCAAGACAGGTAACTTGGACATCAGACTCAGCTACACACCAACACATCCCTTTGGGACACTGTTGAAAACCAGAAGGAAAAGCAAACAGAAAAGCCACGACAGGTTTGGGTTTTTTTACAAAACTTTCAGAAGAACTTTGCCTCCTTTTCTTCCTAAAGTGCTGCTAAGCAAGGAGTCCCTCAAAAGTAGGGACTGTCCATATGTATTAGTAAATGCTTTCTCTTACGTCTGCTTACCTGAATAATTATTTGGAAAATGATTATTTTTTACAAGATCCAATCTTTGTAATTCACAGCTTTGGCAGCATTTTTAAAAAGTTATCTATAGCCTTTGGAAGGCCTGGGGAGAAACAAAGTTTGTTAGAAACAGTGGAATTTAAAGCAAATTACAGAGAGCATTTCAAGAGCTCACAGAGTAATTTCAAGCATTAACAGCAGTTGCGTGGCAGACCCTTTTTCCCCAATCAACTAATAAAATCAAAACAACCCCACAGTATCTCTAAAAGACTGTTTTAAACCCCCTTAAAGTACAGAGAGATTGTAACTGATAGATAGTAACAAGATATTTGAGTTTATCTTACATAAGGCAAGAAGAAGGTGACTAATTTAGCCAATGACCAGTAAAGAAAGAAGTTGTCTGTAAGGAGATATGAAACAACCAGGCTGGAAACTTGCCCCCACTTCACTGAGGCTTTATTACATCTTATACCCACTGCCAAAAGCACTGTCAACTGGCTGGTTTACTGCACAGCACTTAAATGTCAAGTAGCAATATTTTAAATAATGTTAATACTCTAACATTGCCGCTGGGAGGCATGTTAAAACAAGAAATCCCTGCGCGAAAGCACTCCGAGCCCTCACATTTCCTCACACATCCTCTCGATTATACACATTCATGCAAAACTAAACGCAATTAGAGAAGGGACACTTTTATAAATGAGCCCAACTGAATGCACTTCCCCCCATAAAGCTAATGAAATATGTTCAAAATGGTATGATCAACAGCGCACATTTCACTCCCAGACATTTCAGAAGGGCACATTAATTAATTGGCAAGGCTCATCCAAAAAGTTGCACAACTGTAAAGCAACTGCAAAGTTACAAGCTTTAAAGTAAACAAACTGGAAAGCTATGCAGAATGCTCAGAAAAAATCAACTTCATCTGAAGTCCATTAAACTCAAAGAGATTTTTAAGTATTCTTTCAAACTTCATGTTATATCACACATGTAATTTTCTCTCCTATATTAATGGTGGGTAGTTTTACTCTTCCTTTGTTCATATTTCCAGGCAGCTCTGTTCTCAAAACAGAGCTCTCTTTCTCAAGAGCTCATATGCTCCTAATGTTTCTCCACCTCATAAAAGACATGAGGCTAAATCCATCAGGCTGTTGATTCTAACTTAAATGAGAAGTAGCCTCTCTAAGATCTGTGGCATCGATCGCACAAGCTATTGAACTGGGGTGAGGGACGGGAGAATGACAGCCTGCTTCTCAGAGGGATTTGAGAGCTGTGTAATCTTGCACTCAGTGATGTCTACTAGAAAATATGTGCAGCTGTATTAATCAAGGAGCCGGCATTAATGGTGAGTGGGTATCATATGAACTGCTGTAGGCACAATCCTAGTTTATCTCTACCCAAAAATAAAAAAGAAATCCCTCTAGTCCTGAATAGAAGGCTAAATATACAATGAGTATCCTAGAAGACTCTCCAATTTTTTCCTCTCTGATTTTCCAAGACATCTATGTTCTCTGTTTCTTCTACAGAGACAGTACCTTGAAATATCTGGTGACTCCTAAGATGCTTCGCTTCTCTGTAATTCACCCAAAGGGTTACAAGCAGATGGAGCAGCTGAATGCTTTAATTCCCAGCAACATCTCTTCCTAGGGCTTTTCATCCTGTCCAGACATTTATACATTACATATACATTGACGTTTATACATTTACACACATACATATACATTTACACACAGAGTGACTGCCACTCAGCACAGCTGTACTCAGTCCCAGTACCCACCAGCCTAAATAGGTGAGCACAGCACCACACTGCAAAAGTCAGGGCTCTAAGGCCCATGAAGCAGTGTTTTGTTGGGAAATTGGAACTCTGGTAATAATTTGGAAATAAAGAGTGGTGTGGATTGGGTCTTCTGCTCAGCTGGTGATAAAGAGTTGCATACAACTCTATTCGCCCCACTGTATATAACTGGGACCTACTCAAAATGCCTCTATATAGCAGTAAGATGACTAGAAGGTGGTCACAAACTACGCAGGGAAAAGCCTTCTTAAAAACAAACCTCCCAAAAAAACCCACCTAAACAAAAAACCCCAAAACACACCACCTTTTCCTTTGGCACAGATAACCTTTTGGATAACAACTTTGTCCATAAATAAGGGCTAAGTCAAGACAGAGAAATCCAGATCCTTCTGATCTTTCCATGTGTTGCAGTTCCTTCAACCTTTTATATTTCTACTGGGGAGGGCATTCATTTTTTTAAACCAAGCTCCCTGAAATTTCAACATACTCCCTAAAGCCCTGAGACTCATCATATCCTCTGACAATGCAGAGAACACTGCCAGGATCAGAACAAAGATCAGATCACTGCAAATTACTTCCTTCTACCTATTGAAGTATATGAAAGCTCCTTACAAAATCAGAAATCTTACATTTAATTTCTTTTAAGGAGTGATTGAAATATTTTTTATACTGAGGCCATTTGTAGATGCCCTTACTCAAAACAAGTAGCACTTTAAGTCCCCAACAGACCCCACTGGCTTAAAGCAGGATGATTCTTAATTGAGGTGAATGCAACAAGCCCATGCTAGAATATTTCTCCCCAACAAAACTCTGTCTAGTGAGCTTTTATTCAAGAATTAGTAATAAAATGAAGGGCTGATGGGGTGCACTACTATTTCCTCATCTAAACTGTGAGACAAAGACTCACGTGGTCAAAACATCCATAAGCTTATATGTAGACCCCTCTCAATTTATACATAACTGATAGCCCATTCAAGCCAGATGGCTAATCCAGGTACCAGTTTTCTACGTCCAAGACAAATGCACTCCAGTTATTTTCTGCTTGGCACCTAAAGTCTTTTGGGATAAGTTTTGTTGTAGCCAACCATAAGGCTTATCTGGAAGTAAGTAAAAATGTTCAGGAAACTTAATCTAAGTTTAAAAAAAAAAATTAAAAATTAAATCCTGTTTTCAGGGAAACATTTCCCAGTTGCCAGCGCTGGAGAGCAAGAGGCTGAGGGCAGAAGGAAAATTCCACAAAAGGCAACACACTGCGTTGACCCAGGCAACATTTCAGCTCTGCCAAAGTCTTTAGAAAGCTCCTCTATTAATGCATTAGGACTGATGGCCAAGATCTATATTAGTTTTCTCACTGCTCAAGTTCCAGCCCCAGCCAGTATTAATCAGGAAGTCTTCCCTGTGCTAAACTTACATTAGCTAATTCAGACAAAAGCATCGACCCTCTTTTCTACATAACCTCACCTGATCAGAGCCACACTTTGTCCTGAGTACGCCCCTGTTCCCGCAGGCCAATAGATTACAAATAACAGAAAAACCCAAAGTGAAGGAATGGTAGTGGAGCATTTTTCATACTCAGTGTATTTTCCAGTTATTTCTCCAAAAATGTGAATAATCTGTTTGGACAGAATGTTTTCCAGCTAAAATGGCAAGCTTAGAGAATTCTTTGCAGTTGTATCTTTAGCTTTTAAAATAGGAGGTAGCAGGTTAATGTCTCAAATCCAACCAAATATTTTGACCTATTTTGATTGTTTTAAAAAAATCAACAAAAAAAAAAAACCAAACCCCAACAGTAAAGTCTGCTTGGATTTACTTCTTTCTTTCAGAGCCTTCAATATACTGAAAAGAGACATTCACAAAGGTTATGCTTATCTTCAGGGTAACTAAGTGAGCTACGGGGGAAAATTTCCCTCACTAATCCCATTTTGTCATTAGAAAACCAGGAACAGTTAGTGTATGCTCAACAAAGGAAACCAACAGAAATTAGAGAGGGAATTTGAGTCTGCAACAGGGAGTCTGTTGTTGTCACACAACCATTCCCACCCTGGCTCCATTACATTCTTGACCCAGTTGAGGTGATGGGGAAAGGAAGAGATTTGGAGCAAAGTTTTTTAATTCTTTTACAATGTCTCACAGCATCAATTTGGAGGGTGCTACATGGAGGGACTAGTCCTTTGCTACTGAAGAAGCCGCCACCCCTACCTCCTACCTAGAAATTCCCCACTGGTAGTCCCACCATGACCCCCCAACTCTGCAACCCAAAAACGAAGTCCCATTTCCCCACCATGACAGTTCTCTAAGCCTTTGGGGGTCTCAGCTTCTATCACAGCTTCTCCCTCACCTTCACATCACAAAAACCTCAGCAGCACCTTCTCTCACCACAGCAGTGAGCTCTGAAGGGGCTCTCTAGGGGCCCTACCTAACTCTAGCTCCAGAGGAAGGGTGTCCTGGAGAGGACAGACTACTGTGAATACAAATTTCCCACTGCCCTGCTGGATACATCTCCACATCAGCTGCTAACCTAGCAACACAGCTGGATCCAAAATGCACGGATAATTTTGCCCTAAAAAATATTCAAAATTTGGAAAGCGTGACCAGTGCAGAGGAAAAGCTTCAAAGCTGGACACCACCTCCATCAACAGGTTAATCTTCTGCTCATTGCCAACAAGTGGATCACACTGCACAGACAAGCAGCAGCACCACTCATGTCATGTCGGGTGCTATATTATCCGTACAAGGGGTTGAGCAAAGCCCAGCAAAGGTACGAAGACCACCCAGCTGCATCTAACACGCAACCTTCAAGCCACGTGTAAAACCAGCCAGCTGGGCAAGCACATGGCACCTCTTGCCCTCAGCCCTCCTTGTTCGCTGACTTTATAGCTTATTGGTGAAATAGAATCCTCCCCTATAAGGAAATCTTGGTAGGTCTGGACAAGGAATATCTGCTCTTGATGGTATGGACCCAGAAAGTGCTGACATGAATCAAACTTACTGCTTGCCACTCCCTGCCCCTCTCCAGCCTCCTAAAAATAGTCATCATAAGATGTCGATCAAGACATGGAGCCTCCTGTCACTTTGCCCTAAGAAAGCTAAAGAACTCGCCAAGGGGAGGGACCACTCCTTCTGACACCTAATCCAGGCAATGCCGTCAGCACTGCTGGATAAATAAGGGGAAGAAAGGCCAGGAAAGCAGGACCACTCTCAAGACCTCTCAGCTAATCCCTCCTGCCCGTCTGCTGCTCTACTTTTCCAACTCTCAACCATGGTGGGTCCACTGGAAGGCTAATGGTTAGCAGCGAGCCAGTGTATTTTACATAAGTAAATTGGGCTTCTTGCTCAAGTTAGTTCTAGGGGAGGGAAGGACAATCCAGAAGACAGTTTATGTTTGCTTGGCTTTCCTCCTTAAACCTACGCAAGGTTTTCCAGCTAGCCTCAAATTCTGCACCAGGCAATGGTAGATGTGCAGCTCCTCTAGCTTCAGAGAGAAGGGTTGCAATTTGCTCGTGCTGCCTGCTGAGCATTTTTTAAAAAACTCGTATGCGACCTGCTAAAGTGGCAAAGGAAAATAGTAATGTTTTTATATAAGAAAATATAATAGTTTGGTACTTTATGAAACAACGTATTGTCAAAAACTAATTTGAAACACAAACTTTAAGGGATTGGCTTAATTTCTATGTTAATATAAAAAAGTTTCTTGTTAAACAGTATTACTTCAAATGGTCTTAATAAAACGGGTCTATACTAAAACAGTAAATGACCTGACGGTACAGTAACAACTTCTTTGTTAGTTAAGAGACTTCAGACATTTGTTGCTTCTAGCCACAATTCTGGCTTTCCCTGGGATGCAGATTTTAACAGAATCTTTAAGAATAGATCTAGTAGCGCGTTTTCACAAGGGAAGTTGCTAATTTAGGTTGCTATGGCCTAATTACATTAAGCAAGACAGATGTGAGAGTGTTTAGCTACTTTGTGCTATTTGCTTTCTCTCAGTGCATTTTCAGCAGTACTAGTTCTCTTTTCTCTCTCTTTTTCTTCCCAACTGCAGTCCTTCACTCCTGACCAAATTAATGGTAAGTGGAATAAAAGTTAAACTTTAACAGGGGGCAGGAGGGGGAACATAATGGCTACCAAATGCTAAATATTCACTGGTCTTAACAGCTCTTTTGCTATCTATCTGCATTACTTCTGCACATCTGACAGGCCACATTTTTGCTGTTTTGGAAGATGACTCATGGGTTGAGCTGGATGCTTTAGAAAACAAACAGGTTCTCCCCAGCCCCCCCTTCCTAAGCTATTTTTTATGATTGATTTCCTTCCAACAGATCGAGTTCTCCCAGGAGCAACAGGATGGTAAGTTACAAGACAGCAGATGTGTTTTACATGTACATGGGTTCAGAGAGGAGCTACAGCCTCAGAAGTTTAACCTTTACAAAAAGATGAGCTAGGACTTCAGCTGGTATATAATCACCACATCCTTGACTTCAGAGGAGCAGTGCTGACTTATGCTGAACAAGAATCTGACCATAGATTTACATGTAATTTATCCGGGTGCTTATGTGCCACTCAAGCTGAGAAATTTATGCCATGGTACAAAGAGGAAATATGCTGGTTTTACCAGCTCTACCTACTGAACATTCTCCAGCTGTGCTCCTGTACTGGCCATTCGCAAGGATGCCAAAAACAGGTCTTGCATTTGAAAGTCCTAGGAGAAATAAGCAGATGAAGGACCACAGAAGGAGGGAGTGGGCTGAAAATTTAACTTAGCTGCAGTGAGAAGGCAATGAATGGAAGATGCAAGGGGCCTACATGTCACTTTTGCCAGGAGTTGTTGTGGAAGGGGAGGAACAAAGGCTGTTTTACTGTAAATATAATCATGGCACATGGAAAGAGTTAGCAAATAAGTAACTTGTGTAAAGTGTTGCTTATAAACACAATAGTCTGGATACGCTGCAACTCTCAAGCCTCTTGCTGTATTCTCTGCTTCACAAGCCACCAGCAAGTTCCAAATTTTTGTTCAGTCTGCTAGAAAGATCCAATTAAATATTCTGACATGAACAAAAATCCCCACCGAAGTTCTTGAAATCTAATTTGGGGTGTTTTAAATATCCTAAGAGATGCATTTGGGCTATATTAAATAACATAGGTTTAAAAAAATGTCCAAAATTCAGTAGCAAATATAGTAGACTTCTCACTGTGACCAAAGTATTTAGAATGGAAGATACAGGGATTTGCTAGAAGTCCAGAAGGAGAGAGAAATAGGTAGAAGCAGGTCTTAAGAGAGAGCCCTAAACTTCCATAACACCAGCCTGCTCTGGGTTACACCATCAAGGCAGTAAGGAGAGGCACAGCGCAGTGAGACTGGAAACTTTTCTCTTCCTGCAGTCCAGACACTCCTGGTCACAAATAAAATCATTTGGACTCTTCCTCACTTTTTAATTCTAAAACTTTTAGAAAAGGGTGGGGAGGGTTTATGGAAGAATGCCTTCAATTCAAAGCTGCTGGCACGTATAACAAAGCAAAATATTTCTTTCTGCTTCCCTACATATTTCAGATCATCCAGCTGCTGTAATGCTGTGATGACTGAACTAAGCAGCACAGCAATTAAAAGCTATTTGGGAGAGGGAGAACTTCCCAGGAAGAGAGATATCCCACCCCCAGTAACTATTTCCATGCACACTGGCTGACGCACCAGCAGTTGGTTAGTTCCCTCCTCAGAGAGGGATCCTAGTTGTGCTTATTCCAGCAGAGGTATAAACTAAAACTAACTACATATATATATATATAAAACCCAAACAGTAAAAAGAAAAAAAACTCACAGCAAAGATATATTGCAGTGAAACGCATACCTGAGAGACAAAATTACAATCAGGCCTTTTCTCTGAGCTGGGAGCAGTGTTCAGAACCCAGTGAACATAAAACTTCATGGGATTTACAAAACAGAGAAACTCTCCTGATGGCTTTGCTAATACCAAACTGGCATTGTTTTATACCTCACTCTGTCTAAATGTCATTAATGCACCAGATGAAAGATTGGATCCTATGATGTAAATCACTGCAGCTCTATCAACCTCAGCTGCTCGAGCAGGAGCTGATATCAAGTTGGTATACTGTAAGGGGAAGCTCTACACGGGTCCAGAAGGCCTTGATTTCATACCCTGCAATAAAAGCTGTAAGGGGAGAGGGTTAGCAGTAAAGGGTTATAGGTCTCTCACATCAGACAGTAAGAGGATTAGTTTCAGATGTATTAGATTACAGCCTAGCAGGCCAACATCCTGTATCAGCAGTTTTACTGGGTGCCAGCAACTCCTCCACTAAGGTGGGATATGGATGGCTAAAGCAGAAACCTAAACACCTCTGCGTCACATGTCCCCAGCACAAGATGAATGAAGACATGATTTGAAATGCGGTTTATTGCTCCTAAATCTGCCCCGAGGCACAAAGAACATTCCACCTACACAAGCTGTGAAACACAAAGCCCGTCTGGCTGCTGGAAGCACATCAGGGCCAAGGGAAAGACATTTCACTTGGTTTACTTGGAGCTAAAACACAGCGTCGTCAGACACTGCAGTACAGGAAAGATCAACAGCACAGTCCAGATGCTCTTGACATACGAGATTCGAAGATGGCGTTTTAGCTGGACCCTTCACTTTCTCCCCCCCTCCTCTTTTTTTAAAAACATATTTCTTTATTCATTGCAACAAATACTCTGAAAAGCCAGAAAAATACAGTAAGAAGATTAACATGGAACTTTGGAACAGAAGATGGAGACTGGGAACGCAATGAAGGCAAACGTCTGTGCTGATTTTTGTAGGAGAAATGTCTGTACTCTGAGCCCTTGGTCAGCAGGAAGGGGGAAATAAGTGAATGCTGATCACTTGGCAGCACTGAAAGAAGCAAAGTCTCAAGTACTACCAGTGAAAAGCCAGATATTCATGGATCTGTAAGCAAGGACAGATCGCAAAAGGCAGAGAGAGAACAAACATGGGTAGAAATGTCATTGTAAGGCAATTTTAAGGGAAAACAAAAGGAAAAACATTTGAAATTCACCTTCAAGTTTCCTGTTAGTGTTGTGTAGTCGAGATGCTGGGACTGCAGGCAGGACGCACAGAAGCAGGCAGATGTTCTGGACTGCTAGATACTTTGGCAGAAGAGTCCCAGTCCTCTGGCAAGATAAGGTGGACTGGATAATAACATTTTTAACTTCTGCTGCTCTGTCATGTAAAGAAACCTGTTCTTGAATGGCAATGTTTGTAGAAAGCTTATCTTTCCCCCTGCCTGAAATAACTACAGGGTCAATCACAAAGTTATTGATGGCTATTAGAGCCAGGAAAGCTAAGAAAGATACATATAAAAGTTTAAAAATAGTGAAACCAAAATGTCAGAGGGGAGGAGTTTTTCTTGGGATTGTGGGCCAAAGATTCCCCTGGCTAACTCCCCCAGAGTTGGTGGAAGGGTGCCAGGAGACAACAGGCTCATGTCTCTGTCAATACAACTTGTCAATAGGGAGCTGCCTGGCTCAATTTAACCGTTGCTCTTCCCTTGCAGAATTCAAGGAGGCCTTCCTCCTCTTTGACAGGACTGGTGATGCCAAGATCACCCTGAGTCAGGTTGGCGATATCGTCCGGGCGCTGGGGCAGAACCCGACAAATGCTGAGATCAACAAGATCCTGGGCAACCCCAGCAAAGAGGGTAAGTACGCTCCAGTCTCTCAGGGACCCTTCTTGAGGCTGGGGAAAGGTAATTAGGCAACATCAATAATCACAGCAGGAGGGAGAGGAGCTTTTGCTCTGATGGGGAGCAAAGGGAACCTGCAGCAACAATACACGGGATTTCTCCAGTCCCTTTTGAAGAGGGTGATGGTGATGGGGAATACAGTGCTCAGGCAGAGAAAAACGTTCTCCTTAGGATATGGAGAATTCTCTGTAAGGGCCATTTTGGTGTCAGCTTGGTGTAGAGTAACACATACTCATTGCTGCTCACAGTCCATTTGTGCCCCTGCCCTTGCTGAGGAGCTCTGAGTCCTATTCTAACAGCTGATATTCAGCTCTTCAGGTGCTTCCAGTGCAGCATCTTCTGTATAATCCAAGACATGTCCTGGGACTGGAAACCCACCTGTATATTTGTGCCAACTGAGGTGGTCTTCTCAAAGCTCCTAAAAACCTAGGCATGCTGAGGCATATGTTGGCCATTTATTATAGTGCCCATTTTCCATTTCCTTTTCTCCCCTCTTAGGGATAAAAGAAATGGTAAATACTGTAGTCACCTTCTAGTATGGGCCTAGCTGCAGGTGACCCCTGATGTCAGTCATGCAGAATCATATTAAGATGGGCTAAATTATATCCAAACCCTCAGGCCTGGTAAGGGCGGCTTTGAGGAACAATTCAGAAGACCTGAGTTAAGCATTAGCATCAGCAGAAAGCACTGAGCAGGGGACTAACACAGAGGTGAGACCATGACAGTACTTTAAGTGACTACAGTAATAACTGACGGTGATTTTCATATAGCTGGGTAGTAAAATAGTTTCTGTAACAACTGTATATTCAAAAATCTCTCTCACGTTTCCATCTATTATATTTCATTGCTGCCCAGATGAAGGCTGCTCTTTGCAAAGATCCAGGAGAAAAAAAAAAAAAAAAAGAGAAAAAAAGAAAAAAAAAAAAGGAGCCTTTAAATTGGCAGTCTTGCTCCAAAAAAACACTTGGGGAAGGCCTCACTGAGGACTGCAACTTCTGGCTCATGACAACAAAAGGGTTAGATGCACTAAGCTTGTGAGTCCTTAAACCTGCACACTGAACATGTCAATAGTAAATTTGGACACCACCCCCAGAGGACATTCCTTTTTTTAATTAGTTTATTCTTTTGCTAGTAGTCTCTGCTGCCACATCCAAGAGACTCTGAAGAGCTCAGTAACATGTCAGCAACCTCAGGGGCTTACCTAAGTTGCAACGTCCCCCTCATTACCTTTTCCCATTGTTGGGGCTCAAGATTTCTGTTTTACTGTATTCTGTAGTTCCCCCACTCCCAAAATCCTTTCATGTAGCAACTTTCATGTAGCATGTAGCAACTGGTGCTTTCTTTCCAGAGATGAATGCCAAGAAAATCACTTTTGAAGAGTTCCTCCCCATGTTGCAAGCAGCTGCTAACAACAAGGAACAGGGTACCTATGAAGACTTCGTTGAAGGTCTGCGTGTCTTTGACAAGGAAGGCAACGGCACAGTCATGGGGGCTGAACTGCGTCACGTACTGGCTACTCTGGGTAAGGGATTATCATCTCCGTAAGAAACTTTTAAAATTGCTCCTGTTTGAGGGCATGAGAGAGGGGAGAAAGATATTTTAACCAGTTTGGAGAGGTAGGAGACTACAAAGCCAGACAAGACTCTGGGGCTCCTAACTGGGAAGCAAACAGAAAACTCAGTAGAAAGCCCAAAGGGAAAGGTTTGGTTTATTACTTCTAAATTTGGACTAGTGTCTGTCATTTGAGGAATAGAGAGAAAAGGCTGTACGCCTCAGTGACGTAATGCACATGGACAAAGGTAGAGGATTTGCTGCATGTTTCTTTACTCTGTAGGAATAACAGAGCTCCTGTGTTTATATGCACATGCAGAACTTCTAAAGAAAGTTAAAATTAATAAAGCTCAGTTCATATATAGGTCTTTTTGTTATTAACTCAGAAAATAAGGAAAGCCTTTGGAAAAGCTGTAGAGTTCAGCCTCAGTTGTGTGTCTGCAGAAGACTTAACCAAGCTCTCTCCACGCTTCAGGTGAGAAGATGACAGAAGAGGAAGTAGACGAACTCATGAAAGGTCAGGAAGACTCCAACGGCTGCATCAACTATGAGGGTAGGTGCAAGAGTTCAACGCTCTCTCATCCTACATTTCTTTTCTCTCTCTCGCAGAGTATCATTGCAGTTGGCTTTTAGATTCTCAGGCAAATCAGTCAGACAAAGCTACAGCTGAGTTAGGTTGAAAGTCTTATGCATGAAAACGCCTGTTGCAATATGCTTAACCTGCAGTCACACCACTCCAAAGACTAGATTCAGCCACAGCAGAGAAGAGAATGACTCTTTGGGTCATTGCCAGATCTCTGGACTCTCTGACCTCCTGTAGAGCCGTTGCAGAGACTGGAACCAATCCTATAGCTGATGCTTAAACAAAGTGCTCTGTTCGTCATATCACACTTAAGCAGGAAGAGAATTTGATTTGTACAACGTTAAACACTTAGAACTCTCTATCACATTGCTGGGTCAAATCTGATTGGGAACATGCATTTTTAATGCCATCAGCTCATGGACAGCTGTTATTTTTAAAGGTATTTCCCAAAGTAACATTTGCTGGTCCTTCTCACTAGCGTATCTGTATTTTTCCACAGCATTTGTAAAGCACATCTTGTCTGTCTAAGTGGACCTCCCCAGACACCAAACGGTATGTTCTTCTCATTTGCACACATTTGCTATCTGCCCCAGGCCAGATACAGGTTACAAACCAACGTGACTCCATCTCCCCAATGATACAGTTAGAACAAAATGAGACTGTTGTCCAAGAGCAAAGAAAAGAGGAGTGCAGATTCCTGGGTCTTGTTCATAAGTCTATAACCAGTTGGAAACTGTGTTTAGTGAATTTTTCAAACATACCCAAACTGTGAAAAGAAATGCTCAGTTTATTCATAAGCATGGAAATGCTCAGGCTTAAATATCACCCTGGATCTCTGTTGTCATACAAAATTAGAGTTTAAGCTATGCAAACAGACAGCCTGAGATATTTACCCTATAAGCATGTTGAGATTTTAGATTTTTTTTCCAAAAAAAAAAAAAAGGAAATCAAAGCAACACCTTCTGATAATTTGTAGATTTCTGTAAAGACAGAGTAGCCTGAATACTTGTGTGAACTACTGAGAACAGCTCTTCAAACAAAATAATCATCTGAAAAAGAGTATTCTAACAGTCATGATCAATAGGCAAAAGTGGACTTCAAAAGTACCAAAACATTTAGCAGTTCTTCTACAAGTAGGGGAAAAACAACCAAAAAACCCACAACATTGATATGCTGCTATTTTGTCCAAAGAAAAACTCAGAAGCAGTCTTTAAAATGCAAACATAAAATATCGTGGGTCTGTGGGCTTATTTGAACTGTTAGTTATTCTATCCCAGAAAAGATATATTCCCATCTCCTGTATAAAACAACAGACACCTCAAAATAGAAATCAAGGGCTCGGTTTGTCCTTTTGCAAGTGTTTCTTCAGAATATTGACTTCAAGTCCAACTCTCCCATTCCTTCCCAGAACAAGTCAAATTCAGAAAGACCAGATGGCACTCGAGATTTGCCTGAGATTCTTGCTCAGTCTGTCACCATCAACATGGAAACGGCATAGAACTGGATGATGTGCCTCCAACCCCACTACTTTTTACCAGCGCATCCATAGGTATCACCTCTGGGTTGCTACACTTTCATTTAAAAAATTTGAACCTTCACCAAGGCAAGCTAGATGGAATAAACTGCTATCATCCAGGAACCATCCATCCCAGGCACCTCTTTCCATGTTGTTTGCATTGAAACAATGTAATCTCTTGGAAAAATAAAGCATCAATAAATCCCTGTAGTCATTTTGCGGCTATAAAGTCTTTTTTTCCTCTGAAGCTGTTCAAACCCACTCAGAGCAGCCCTCAGCACTTAATTTATTTTGTCTGTACATTGTATTTCAAAAAATAAAGTTTTATGAAGAAAAAAAAACAAACCGCCATCTCCGGGAGGTCGATCTACTTAATCTGAATGAAAAGTGTGTTCTTTGGGGACTGGGAGAAGGACCAATTAGGGAACTACCACTTACATCAGCACTCAAACATTTTTGGGAGAGGGAGCTAGTGTCAGAGTGGCTCCCAAGGTGGCACCTGCCCTGGCACATCAGGCAAGACCCAAAACCAGCCAAGGTGGCCCTGCTGTGGGGGGTCATGCAGAGCCACTCTTCCCAGCAAAATCTTCTCCATAATGCTTCAACAGCAGGTTCCCAGCACTGCTGGGAAGGCATTCTAGCCGCTGCCTGTATTTATAGCTTTATGGACAACCAGAAAAAAAATAATCAGAAATATCAGCCACCCCGAAAAACTCTGTATCTAGGAACCGGCCCTGGGGCTGTCACTCCCTGGGCCGTGGCAACAGGAGTCCGGTCACCTCTTCGGCGGTGACAGTGAGAATAGCCATCGCTCAGGGAAGTGGTGTTACCTGCGCATCCCTGCCCTTACATGTAGTTTCTCTCTCTTTTCCTTAAGCGTTCACGAAACTGCCTTAATCCTCATCCGAGTGTCAGCTTGTTCTATTAAAACCCGACTTTGCCTTATTAAGTTACTATGCACAGAATGGCCCTAACTCAAGTGCCAACAGGTGCAGCAGGGCGCAGCGGGGGCAGCTGGCACCAGAATAAACTGCAGCCGTTGAAACAGCAGCTGCCTCTTATCTGAGGCTTCCCAAAAAAAAAAAAATCTTCCATTTAAATCCTCACCATCGCGGGTAGACTGGGCCAAATGAATCTGTGAATTATACCTGCCCAGAGACTGCAGTCGCCACACGCACAATGTGAAAAACCCTTGACAGAAGAAAGGAGGAGGGGAAAAAGAAGAAGAAAAAAATGTAGTTGTTATTTAGCCTTATCCTACAAAGGCAATGAAAAAATGTGTGAGATACATTAAAGCAGGTTATTTATAAGGACTCAGCCTGGAGGCCGTTTCTCAAGGGACTGCTACGTACCTTACTGTTCTTCAACATACTGCCTATACACACACGCTCCGTGCGGTTCCTCTTCCCAAGAAACTGCAGGTCTCAGTTGCTGGGAAAGCAAACAAACAACAAACAAAACAACATTTCACCATATATGCTGTCAACCTCCTTTTTGCACTGTCCTCTCCCACTGCACTGACATGTACTCACAGAACAAGCCTAGTCCAAGGTTGGACACAGCCCTAAAGGAAAAGCTGAAATTTCTATCGTATTTTCATTTCTGAAATTGCAAGTTTTATTAATTTCTAAAATATTTGGGGCCCAAGCCCAGATGACTTAAAAAATTGAATGATTTCTCATCAGTGCAGAATTAGACAGATTTTTAAGCCACCCGTTTAAAAAAAACTCCCATTCATATTTTTATTTAAAACAAAATGCCAGATTATGAGGCATAACCAGTCTGACAGTATTTCCCTGAACTCTAATTGCAATGAATCAAGGTAACACTACTCTCACTCCCCAAAAATTCAAGCAGAAATTATTTTTACAGACAAAAGAGATGACAACAAAGAGAATACTCCTTGCCCATTAAACTGAGACAGAGTCTCAAAGTATTTCATAGAGCTGCGGGGGGAATGGATTTTTACGCTACCCAAAGGTTTTAGTAATTTTAAAAAACCTCCATCCCAAACAGAGACAAATGTCTGAAAAAATATCCGTGTTCTTATAAGACACAAACATTTTTTGGTGATCTTAAATGATTCAGTCATTTGTAAAGAATGGCAAACTTCTTCTATACTATCCTCTTTCAGCTAGTCTCCGTGACAGCTTCAACATAAAGCAATTTTTTTGTTGTTATTTATTTTGAAAATGTAGAAACAAGATGGTTTGGAAATTCAATTACTTTTTTTTTTTTTTTTAATTGAGAAACATACCAAACCCTTTCTTACAGTTAGCTTTAATTTCCTCAGTAAATCCTATCCAAAAGATACCCAAGCCGAAAGCACAGTTTGGAAATGCCTCAACAGCTCTGGTGCCTCATCTGTAGGAGAGCAGGGAAACCTCCTACTTTGCCTCAAAACCATTTCAAGGTTGAACTTGTTCCAGCCTCCTGCCTCCATACTAGTAACACAAGCAGCGCTCAGAGCTTTGATCCTGGGGGATGCTCCTCAAAAAAAGGCTGCTTCCTTTTGTATTTTTTGTTCACCGAAGGAAAGGCATACTCCACACAAGATGTGACACTGCACTCCCATACGGCACATGATGCACCGTGACCGAGCTCCTTCTTTACCCGCAGAGAGAGACTGAAGGCCCTGGCAGCTGGGGAAGGACACCCTGCATCTGCTCAGGCTCTGCATGGAAAAAGTAATTCTCCATCCCTGTCATCCGACACCTCTTGCCATCCTTACATTTGCTTTGTATTTTAAATAGAACATTGTTAATGAACATACTTTCCATTGCTCAATGCAATTGACAGTTTAACTCCTCGGGAGCAGGGGCTAAATCCCAGAGAAAGGTCAAGCTGGCCCTTGGTATGCAGCACTAGACACAGCAACCAGCACCGGGGAGCAGGCACCCCACAAAACCAAGGTGGAAAGACTGAGGAGAGGCGGTCACCGAGCCCAAGAATGTAATTCTGCTCTTGACACAGGGTGTCTTCACTGAGAGCAAGCTACCATCAGCTACCTGTTTCCACCAGGCCAGGGATAGCCAAGAAGCCGCTCCGAAGAGGTGGATTTGTATGAGTGGGATGGACATCAGACAGCAGGGATCTGCAAGGGGAGCAGTGGCCCTCTGCCCAGCAATGCTCGAGGGTCTGGATCCTCAGCTAGGAAAAGACAGAGGCTGTTTTGTGCTACTCACAGTGCTTTGCTTTGGAGATATCCCAGACCCAAATGGGCTTGCACGGCTGTCCACAGTATCAACACCCACCAAAGAGACCATCAGGCACAGCCTCCTGTCCCCACAGCCCCACTCATGTTACAGGTGCTTTCCTCTTACGTGCAGGAGTTGAGTGTCACAAACACCGACACTGGGCTCTTAAAAGGAGCAACTGTTTCTGCACTCCATCAGTGTTCTCCCTAGTCTTGGACTCGATTTTGATTTATTTTTGAAGACCAGTCTCCAGCCAGTGGTTAGTGCAGTTCTGTGGGGAAACAGAGACCAGATGAACAGAACAGGGCATTTACCCAGGGCAACAAAGCACAGCAGTCAGGCACGCCTGATGTGTCAGGAGTTACTCACTGGTCTCACAGCACCTGAGTGTTGTCCACAGCGTGCTCCACCCACTGCCACAAGCTCGTCTGGGCAAAGGTTGTTCAGACGTGGCTCCTCACAACACCCTCCGTGTAACTCTCTTTTCTCACTCCTAGGAGCTGCTAGACACCGGTCATTTCTCCTTCCCACCTACAGACTAAGAAACCAAGGAAGCACATCAACAGTGGCTTCACTCTTCCCTAGAGCAAGAAGGAACAGAAACGGCACTAACTGACCCTAACGCTGTACATACTCACTGCCACCTCACAGCATCAGCCCAAGGCTCTGAAGATTTGACATCTATTTGGAGACATCTCCAACACCTTTACACAACAGCAATATATGTGATTATTCCCTATTATTGAGGTACCTGACATCACTATATAACATCACCTGCTAGCCCTGACCCTCATGCCATGATAGCAAACCCAGGAAGAGAAAGTTTGGCAAAGAAGTCCTCTTTCTGGCAGACAAACTTGGCTGTTCACATCACTAAGCCCTCTCAGTCGTCATATCCATCTTCTCTATATTAGTACGGAGGTATTAAAAAGCCACAGTATGTACAACACTCCTGTCAGAACAATCTCCACAAATGTAACCCTCCCAGTGCTTCCACACTGAAATATTTTCTTTTTTCACATATCTCCCCTCTTATGGTATTTCATACCATTATTAGAAGAACAATTGTTCCACCTCAACAGGTTTTCAACCAAATCTTGGGCTTTAAACACAACACGTTCAAACAGTTTTCTTCCAAGTACCACCTTACTGTCCACGCAGTCCTGCTGCAGCTTTGAATCTACACCCTTCTTATGCTGAGGAGGCTGACTTTTACAGGGATACAAGAAAGTGCTCAAATGTCTAATGAAGAAAAGATGCTTCCATAATAACCTGTTTCTCATTTATTAATGAAAAATGCAATACTTTCTCATTTAGCCAGGCATGTTTACTTCAAAATGAAATTTGAAATGTTGCTGAAAATATAAAATTTCACTCTCACATCTACATTCTAAATTAATTGGCACAACACATATCAGATCATGGTCCGTTAGAGCATTAAACTGAACTTGCCATTACTAAAACCTATGGTTTGGGACGACCGTATATATTAGTTTATAAACATTTCATTTCTCTGCCAATGTAGCAATGACGGGTAGCGATACTCCTAAAATAAACTGTTTATTGTAAAAGAAAGGCTATTGCCAATCCTCTGGGGAGGCCTTGCACTAAGAAATGAATGAGGGAGATTGATAAAAGCAATAAAAATTCATGTGTGCATTTTCTTGGCAGCATGAAAAGTATTTCAAGAGTTATCGTTCATGCCGGTCCAAAGAAACAATGATGACAATTATTACTTGCCATAATACTTTTAAACAGAAAAAAAATATTTTTACTGTTTCTCCATAGTTTACATATATTGTTTATTCCCATAAGGGTGTACAGACTTCTGCCAAATGAAGGGCACTTAGGTATGGAGAAATGTCACAGGGCGAATTCCAGCCAGTGGCATGGCTCGAAGGGAATTCAGCTCCTGCCCAACCTCACAAATATCTGCTGAAGCTCACTTGGCCTCTTCGTGGTCTCATGAGTGAAACTGGGCAACGAGGAGCATGTTACGGCAGGGACTGGGACAGATGGACAGCACAAAGTCTTGAGAAAGCCAAGGACAAAAGCAGCACCTCACGGTGGCTCCTCAGTTATGTTCTCTACAGCCATCTGGAGCATTTCTCCTTGGTGCACTGTTCTCTGTCCTGACCTTTTCCTTCCTCACTTCCCTGTTGTATGCCAGGCAGCAAAAGGGACGGACTGCTGTGCCTCCAGTCTACACAGAGAGCACAAAGGTTTGAACAATTTCCACCTTCTTTTGAGCATACCCAGCAGGACAGTGCTATGTAGTACAGGTCACATCCATTTTCTATGAAGGCAGATCGTTAAGAGGATCAGAAGTGAGGAGCAGTGCATAACACTGCTTCTACCTCACCACATTTGGGGTTATTTTCCCAGTGCTCTGCTACAAGGACCAAGAGATCACAAGTGAACCTCAGGCTCACATGGAATAAGAAAAGTAAATTTCTCTTTCTCATGGTTGCCATGAAACTTGTGAAGCAGGCTTACAAGTGAGAAAGTGAAGAAACAAATCACCCATAATTTGTCACATTTGGGGAAAAACAAGTCTCACCTGTCTTTAAACCAATCACATTTGGGGTTTTTTGGACTTGAAACTCAATTCACACTTCGTGTAGACTTGCAGGTGGGAGCCATGAAATGTTTGTACTGAGGGGAAAGAGCCTTTCTAAAAAACAGAAAGTTCCTTTTCAGAGTAAAAGTATTATTTAATTCAATGCCCCTTCTGGAACTGGAACAGTTGCACAAGTTTCTGTTTAAAGATCTCTACAGTGTAGTCACGCTTAACTTTTCCCAGCAAGATGCAAAGATAGAGAAAATACTGAAGAAACCCTGAAGTCAGGTATAGCTTGTAGGAAGGTCAACATATCACAATGTTCATAACCTCAAAAGTTAGTGGTTGTTACCACAAAAACCCTTATTGGGTATCTCCTTCATTTCACATCCTCTGCATACACTTCAAAGTAGCATGACAGTGATTGTGTCTGCCTATAGCTACAGTGAAGATGGTGGTATTTAGTTTCCTACAACCTAGCGAATTGTTAGTCATAACATCATAACCCCATCCACCCTGCAGTAAGTTTAGCATGTCTGGGGACACCACATAGTATTAAATGCTTGGAGAGAAGCTACAGAGTGTCTGTGGATCAGTTTGAAAGCCTTACAAGAAGTTATGACAGAATAAGACCTTAAAATGGCTACTGAAAAAAGAAATTGCCATCCACCCCATCATTACAGAACAGTGTAGAGATCCACTTGCCAAAGTAAGCAAACAAAGTTTCTAGACTGTTTTCAAGAGTTCCTGGTAGTCAGGATTCATAAAAGGTCTCTTTTCTCTGAGGGGAAGCTCCTCTTTCCAGCTCTCAGCCCCCATGAACTAAACTCTTATCCAGGGCTCAAGCAAACACATGCTCCACTGAATCCCAAAAGCCCTGGCAGAAATAAGAGAAAGCTACATCTCCTTCCAGGTAAAAGGGATTAATTGCTTCCAACACTCTTGTTACAGAAGGCACACATACCCTAAATTGGGTATCGTTTGAGGAACAACATGACCATTGTATATGTTAACATACCACGTACACCCAGTACTCCAGGCAGGGGAAATTGGGGACGGGCATTTTTTGCTCACTCCTCAGGCTATTACACTCCTCAGCTCTATCATTTCAGAGACAGAAAAACAAAGTAAGTTTTCTGTCTTTCCAAATATCAGCTCTCCAGACTGTTTTCTCAGGAAAGCATTTTCTTTGGCTCTTTATGAGACAAAACTGATGCATTTTTTACTCCATGCTATACTGAACACTACCATTTTTCAGGTTGTTCTCCTCCATGCAAATGACAGTACTTATTAACTGCCTCATTAGTTTAAAAAGTGGTTTCAATTCAGAGTTTCTCATCTGTAACATTCCTGTATATGTGAAAAGCTAAGTTTGTTTTTAGAAGACAACAAATAAAACACCTCTGCCTTTGTTTATCTTACAAGGTTTCCTATGGTCTGTTCCTTAGTCATTAAGTAACATACCTGATCTTCTGAACGCGGGTTGATGTTATCACTTGTATCTCTCGCGCACCCCTGATGGAAGGAAAAACAGCAATTAGTTGAACCCATATAGGCCCCAACACACATGGCAAGAACACATTTTCACAAGAGCAGGACTTATCTACCTTTTGGGCAAGTTTGCTAAGGCTGTGAAACAAGCCATTCAAGGAAGACAGGCCAGTATCTACACAAAGTCAGAGTACAGCCCAACAATTTGTTCAGCAAACGCCTTTATGTGCCTTTTGTATTCAAAACGTGCTGCTATGATCTATGTGACTTGAAAATTAAGCACATTTTTAATGGTCTGCAGCTGATTTACATAGGACAACAGCTCTGATAAAGAGACAAACTTTGCTGAAATTTTGAACTCTTCATAGCCATCTTTGAGAGTTTCTATCCTGTGCCACATGCTAACGTAAACGCAGACTGATCAACACCCAAGTAGTTTCTTTCTTTGGTCCCAGACTTAACAAATCCTCCCTACAAAGGAAACCAGGACTTCAAGCTGTAACTTCCATCTTTATTGGGAGTGCTCCCTGAAACAGCTGCTCTTCTAGAGCTTTGGTAAAAGTGATTTTGAAATAGTTTACTGAGCAACTCGTACAGTCCTGCTCCAAATCAGTACTGCCACATGCTGAGAAGGGCTGAAGCTATCCAACTAACAGACAAAGACTTCAGGCCAGCATCCTAGATTGGCAACCCTTTTTTTAAATATCATAGTTTGAAGTTTCATGTTAAAAGACCTAGGAAAACAAAATCTTGTCCCATTGTGAGAGATCACCTG
>JAOXNO010000078.1:43001887-43018871 GCA_028565335.1 Limnodromus scolopaceus
TTGCTGGCTCATGGAGAGTTTACTATCCACCAGGACCCCCAGATCCTTCTCCTCAGAAGTGCTTTCCAGCAGGTCCACCCCTAACCTATATTGATGTCTGGCATTCTTCCTCCCCAGGTGCCGGACCCTACATTTGCCCTTGTTGAACCTTATTAGGTTCTTCTCTGCCCAGGTCACACTGGATGGTGGCACAGCCTTCTGGAGTGTCCCATTGAAACAGATTGCATGTTGCTTTAACCCAGTCCTCATTACATGGTAACATCCATTTTCTAGTCATTTTACATCTTGGGGTTTTGTTGGTAAAGAAAGCAGATAGGAGTGCCTTTCTCAGTGGAAGATGCCCATTTACAGCTCCCAAATGGTTCAGTCAGGAAAGTATTATCCATCAGGGCTGTGCCCTGTGCGGGGACAGTGACCGCACAAAGAGGAGGAAGGGATGGCTGCGAGCAGACTGTGACACCTTCATCCTTTCCCCCACCTCCAGTGGTTTTCTCTTCCTACAAGTAACACGCACTCCGTCCTTTGGAAAGCCCCTGCTTTCCATAACAATCATAAAACGCTTTCTTTAGGGAAAGGGTTATTCTGGAAATTAAAACCCACCGACATCAGGCGGCCGTGGGGTCGTACTTTCCTCTCGTTGCCGCCAAAATGGCCCCTGAGGGGCGCTGCCGGGCCCAGGGATGCCTTCCCCGCCCCGCACCGCCTGGAGCATCCCTCTGGGTCCCTCGCCAGGTCGGGGGGCGTTAAGCCGGCCTGCCGACCGGCCTGCCGACCCGGGGAGGGGTGACAGCCCCGTCCCTGAGGGGGGAGGACGGAGCCACGGCCGACCCGGGAGCGGCCCAGGCCCGGCGCCATAGAACCATCGACCCCCGAGTGCCCGACCCCCCTCAGACCCGGCGGCCGCCTCGCCCTCCCCGTGGGTGCACCCGAGTCGCCTGTGCTCCCGCTCCTCTCCGCAACCCGATTTCGAAACGACGTTAGAAAAAACAATAGTAATGCAAGTGTTTCATCATAATCCCGTTATAAGCCCAGATGTATCAGAAGGGATTTGTAACCGTAGGAAAGGCGGGAGCAAGGACGGCTGCGGGGGTGCCAGCCCAAACCCTTCCACTCGCCACAGGGGGCGGGGGGAGGCGCAACGCCGCCACACCTGAGAAGCTGGCCACTAAACGACCCGGAAAGAAAACAATCACAACACAAAAATAATAATAATAATAATAACAACAACACGGCCAGCCCACAGGCCTTACGGCGCGGCGCCGTGACGGGACGATGACCGCACCGCCCCCGCCCCCGCCGCGGCTTTGAGGGCCGCTGCCGCCCCGCCTGCTCCGTCCCGCCGCGGCGCAAGATGGCGGCGCGGCTGCTCCGCCTGCGAGGCTTGGTGAGGGCCGCCGGCCCCCGCTCCTTCTCTGCCCAGGCCAGGTTAGCGGGGCGCAGGGCCGGCGTTAGGCGGCTATGGCCGGTGGCGGGGGTTGCCCGGGCGGCTGTGCCTGGGGGCGCTCCGTGAGGGCGGGCGGGCAGGCGCCCCTTGCGCCTGGGCGCGTTAAGGGGGTGTTCATGGGTTTGCTTGTCCGTGTGGGGCTGGGTGTGTGCGTGTTCTTGGGGTTGCACGTACCATATGTACAGACATATATACGGCTATATATACGCGGTGGGTGTACATACCTATGTATATATTTCAGGGGTGTGGATGCGTGCTCTGTATATATGTGTCGGGATGCTCATGGGCACAAGCGTATTTGTATGTATAGGCGCGTGTCTATACGTGTGCACCCGTGCCCCCATCGCAGGAGCCCCCCGGGCTGCGGCCCAGGCCCGGGAGCCCCCCTGAGCCCCCCGGGCTGCGGCCCGGGCCCGGGGGACCCCCTGAGCCGCCTGGGCCCGGCGGGGTCCGGGAGGCCGCTCAGCCCCCGGTGCCCGGCAGATCCCGGAGCCACCGCGCATCCTCCCGTGACAGGGCCGACCTTTGCCCCACTTGCCGCCGTCGCTCTGGGGACACCGCGTCCCGCGGTGGCAGCAGGTGATGGGGCCGGGCGCGTCCTTGCCTGGTCACCCCGGGGGCCTCTGGCAGCCGGGCGCTTGGGCCCGGGGAAGGGGGTTTTTCGGGGAGCAGGAGCGCAGGGTGGCGGTCACACGTCCTCCGACCTTGGGAGCCGTGGCTCCGAGGGCTGCGGTTGGCGTGAGGGAGCAGCCCGTCCCGTCCCTGTGTGTCATGCGGGGCGTGAGCCGCAATTAGGCAAAAGGGTGGTCCTGAGTAAAGTTCAGTGTCATCGTAAACAGCTTTAAAAATAAGGTGGGGCTTTTGGGAGAGTCACTGCGCGCCTGTCGCGACAGGGCGGTGTTTGAGGGCACTAAAATACTCAACAAGCAAGTTGCAGTAGCCCGTTTCTTCCGAATACCACTAGAAATAGAGTCCGTGTTTCAGGGATGCTTAATCCTTTGCAGTAGGAAGAGCGCGAGTAACTTCGTGAGGCAGTAAATAAAGACCTTTGCCTCCGTCCTGGAGTAAAATAAGTGTAGGCTCAGCTCCGTGGGACCTACACACAGTTACTGGGACACTGGGGAGCGGAGGAGAGATGAACGAAACTGTTTTTGAGAAAGGAACAGCAAATGCCTTTTCCATTTAGCATAGCTCAGCTCTGTATTTATAGTTCTGATACTTTGTGGCAATAAAATTAAAGCAAGTCAAAGAACCCAATGCACAAATACAAAAAGTGAATTTTCACTTCAGCCTTAAAGTAGTACGTCGCCTTTGACATTCTAAACCCATACGAAAGCTTTAAGCCCTTCCTTATTATTTATTACTTGTGTGGTTTTGACTACTGACACCACTATTGCAGTTTTTATTTTTTGTTAAAGAAGCATTTTATTTTTATGTATCTTTTTTTCAGAGTTTTGGGGAGAATTAGCCTTCCTGTATAGCAATAATACTGAAAGTTAGAAGGAATAGAAAGTATTATTTTCAAGGTCAGAACTGTGCAGATATATGTGATAATGCAGACTATAACAAAACCCTTGGGGCGTGCAAATCCATGTTGTACTCGCTTTTATTTTGAGTGTATGAACTTTTAGCATCATGGATTTGCAATTTTGGGACTTCTGGGGGGCATGTACAGAATGAACAAAACCCACAAAAAAAAAAAAAGTTTACTTGTTCAGAAAGTTACCCCCTCGGTTTAAATTGAGCTGAATTGCATTTTGGAGGTTGTGTGGTGGTGGGGGGAAAAGGCAGCGATGGTTTCTAGCATCTCTTATGAACAGAACTTTATCCTCTTCCCTCTGTGTGTATTATTACTGTTTTTAATTTATTTGAAGCATTAAGGACAAACGAGTCTTGCTTTGCCTTCTTTCACAGCCCAGTGAAGTACAATGTACGTCAGGTCTTTCTATTTATTGTGGGTATCCTTTGAACCTAACAGTGTGCTAGGCTTGGGATGTGAATTATGTTTAACACCATGTTTAATGTTTTTCCTCTCTTTTAAAAGGGGTATGTAAATGGGGGTGCCTGTGTTCTAACAAATGCTTTCACTTGTCTCTTTTTAGTCCTCTGCAGACTGAACAGCATGGCACAAAGCGCCCAGAACCATCTTCTGCTAAAAGTTTGATCGATATAGGCACTCGGAGGATCTTCTCGTCAGACCACGATATCTTCAGGGAGAGTGCCAGGAAGTTCTTTCAGGAAGAAGTGCTGCCTTTCCACGCAGAGTAAGAGAGCTCGTAAATATTCTGGTTTGCCAAATTATACGCGTTTTTACCTGAAAGTGCTTTTGGGGATGTTAGTCTTAATATGACAGGGTAAACAGGATACTGGTTTTCATTTACAAGCTTTCTATTTCAAATTTACCCAATTAAAACAAACCTGGCTATGAAAATCATACATGAAAAGAAATTACGTGTTACCAAAATTCACTGCCTTTTTGAGCTCCAGCGTAGGCAATCTGGCATCCTCGTCTGAGGCCTCTGAGCAGACAAACGCAGTTTGCAGGGTTGCAGTGAAAGTATCCCTGGTCGTAGGTATTAACTCTTGACACTGATGTCTTGGGGGTACGAGCTGGGAGACAGTTCCCACATTATTGTACTGCTGTCATCCAAAAAAATCATTGACGCTATTTCTAGGTTACATTGCAGTAAACTTTGTAAATACAGTACATGTGGGATGGTAAGCTGGTTTGTGTATTACCAAGAAACTTGCACAAAATGTCGTTATGTAAATTTCTATCTTTTTTGGTTGTGTGGTGTTCTGCACAGAAGAGAAGTGTCGTACTTCCATTGAACTAGAGCTGGAGGTTGTTTTTTTGCCCTTGTTTTAGCTATATCCGATCATGTTATAGTTGGGGGAAAAAAATAAATGAACTCAGAACATGTTGTTGAACAGAAAGCGTTAAGCTGCAGTAGTGTCTTAAGCAATTTTTACTTCACTTGAAAAACATTCCTGCAAAAACACTGGGGGGTAGCAAAGGGCTTATTCTTCCAGCACGCTGCTACATGAGGTTCCTGATGTTGCTCACAGCGTGTATCCACAAACAGTTGAGATGGCACAATTGAGTGGGTGGGGTGTTGTGGCTCTGGGGCAGAAATGAGCAGCAGGAGGCAATGGAAACAGCTAACATCAGGGTTGTGGCCAACTATTTTTTCATCCTCAAACCATAACCTCAAAGTAGTATGCTTTTCCGCTGTACAGTCATAATCTGCCCACAAAACTAGATGTTTTCCGTCATCTTTTGTTAGAATGACTTCCAGTGCAGGTTTGTGAACAGGTACTGGATCTACTCGAGGTTACTGAAGATCCTGTTTGCTGACCAACAATTTCCTAGAGGGAATGGAACAAGTTGGACTTGTGTTCTTGCATCACTTCAGCGACCTATGAGCCATTCTGTTCTCACACCTTTTAAGCACACGAGGGGGCTTCAGGTCCTTATTAATTGACTGGACTGACATTGACTGCGTCAGTGAATGCAGTTGTGGATTACTGTAAGGAGAAGCCTTGGTGACAGGTGAAGTAGAGACTGGAATGGCCCTGAAAGTGTGGGGAACAAAAGCAAAGATGGTCACAACAGAGATTTGTTTAAAATGTCCAGTGTAGGAGCAAAAGCTCTGGGAATGAGCTTAAATAGGTAGGATAATATGCTTGATTAACTGTGGATAGTGCTATGATATAGCTCTGCTGCACACAGATGTGTCAGAGGAGTGTCTCTGATATAATCTGTCTATGGTACAATGTTAAAATTGTGTTTATTTAAAAAAAAAAAAAGAGAAACCCCCCACATTTGGGCCATTAGTGTCCATCCAACTTTACATCGAGTTGGCAAACTCCATAGAGAGGCGCTAGAATAAGTGATTCCCGTGGTGTTAATGTTTGCAAACTGTCAGCAGATGAGCCTCAACTATCTACAAACTTAACACCATCTTAAAGCAGTAATTTACCAGGATACAGTATTGACTTGTAATAAGTGCACAGGGACTGATTTTTATATTAAAATGACTAATATATGTTAACGCTTGGTTCTTATAAAGCAGTTCTCATTGGTAGGGTTGAAATCTTTCACAGAAGATGTGTTACACTCATTTTGTATGTGGGGGAGATAAAGACCTGCTTGTAATTAACCAGATGGTTGTGGCTAAAACTCCTAAATACCAGTCTGGTACTCAGACCAATAGGCAGCACTGCCTTTCATAACAAGTCTTGAGGAGATGTCAGGTTAAGTGCTGGAAGCAGGAGTTCAAACTTGTTATACAGTTGGTGCCATTGTAATGCCAGTGGCATTTGTGGACTTGAAGATAGACAACCTATTAATGAGTCACACCTTCTTAGCTGCAAAATATAGTTGGCTGTGTACCCTGCATGTTGCCTGTTGTTGAGACTGAAAGTCTTTCCCTACGCAGTGAAACCTGGCCGCGGGTGTTCTAGCGAAGCAGCAGCCGTGACAAATGAACAGGACCATGTGGGGTTTTTTAATGTGTGACTCTGGTCTTGTGTTGATTTTGCAGGTGGGAGAAGGATGGCCAGGTGAGCAGGGAGCTCTGGGAAAAGGCTGGACAGCAGGGTTTGCTGGGTGTTGCTATTGCTGAAAAACATGGAGGCATCGGAGCGGATATTCTCTCTTCAGCCGTGGTCTGGGAGGAGCAGTAAGTACTAAGTGCTTCAGGAAGAGTTTCAGTGATATTATCAAGAGATTTTTTTCCATAAGATGTCCTCATAATGGAATATGTTTGTTTACAGAAAACGGTGTTATCTTTCTCATGGAAAGGATAGTTTAGACACATGAAAATCCCTCCTGTTCTAAGTATTCTGGATGTTTTTTTAAGTAACAAATGTCATTGTGCTCCACTGTTAGGACTTTGTGGCTGGGGGAAGCATTTTTGTTAGGCTGATAGGTTATATACTCGTTTGGCTGTGAAAGTACATTCTGTAAATAACAGTACAAGTGCCACAAGCTCTGATTGTGTGAGACTTGTGCGCGGTGGGGCTTCGTAATGGTGTAAAGTTTAGATCTCTGTAGTGCTTCTATTAACTTCATTTTCCTCACTCCTCAAGGATGTATGTTAACTGTACGGGCCCAGGATTCAGCCTTCATTCAGATATAGTCATGCCCTATATTGCAAACTATGGCTCTGAAGAACAGATTAAACACTTTATCCCTAAAATGGTGGCAGGCAAGTGTATTGGAGCTATCGCCATGACAGAACCCGGGGCTGGCAGGTAAGCTAAATATTAAAACAATGGTCTTAACATTATGTGCTCCCTATTGATTTGTCAGTGAAAAAAAACTGAGCCTTCTGGTTATATGGTCATTTCAGTGACTAGACAATATACTAGATTAGGTAGGACCTCAAAAAAACCCTATTACTTATAGATTACTTTATTACAGCTTTGTCATTTCCAGATATTTGCTAAGAACCCGTTTCTGTATCATCCCACTGTGGGCAAATACGCTTTCTATTTGCTTTCATAGTGTGAGTTTATAGTTAACTAACTTGCTTGTCATGTAAACATACTTTTAATATGAAAAGTAGTAAGGAGAAAATGACATACCTTGGTAAAGAGGGCTTGAGTTTGCTATTAGCTTTTGTTATGGAACGGAATACCTTGTTTTCTTTCCTCTGACTCCTTTCAAATGGAGAAATGTCCTTCCTTGCTCATCCTTGAAGGGCAGACAGCACATGTTTGGAGTAGACACAGCTGATCTGGCCAGTTTCCAAAACCGAGAGGGGCTGGTGAAGAGCGAAGCCTGTTGGTGTCATAGTTCTACAAATGGCAGATGTTGCCAGTGGCTTTTTACAGAGCCTCCTGATCAGGGCTGAGCCTGCTTAGAGGATGTGGTTTTGTCTGGCGTTTGTCATCTAAGGCATGTTGGTGTAAGGGGATGCTGACCTGTTGGTGTGTCAGTGCTTGTTTTATACCACTTTCCAACAAGCAGATCTGTTAAAATGGGGCCTTATGTTCTTGTACAACTGCACAGGTTTGTCATCCCTTCCCGCAGCACTCTGGTGGTTTCTGTATTGCACTCTAAGCTATTCCACTGCCTTTCACCATCCTCATATGCGTTTTCACTGAGTCCATGCCTGGATGGTGTAAAATCGACCTTATTTTATACTGGGTAGAATTAAAGATACAAATTGCAGCTTCTGAAATGGTTTCTTGAAGGAACTTTTACGTTTCGTTTTAGTGACTTGCAGGGAATACGAACGTATGCAAAAAAAGATGGAAGTGACTGGATTCTGAATGGGAGTAAGGTAAGTGAGCAGACATATATACCACTCATTGACTGTGGGAACTGCACGCATTTAGACAGTGAAGGATGTACATCGCTGTCGCTGTCTCCCCCCACTCCTTTCACTTTTGGTGTTTTGTGGGTTATGTTGTGGCTTTTTTGCTCAGTTACTTTTTTAGTAGGATTTTAGATACTTCAGTCGCTCGCAATTTATGGACAGGCTTCAGTAGGTTCTTTTCGTAGCTTTAAAATAACCTTATCAAAAGGCCTCTTTTTCCTTAAACTGGGAAGAAAAGGGGAAAAAGGGGAAGAAAAAAAAAGTCCTGCGTAGTATTGACTGGACCAGGGCTGATTTTTTTATTTTTTTTTTAGCACTGAGGTTGAACAACAAAATATATATCATACTACTACTGTGAAATCTTCTGTGGCCCAAGTTAAAACTTGTGTTGCCACAATGGAAGCTGTGGAATCTTTTATTCAGGAGCCTGCTGGTCACGTTAGCAGTATAAAACCCAACCGCATCAGGTGCCCTGTGTGTGTTGCCAAGCTGTTGCAAAGCTGGCAGCATTAACCTTGTCTTTCGTTGCCATAATAAAAAAAGCAAGAAGGCAGAAATAGTGCTCGAATGGAAGTGTGGCTTCAACAAGGCTTTTTTTTTTTTCTTTTTAAAAAAGCTATAAAATGTCTTAATTTTCTTTCTCCCCCTCCCTTTCCTTTGTACTTGTGCTAATAACATGATACCGATAGAGACTTCTGGCCTTAGTCAAATTTGTGCAGAGAATGTGTGCAAGCAAATACGCACATACAGATGCTCAAAAGGGTACTTGATTATGCTGCACAGTTGAAGCCAAGCAGGACAGATAGCTCTTTTTTTCTTTTCTTTTTTTTTTTTTCTGGAGTTAAGATATATCACTCTGGCAGGTTCATGAGTCATTCTGCAGGATTATAGTAAGCAGTTGTGACAAGAAGCCATTCATAGTTTTGCATGTTAGCACCTTGCTAATTTAATTTCTAGGAAAAAGAACCTCTCTGTTCATTTGATACCATATTTCTTAATGATGGGACTGACATAAGAAAGAGATTTGTGCATTCTTGAACTTCCCACTTCTGACCCACACAATACTTCAAACGCAAACTAATTCCTACTTTAATAGACTTTGTTCTAAAACACTTAATTCAGAAAGCTTAAAGCTTAACATTCCTCTGGACACTTAAACCTTGCCTTTCAGTTCACCTGTGAAAGTGTCAGTGCAAATTTTCTTCCTGCTGCTTGATGATCTCTTGTAACGTCTATCCACCTAGATTGTTGCTTTATTTGAAGTTGCATTTTTTTACAGGTATTCATCACTAACGGTTGGATGAGTGATGTAGTGATCGTGGTTGCAGTTACAAACCGGGAGGCCCGATCTCCTGCTCATGGAATCAGCCTTTTTCTGGTGGAAAATGGAACAAAAGGTTTCATCAAAGGACGCAAGCTGAACAAAATTGGCCTGAAAGCTCAAGTGAGTTCATACAACCTCTAACACGTAATACACTTGGAAGATGTCTGAAACAACTTAATTCTTGGCATTAGCTAAATAAATATAAAATGGAACTGTGGTGCTATTCTAATTCTTAGGCTTTAAAGTACAGATGATATACACGCAAAGTATGTATGCGGAGTGTGCCTATGGAAGTCTGAAGCCTGTGATGTGCAAGAAGGAGCTGAGGAAGCTGGTTTTCTTCACTTTGAAGAAACCTGAAAGGACAGTATCTTACTGGTGTCTGCAGCTACCTGATGGTTGGCTGTAGAGATGGTGGAGCCAGATTCTTAGAGGAGTGCAGTGAAAGGGAGAGTGGCAAGGGACACCAGTTAGGTTAAGGAAAATTCTAAGTAGGTGTTAAGAAAAAAAATCCACCATAAAAGTAATCAGATACTGGAAGAGGGGCCTAGAGAGTTTGTGGAGCCTTCATCTTTGGAGCTTTGGAGAGCATAACTGGAGGAGGCCCTCAGCTGCTCATTTGGCTGGAGCTGCTTTGAGGAGGAGATAAACTAGATGACCTCTAGAGGACCCTTCCAAACGAAATGATTCTATGATTTCAAGTTAAAGTGTAGAATAGCATGAAAAAAATGGGATAAAAGAAGCGGGATGAAGAGAATGTTAGGCTATAAACTGTTGCATTTAAAATCCTCTTAGGACACAGCCGAGCTGTTTTTTGAAGATGTGCGGTTGCCAGCCAGTGCCTTGCTTGGAAAAGAGAACAAGGGCTTCTATTATCTAATGGCAGAGCTCCCTCAGGTAAGAGGAACGTGAGTGTTTGCTGTCTGTAGGAAGAATACAGAGACGATTTTTGTCATTGCAAGATCTGTCTTAGTCTTGAAGATAATGGGTTGTGGGGAGCCACCTTGGGCTCAGAATCAGGATGTCTATAGGCAACATTGTGTTGATACTGAGGTTTTTTAACTGAAGTATGCGCTTCCTAGTGCTAAAAGTGCAGTTCTTTGGGTGTTGGTAAAAATGCTGATATCCCATCAGCTCAAAGCCAGATCGCCTAGTCAACAACCCAGCTATTGAAGAACCTGAGGGTAGTGTATTTAAAAAAACATACGACGGTTTTCTTGTACACTTCTAGGATGGAACCACTTTGCGTAGTAAATTAAATATAGCTTGGAGGTCTCTGATGCGTTTGGCATTCTCTTTAAAGATACAATCAAGCACTGCTGTTCTAGCTCTTTTACCAGTAGAAACATATTAAAGATAAAAGGAACTTTTGGTTGGTTTGGGTTTTTTTTTGTCCATACAGCAAAATAAAGAAGTTGTTTAGTTGCCAAAATACCTTGCTAGTGGAAATAACAGTTTACAACTTACTTTATGAAGTTCTGGAATTATTTGGGAGGACAAAGAGGCAATGTGTTTTTTTAGAACATGACTGTGCTTTGTCAAAACTGTGACTTTGTATTTGCCTCATCTGGTTGGGATCATGTTTATTGAATTTTATACTGTGAGTAAATACGAAACCTGATCAAAGAAAATCTGCTGGTGCCTTAAAGAAGTAGATGCACTCATGAACAGGTTCAATGTGATGCATCAGATTATTTCAATGGGGCTAGAAGTAATTGTTCTGTACTTAGTTTCTCTTTTGCAACATGTTATGAGGAAGGAAAAAGACACCAGGATTTTTTAGTAGGTTTGTTTTTTTTCTAGAGGTGTCTTGTTGAAATTGTTAAAGACAGTTGTTTAAATTGAGCAGTGAAAACCAGTAATTGAAATAGAATTCTGTGTGAATGTTTCAGTCAGTAAGAGTTGCGTGGTTGATTCGTAGCTATTTTTGGAGTCACTGTGATAGAACATTACCTTGGAAAAGACTTAAAAGTGAGCTTCAGGCAGCAAGTCATTTGTCCCACTTGTTAATTTCAGTAATGCTGTGTGTCTGGTTTGATACTTAGTGGGACTTCTGCCCCCCTCCCTTAATGAATAGCACTGAACATCTGTGTCCCAATTGTGCATCTGATACAGAGAAATGTAGGACTAATTCAACTGGATTCCGTAATTTGTGTTTCAAAAGGAAAGACTGCTAATTGCTGATATGGCTCTTGCCAGTTGTGAATTCATGTTTGAAGAAACAAGGAATTACGTGAAGCAAAGAAAAGCTTTTGGGAAGACAATTGCACACTTGCAGGTGAGTTTGAACTGAGAGACTTGGCTACATATTCCAGTCTGCCTTTGCCTTGCGTCTGTGCATGTGAAATAATGAGCAAATGGCAATCACTGGGCTGTTCTCGAAGGACTATTTGAACAGGTTTCACTGTTGGACTGTGGCTGTTTGCCTCCATGCCCGTCGTTCATTTCGCCTGAACGCCTGCAGAGGTGTTTGCGTTCAGCTTTACGGGTATTGTGATGAGATTCCTCAGCTAGCATCTAGCTGGCTATTTAAGTGACTGCATGTGAAGCAGTTGGGTCATTCTCTGTGAGCATACCTCACTCCTGACGGTGGTGGTTAATTGTATTTTGAGACATTTATGCCTACGCTCTTTAGTTGCAGTCATAAAACAGATGTTGCTTTCCACAGTATTGCGATGTTACAATTTTCCCGAAAACCACATTAGTTGTTAGGGCTGAAGCAGACCAAGCTCCTGCATGTTTGGTTTATAGGATAGAAGTGACTCATATGGGTTAGAGGATGTTGGCTGCCTTTTTTTTTTTTATTTTTTATTTAATATACTTTTGAAATAATTTTTAAAAATCCCATTTCTAAGTCTTGATACTTCCTGTGTCAAAATCAAATCTTTAGTTGTGAATAGCAGCAGAATTGCAGCCTTTAGAGGTTGGAATGCTAGCTATCTTCCAGGAAATTATCATCTTCATCTGTTTTTAAAGCTAACATTCAGAAATCTGTAATTACAGATGGAATTTACTTCATAAGCTTCATAAGGTACATTGTTCTTGCCAAAATAATCCATTGTTGCATACCTTTTCAGTTTCTTTTTTGTTGCTGATGGCTAGAATGTGCATATAATCAAAAATCCTTTCTAATTAGAGCTCTGTCTTGCCTAATTCATTTAGTCATGGCACAGTCCAGCGTTTGAAATCAAATCTTTTCTTTGTAATAGTAGACTGGTCCGTTATATTTATTGTCAAAGGAAGCAAGAAGATTTTTTTTATATATATACAATTTAGGACTGTGAAATTAGAAAAGCTTTTGTTACTGGGTGGTGTTTTTATCACCTCCCTTCCAGAATTACAAGATGATGGTTGAACGCTTGCCTGGTCTGGTTTTACATAACGATAGCGATGGATTTCACCTCTTCTATCTAGAAACTTTTCCAACGTGACAGAACTCAGTGTTGAAAAATTTTCTGGTTGTCTAAAATGTCCTTTGTTTTTTCTTGTGTCTTTTTGCCTATGAATTAAACTCTGAAGAACAGAATGCACAGAAAAAGCATTTGAGAGATGATGAAATGTTATTAATTGGGGAAACTTGTGGCTTTTCACAAAGTGAAAGGACTTTTCCCCACAAGAGGGAGCTGAGAGAGGCAGAGCACCCGAGGCCACCTACTGCACTCTCTAGGAATTTGTTTTCAGGCTCCTGGGGTTTTTCTTTTAAGGTCATGTTTTGAGTTGGTCTTGAAGCAAAGGGCAGTAATTTTCACTAATAAGATTGGTAAAGACATAATTGTATGGAAAGTAAGCTGTGTTCTGCTGTACAGAGCCAAACTATTTTGAAATAGTGGTTTCTAACAGAAATCCTGTTAGAAAATGCTCTGTTTTCTACTTCAAATATCACTTAAAAACTGTAATACTTCTGCTCTTTCTTTCCTCTGCCTTCCTCCATCCACTTCCAAAATAAGACTGTGCAGCACAAGTTGGCAGAAATGAAAACTCAGATTTGCGTGGGCCGAGCTTTTATGGACAACTGTTTGCAGCTGCACGCAGGCAAACGCCTGGACTCCTCCACAGCTTCTATGGCAAAGTATTGGTATGTGGTTAAAGTGATTTGGAAGTGTTACTTGCATGATCTTGACAGGAGTCTAATGATAAAAACACTGAACTGTTCAGATGTAATAAAAAGATAAAATTACTGTCTGATTAATAACAAAATTGTTAGCTTCTAATAGAGACCACTACCTTTGACTTTAATCATGTAGTCAACAAAAATCTTAGTTACATTGAGAACCAGTGTGGGTTAAACAGATCAATTTCAAAATAACAGCATGCTTTTAAAACAGGCTTCCATTAATAACAAGATCAGGACTTGGCTTTAACTTCAAGTAACAGTGAGTACTTCATTGGTATTAGGCGAACATTTACATTTTACTGTAGCAAATTGTTGTTGGGTGTTTTGGAGTGGGTTTTGTTTTGTTTTTAATCAGGGATGTTGTGGTGGTGTTTTGTGTGTTTGTTTTTAGGTTTTGGTGTTTTGGTTTTTTTTTTTTTTTTAAAGCACAGGTTTATATGAAGCCCATATGATACTTTTTAGTTAATGTTACTTAGCAATAGCTGTTTGGCCCAGCCAGTTTCTGAAGCTGTCTGGTTTTGGGAAGAAATAGTTGGCTGTGGTTATTGCTGTAACTGAGACTAAACAGTGTTTTCCTTTATTGGCCAGAACTCCTTCTCCCTCTCCCTGTACTTGGTGGTGTTATCTGTTAATTTAGGCTTAACCAGATAAAACTGGATGAGTAGAAGCATCTAAGATAGTAGCACATAAATTTGTATAGTTTTATTTTGCTTGCAAAGATGAGAGGAGAAAACAAAAAACCACATCAGACACGAACAAATAATTTTATGTAAGATGCACAAGTTTACAGATTCTTGACTTTTAAAAATAAGTATAGAGGAAATGAGCAGAGAATACTAAGGGAATCCAGAAAGAGTATTTACAATGAAAGCATTTTGATTGAGTGCTATTCCTGGCACTGATTACCTAGAAGTACCAGGTACACACGCAGAGGCATTCAGTTTTGAGGGGGAGGAAACAACTAGTGCCAGCTCAGATATGTAGACTTTCTTCCTCAGCAATTTTCCGTAAGTGAGGCATTTGAAACTCCCCCACCCTCCCATCTGCTTCGTGCCACAGTTTGTTGTGGATTTCCCCTTTCTCTAATGGAGTCCCAGTGACTCCCTTCCATAGAACTATCCTAGATGGTCTAGAAAACGCTTGAATGTAGAATTGCTTTATTCCCTAATGTTTCAGGAGACTACCTGCAGTTAATTTCGATTCAAACCTTCTGTGTAGTCAATGACTTGAGTTAGAACTTTGAAGGGTTTTAAAACATAGTTTGTCCATCTCTTTCCTAATATCTGATGAATGGTCTGTAGGTTTTATTTTGTGGTGAAAATATGTTGAGAAAAGAGTTGCAGTAACTTGCTGCTGCAGGCTTGAAGTTGGTATAATAAACTGTAAAGCTTTAACTGGGTGAGGGGATGGTTTGGAGAAATGGAGAGAGGTGATTTGGAGGAGAGGACTCTTTCATTCTTCCATGGGAAGCAATTGACTCAAATCATCATTTTCTTTACTTCTGTTGCGGCTCTGAAAGTTACATGTTTAGAAAGTGCTTTTCTTCCTGTCTTTTAAATTTACCTTGAGCTTCCAGTGCAGTTAAAATCTTATTTGGCAGTTAAATCCCCATTTTGCTGTGAGCAGTCCTACTTAAGAATTACAGTATTTTTTTTTTTAGAATTGAAAACAGTTAAAATCTATTGAGGAAAATAAATTATCCCCAGGTGATACTCAAAGAGCATCCTGGTGTGTTGCTGGTGGGAGTGTGTGTGTGTGTGTGAGCCTGTGATGCTGTTAGTTTTTGACAAGGCTGAAAGATTTCAGTAAGAAGAGTCTCTGCTTTACCAAAGAAATCTCTTGGCCTGTAAGAAAGGTAAAGAAGCTTGTCTGTTTTGAAAGCTTTTCTTCTTTTCCATAAGGAGAACAAATCTTTAATAGATTAAATTGAACGGTATTTATTTCTTAATAATCATGAAGGAAGAAAAAAGTCCCTCAGAATATAAAATATTTTAATGGCCCAGCATTTAAGATCAGTTTATATAGAATAAAAAGTTTGGTTATGTTTTTGTCTTGCTAACTTATCTGTACCTCTAATAATGTTTCACAGCATAACGTCCTCCTAAAAACAAATTTTTTTTTTTGGCCATTTAGGTCTTCTGATCTCCAAAACAGCATAGCGACCCAGTGTGTGCAACTGCACGGAGGATGGGGGTACATGTGGGAGTATCCGATTGCAAAGTAAGTGTAACATTTCAGACCTGAATGATGAAAGATTTCCACCAAAGTAAAAAGAGGCACTTCCTTTACGTCTACTTGTCAGTTGTTTTGTGTTAGTTCTGATTTACTGTTCCTTTTCTCATCATGTTTATTGAAAGGCAATCTACTGTACAGATGTCTGCAGGAAGGCTTTGTTTTGATTCTCCAAATAAGTCATAAGCTGTCAAGCAATTATTACCTGTTTTTTTCACAAAATAGAAGTTGCTTTTCTAGAAGAAAATGTTAACTGAAAAAAAAAAAGAGAAGCAATGAAAAAATAAAAATGAGGGGAGCCGGTTTGAATGTTTAATCTGAAATTAAATGCATATGTATGAGGGAAAGAAAACATGTTGGTCAGCCTAAATCTTGTGTAATACCACAAAATAACAAATTGCCTAATCAAGAGCATGACTGGCTACATTCAGCTTTTTTACACCTTTTTAAATGAAAAAGCTAAGAGATTTATATGTAGAAGGAGGAATTTGCCACTCCGAATTTTTTTTTTTGCTTACTTTATGAATTTGGGGACACTTACAGAGGAGTTCTATGTATTTCCTTGTATATTATCTGCGAAGATGTGTTTCCTTTTATATAGATACCTTTTGCTACACTAAGTAGAGGTTTTGGTGCTGTTGTTTTTTATATATATTTTTTTTTTAAAACGAGGGGGTAATCTGATAGTAGAAATAGCAAAAACAGGACTGCTATGCAGTTGTCATGAGCAGTTAAAGTAATTTTTTTGACTGAGCAGGCTTAGATTTTTAAAAATTCTAAATGCAGTAAGAGCATGAAATGCTGCTTTAAAATTACTTTTTCCTGTGTGTTTTTAATGAGTGTAATTTGTGAGTGTTCTGCACCCTATCTCACTCAATAGGAAGGCTGGTGTCAGTAGAAGGCTGTAGCCAGCTGATGTGAAACCAGGTGGCACTTTTCTTTGCCTGCCAAGGTGTTTTGAGTCCCACCTGGAAGAAAGAACTGACAGCACCACCGTTAGCAAGTCCTCTTGGCAGGATCAGACAGGCCCAGGACATTAGAGCAAATTACCTTGATAACTATCAGTTTGGCTGTTCAGGAGTTGTGGAGTTTTGTTGTGGTGGTTTTTTTTTTGTTTTTGTTTTTTTTTCACAACAAGGAAGCACCTGGGTCTTGGCGTTCATGCAGGCGGGCTGTTGTGCAGGGGGTGAGTAGGGCCTTGGGTGTCCAGAGTTGAGTCAGCGCTCAGGTGATGTGAGGAAAGAAGGGAACAAAAATGGTGCTGGTGGGGAAGGTAGGACTCTGGTTTTATAGAGCTTAATTTTATTTTGGTTTAATAAGGGGGGGGGGGGAAATAAGTGGAGACTTTACAATGTAAACAAAAAGCCAGGGAAGAGATACTGACCAAATCCCAAGTTTGGCAAAGTAACCCTGGAAAGGGGAAATATTTTTGGTAGTTGAAACCTCTTTGAAAGTGTGAACCTCTTCAAAAAAAAAAAAAAAAGAAAAAAAAAAAAAGAAAAAAAGGGATATTAAAATATAAAAATTGGTCCCCATTTTTT
>JAOXNO010000078.1:43025286-43091749 GCA_028565335.1 Limnodromus scolopaceus
CTAGCTCTGGGCAATCCTGCTTCAGCAGGGGAGTTGGACTAGGTGATCTCTATGGTCCCTTCCAACTCTAAAAATTCGGTGAAATTCAGTGAAATTGCTCAGTGTACATAGGTACCAGGCTGGCAGCATTCTTCTGAGAGAGCTTCTTGGAGTTCCCAAGGACAGATCTAACTCGGGGACTCCCTTGAGTTCATAGTATCTCCACAGAGAAAGTGTGGGCTTCAGCTATCTTCCCCTTATGTTTTAGCCACGCTAAATCTCCTTGACTTACTATAGTTATTTGTCATATGCTGAGAGGGGAGGAGGCACAGCTGTCTGAATGCATACTCCTTTGGTTTTAAAAATTACTGTGCCTGCTAGCTCTTAGAAGAGTGGAAAGACATGAAGCCATGAGTCAGCCAGATGCTGAGAGCATTGCCGAGTCACCAGAGCCTTTGTGATTTAGGACACACCAGCTCTCATCAGTGCATTTCCCTGCCCGATCCTAATCACGGGGCCCTTACTGAACAGCTGTCTTCTGGGGAGGACTTCGTGCTCAGTTCCTCTATAGTTCGAAGTCATTGGCTTGCTGGTAAAGGTTAAAATACGGAAGATTTTAATAGTGTCATTTACAATTAGCACTAGGACCACCAACCTGCTCTCTGTGATGCTGGGTAGGTGATGTACAGAGATGAAAACCTCATGGTTGAGGTATACATGGGGCAATGAAAGATGAATAAAGCATACAGAGAGCGTTAAGGCAGTAATAGAGCATGTGGCTCTTCATGTTTTTCTTTATGTTTCGAGGGTTAAGGAAAAAGTATTCAGACTGGTACTTCTCAGCTCCTTAGGTTTCCACATCTCCCTTTAATGATTGCACCTTCAGCATAAAACCTGTAGTTATAAATAAGCTAAGGCTTCAGACAGGGAGTTTGCTTTTCTTAAGATCCATACATGGCAGTCTCAGAATCATTGACCCCTTATGGGATCTGTGCATTGAAAATTGCTGAGCTAGGCAATTGCTGTGGAGATCAAAGAAACTGAAGACATTGAAAGGAGGGCAATGGAAATGCTGCTCAACTGGTACACTGGTTAAACAGAGAATTTGCTGTGAAATTACGGTGCTCAGTCTCTTACTGTTTCTGGTTGTGTCTCTAGCTTCTTAACCAAGACCTGACAGTAGCTAATCTTTTAGGCTTCTGCAAGCCATGTTCAATTAAATCTTTCATTTGGTTTATTTAAACATTTACTAAACAAAGCTGAAAGTACAATGTAAGGCAGTGGTTCCTGCTCTGTAGGCTGTGTTATAGATACAGTATGACATGGCAGCATAGCTGCTGACAAGAACTGGTGATGATTGACGCTGCTCATTTGATCACAAAGTTTGGGAACCCTTCATCTAAGATTCAGCAAGTTGCAGGTGGAAGGGTTTATAAAGGAAAACCTTGTCTTTACACAAATTGTTATCAAACGATACTGTGTTTGTGTTGTGCAGACAGTGCCTGATGAATAAAGAAGAACTGGATACAAAAGCACAGGAAAGATTATTTTTTTAGGACACGTTTAGAACCTACAGTTCCCTGTTTTTAAAGCATTAGCCTTGATGGTTGGTTTCTAAAGTGTATTTGTGAGACTATATAATAAATTAATTAATCAAATGCTTGCTTTATATAGATTTACATTAAAAATATTTCTCCAAATAGTGCCTCTGAGTATATTTCAGACTGTTTCATCATGTGGTAGGTGTTTTGCTTTGCTGAATTTGTAATAAGTAGCTGCATAGCTCCCATTTCTGTGATACTGTTGATGTTGACTCATTTAAGTATAAAAAAAAAAAAATACTTGAACAAAACCTAAACGCAAGTCAAGAAGTAACTTATCTCCAGAGCATATTAAAATAAAGTCCAGCAGGAGTTCTGGGGTGGGAATGTGTAGATGTGTGTCTGTGTGTGTGTGTGTATACATGTATGAATACTCGCATGCATATTTTAAAAGGCATCCTTCCAGTCACATGGCTTACGGTCATGTTTTTCAGTTTGGGCAAGGTTAGATGACATTCTGGAACTTTGTGAGTCTTATTTCTCAGACTGATAGCATCAGAAATGCAATGAGGTATGAACACTTACTCCCCTGAGAGGTAAAGGCTTTCATTGCACATGGAACAACCTCTGAATGAAATATAGAAAAAACCAGAAAGAGTGTTCTTGTTTGACTTGGGAGGGAGTGTAGTGTATCTGTGTTCTTTAGATAATGTCCTTTTTTATGGAATCTTTGAATAATGTTGAAATGTTGAAAGAATTAAATATTTGACAGTTGTTGTATTGTACCTTGTCATGAAAATGAGAAATTTACATGGCCCATGTTATTTTCAGGTTTGCTGTAAACTACCTACCATAGCTATAATGACACCAGCCCTCAGAGAGGCAGCAACAAAAGGTCATGGTATCCACTTGTCACCTTCTCTGTCCTCTAGAGCTATGGAGTCTGATACAGCTTTGTGCATGGAAAATTCCAGAGCAGTGGAAGAGAAGATAAAAGAGGACTCCATCGCACAGATTACTTGCTCAGTCCTGGGGTTCCCCACTGCTGAGCCCAACCTCAGGAATGATATCTTCAGTGTGCAGCATTTTGGTTCTCCACCATCCTCCAAGTGCTATCAGTCTGTCTTGTTAATGAGTACAAATTCTGCGTTTAGCAACAAAACCGGTAAGCAAACAAAAGCGGGAGAGCCCGACTGCTCCAAGATGAGAAATTCATTACATAATGGTGCTGACACATCATTTGGTCAGATTAGTCATTCAGAACCTGAGGGACAGGTCAAAGGGCAAACATTTTCAGAGGCCACATCTCCGAATTTGGCAGAAATGCAGAGACTTTTGGATTCAAATGTAACTGAATCCAGTAATGCAGAAGAAATGCAGCTTTTAAATGGTAAATGGTACAAGAAGAATGGGGTTTTGGGTAGGGCTTTGGAAGTCTGCGCTGAAACAATAAAAGGGGATTTATTGCACCAGATTCTTCACGGGCCTTCAGAAGGGATTTTGAGCTGCACCCCGGAGGAGGTTTATGCTCGCTTACTCCAGTGTGTCACTAAGCAACAAATGGAAATCAGTCGCGCCAAAAGAACTCAGAAACGTTTACAAATGCTCCTGGCCAAGCATGTTATCAAACACTGTGATCAGCAGCTGAAATGCTTCGTGAAACATCAGCTACAAAGAATGAAGGTTTTCCATGAACCAACCAGGTATTTGAGCAGTAGCTCCCTCAGGTGCACTGAAGGTTGGCCAGAAAACAACACAACTACTTTGGAGAGTAGTTCGAGTACAGACGTAGAGAATGGAGTTAGCATTGCACCAGGTGAAATCCGGGGGTTTGCACTTTCTACTGGAGGGCTGCTGTCTCGCGTGGAGAAGGATCTGGACTCTGATGCAACGTGTAGCAGCTCAGATGAAGATGGTGAAGAACAGACTGTAAGAACAACTGTGGAAGCGTAAGTGTTAAATTCCTGCTAGACTCTTGTGCTTCATGCTTATAAATCGAGATGGAAGGGTCTAGACCTGCAGATTCCTCCTTGTATGAGTAACCTCACTCAATAGATGGTCCTACTGAAAATGGCAGGACTACCTGTGTGAGCAAGGTTTGGCAGGGGCCAGACAGAAAGTAGGAACTCCTAATTACAGCATTTAGGAACAGTTACTTTACTAAACTTTGGAGAACTAGATTTTGTATTGCACTCTACCAGTTTGCATTACATTAGTACGGTTAATTATTCAATACTCAGATGGTGCTGTAAATCAAATAGTGATAGCAGTGCTGTAAATTATAGTTTGGGCTGGCATGAAAATAATTTTTATTTTATTCTGGAGTTATCAAGAACTACTCAATATTAGCATCTTGAAAACCACTACGATGTGATAGAGTAAAAATGATCATCTGATGCAGGTGTGAAGCCATTGTTGTATATTCAAAAAGTTTTGTTCTTTGAATTAAAATTTTAAAAATGTTAATTTACTCACTGAAGTTGTTCCGCTGCTGTGAATGAAGCTAGCAGTGATGTTTTTATTGCTGCTGGTATGTTTTTCAAGAAGAACCAGAGGAAAATTAATGTCATTAAGTAATACTGTCTTGAATTGTCAGGGATCCTGTCAGTAGACATTATTGTAGCTTTGGAAATCAGTGGTGGGTAAGAGAAGTAGATAGTAAAATTGTTCCCTGGTGGTGGTACAGCATCCTTTTTTGTTTTGTTCTGTTTTGTTTTGTTTTTTAACCCTACCTTGCTACACTTTTAACACAATCTCTTCTTGTACTCCCTGCTGTCAGGCAGTGTCTAGAAAGCATTAAGAGTGACGTGGCTGTTTGAGGAGAAATTAAGTATTTTAAAAATTGTATTTATTGGTAAAACATATATTTCTTGGTCTGCTTGTTGAAAAGCATAATGTTCAAAAGAAATCAAGGAATTGGAAAAGAGTTGTGCTCTGTAACGTGTTTATAGCTTCAGTTAGGAAAGCTTCAGTATAGCGTGGTTCTATCAAATTGCTGCTGTGTTTCGTTAAACTCTGTAGGGTTGGAAAACAGAAGAGAAAAAGTGCAAGTGAGAAATAGTTTTAATTTTTTTTTATGCATTATCAAAATGGTAAATACTGTACTAAAGTCCAACCAAAGCATAATGATTTGCCAACTAGGTTAGGACCACCTTAAATAAATGAGTTTGCAAAAGAATTACTCTCGAAATACTTTAATGAAAAACCAGCACTTTTGGCTCTTCCCGGCGTAGGAGAATCTGCATTCTTCTCCTAGCTGATATGTTTGAACTTCTGAGTAATAGCTCTGCCTCTAGGATTCTTATCTTGTGATTACATGAACTGAAAAACTGTTGAGAAACTCTGGTTCTTGAAGGGTAGTGGGTAATGCAAAACTTGGACCAAAGTTCTATGTGAGGGTTTTCTTTTGTCTTTGTTCCAGGGACAGTCAAGTTTCTAACTGCCTGCCAGTGCTTTACCTTTATTTCTTCTTGTGGCTTTTGAATTCCTTAAGTTAGCTTTCCACTTAAGGCTTACTCACTTTGTTTTGCTGCACTGACAAAAAGAAAAAATCCACAGAGGATTATTAAATACAAAGACACCACCTTTGGCTCAGGAAATCCCCAAGCTGCTGTTGCTGGCAGCTGAGGGAGTGTTCTGGAGAAGCACTGCTCCCTCCATGCCTGCCCTGTTGCAAGACTGTTATCTTGGCCACCGCTGAGAGGTAGGAGGCTGGGTAGATCATCTATAGTCTGACTCAGCGCAACCCTTTTTTTATGGGTTGTGGTTTTTTTTTTCCCTGCCTTTTTTATGTTCTTACTGCCGAGCAGCAGACAAGCAGCGGCAGTGATGAGGTTAGCAATGGGCATTAGCTAAGGCCTCACTGCATTGGCAGTGCAAGAATCGCTGGTGGTTGAACTGTGCTGCTGGGACAGCAAGCTCAGAGTTAAAGAACTCCCTAGTTTAAGCAGAAGACTCTTGTCTGTGTGCATAGGCTGAGGCAGTGCATGAAATAACATTGCAGTGAGGGCAGGCTGTCTCTTTTCTTGAATTGGTGACTTACTTTTCATAGTGAAGACTTTTACTGACCTGGAAAGACTCTTCTTCTGTGATAATTCTTCGTAATACTTAATAGTAGATCTTATACGGTTCTATTAATGCGGTAATGAATGGGAAAATGCTTTGCCTATATTGCACTATACTGATTGCATTTAACTTGAGGGTATAATCACGCTGGTGGCGGGTGCTTGTTATGACTGCAGTGCTTTTTATCCTTTTTGTGGGGGGAGGAGGTGTCAATCCAGTGTGCAAGGGGGGAGAAACCTGCAGTTACCGTGTTTACCTGAGAACGGTCTGTTTCCTGTCAGGAGAGAGAAGTTGATTCTAGCTCCAATTCTTCATGGTAACAAAAAACCTGGAGCTATTTTTAGCATTTTGAACCTGTTCATTCTCATTATCCTGAGAAGAATTTCACCCAATGAGTGTTGACATAAGCTCTTCTGAGCTGTATCTCAATGCTTTGTGTCTGAAGTAAGATTGTCTTTATCCATCTATTTCAATAGCTTTGTTGTTCAGTAGCAAATAGCTGCTGTAAGATATTTAGGCTATTGTTCATCCCGTTTGCATTAGATAGGTGTTGTCCTTAAGACAAGAAAGATCCTTGGTCTGCTGGTGAAGGCGTTTCTTCTAGTTGACAATTCACAGTGCTTATTGAATTTACCTAAGTTTCTAGAGTAACTGGAAAGCCTCATTCCATTTCAAGATCTTAATCAAAACACATTTGGTCCTTTGAGTATTTGCTAAAAAGAAATACGAAAAAAACAGTTGGCTCTTTTGAGGAATTTTGTCATTTTGCTGCTAGTGTCAGCTCATGGATGTCTTTAACCTGTTAGTTTTCATGGAGGTTTTCTTAGGCAAAGCACCAAGTTTCCATCAGTAATTTGTGGTGTATTCTAGCACCATTCCAGCCTTTGGGTGTGGGAAATTCCCGAGACACTGCACAGGGATATGGTAGTACTTCTGCCTGATTTCTCAAAGGCGGATGCTAGGTGCTTTTCACTAGCTCCCTGTTAGGCATTAGCAAGCAAAGTGGATGGAGGGCCGGAGAGGAAGGCATCACAAAGCTGACTGTAAGTAATTCCTTTAGGAATTCACAACTAACATCAGCCCTGTGAAATACAACATAGACAACATTTCACCAATTAAGTTTACTTGGAACTCATTGATCTCCTTTGTGGTTCATGCAGATGGAAGAGTATCCATAGAAATGGGCATGGTTTTCAAACAAGGTGAATTTGGGGAGGGTGTGAGCTCAAAGTTTTTTCTACAACACAGCTCTGGTCTGGGAGCTATGTATTGTATCCTTCCAGGCCAACTCCACATCCCTATTCATGTGTTTTGTGTGTTCCTGATGTGGTTAGAAGTTCTGGTTGTTTACAATGTACTACAAAGAAGTCTGATGCTGAGGTGGCTGTTCAGGAAACCTTTAAAGTTGCAGGGTACAGAGTTTTTCTTCTACATGCGCTGTGTGTATGATCTTCCAGAATCAAAAGATACTGGGGTATCAAAAGAACTGGGGTTTTTCGAAGGCACAGCTGTTCGCTCCATCAAATAGTAGTATATGTACCTAATTGATTAGAGAGAAAACCTGTTTACAGTAAATTTTTCTGCAAAATCAGTAGCTCTGTCTACTTCCCCAGTCCTCCTTCCCACATCTGAATACAGTCCTTTTGCATCATTGGTGGGATTTTTTCCTTCTGAAATATTTTCGTGCTTTTTCTCTGATTTTTCAAAGACATGTTTTACTGATTATCGTCCAGCAACCTCAAGTCTGACGAAGAAGCACTGTTATTATTTTTCCATGCCCACAGGGTTTATTGGGCCTGGAAATACTTATAATGAATGTGCAGAGATAGTAAATATTTCTCTTTTTTTTCCTTTTTTTTTTTCCCTCTTAGATTGCTAGTTGTAAAGAGAGAAGAGAGGAAATCTGCTTTTAGTACAAATACTTTGTGGGGAGGGGAGCAGTAAAGCAGAGAGAATACAGGAAGGAAGAAAATATTATGACTGGTATCTCCAGATCTAATCTATTTGTTCTAGATTATTTTCCATTTTTCCTAGCATTTTTTCTCATGGCTAATTGAGCAACATCAATGCAGTTCTGCAGGCCTCACGGTGGAAGGGCACTGCTTAAGGGCAGGGGTTTATTACGTGTCTTTGAGCCACGTTATAAGGGGAAGCTGTTTGTTTCTACAAGGTCAGGTCCTGATTTTCCACTCTGAGCAGTAATTTCGCTTCATACCTGATATGAGAACTAAATTCTGGTTTTGGGAAGGAGAGGAAGAGAGTCTGCCAGGACCAAATACTGCTCTCCATTTTTATTAAGCACAAACCCCCAATTGTTCCCAGTTTTTAAGACTTTTTTAGTTTACAAGTCAGGGAAATGTCTTATTTGCATAGAAGATTAATGTAAGAGCTTTTGAATAAGTGTAAATTCATAGGTGCTAATAATATGCTGATTTCTAAATGTTTTATACGTTGCTTTTTTATGAATTCCATTCTCTGAAATCTTGGCTACCGTCACTAGGATGTGGGAGGAGAATTGTTACCAGGGAATGAAAGTAAAGATAGCTTTATATTACCTTCTGTTTTCACTCTAGGGATACATGTATTATTTCAGAATATATTCAGCCTCACTTGGTTGGGTTTCTGTACGATGGATTTACAACTTCTTTAGGGTCCCACACACATTTACTATTTTTCTTTAGAGATCTCATGCACAGCAGTAATAACTTGCTTTTGAGCAAGACTTCCTTCTCACAATATCAGAATAATGTTCTTGTGAGTGAGGATCCTGATTTCTAATCTGTAATTACATTAATGTTTTTGCAGCTGCTGAAAGCATACTGAGAGGTTTTAATGAAAGGCAGAAGGTTTAACAAGTTGCAACCTGCAAGGGGATCTCAGAGCTGGGAATGTCAAAGCTTTTGAGTTAGATAGGTGTTGAATGCATATTAAATAAAAAACTTGGCATTACTCTTCTGAGTGACAGTTTAATACCCAGTCAACATAGTACAGTAGAATAGAAAATCTAATAATCAGACACATGTGTATACACGATAACCTCGCATGCTTAATTAAATGGTAGACAAGAAGGGTTTGGTGCTTGGTGTCAGCTGCTGTTTAGTCAGTGTTACATGGCTAGCTTTTTTCTTTTGCTAAGCTGTGAAAAGTGGTTTGTTTTGTTTTCCATTAAAAGATTTGTTTACAAACAACAACGAACTGTCTTTATAACGTCTTGTAAAGTGAGGGCAACATTATTTCATTTTATAGATAAACATTGATTTCATGAGAATCTACTTCAAAGGGATACATCCAGTGCCTTTGAAAATCAGCGTACGTGGGCCCCTGATACAGGAAATCATTTAAATGCTTTCCTTTTCACATGAAATAAAAAGTGTGCATAAAGACTTCCCAAAATAGGAATGCTCCCCTGTAACAGGGTTTCATTCATACTGCTAAATATGGGTTAGGAATGTAACTGTAGATGTCAGATTTAAATATATTGACCTGTGCTCTTTTTTTTTTTTTAATTGAAACTGAAATAGCTGTAAAAGATTTTATTTTCATCCAAACATTTTACCTAGCCCTTGGGGGTAAGGAGGGGCATTTAAATCAATTTAATTTTCAGTTAGCAAACGTCTAATTACTTTTTCTGTTTTTTAAAAAAAAAAACCCACACTCGAACATCCATGCTTGAATATATGTGCATTATAAACCCCCTGTCCTCCCAGTAGACTGCGCAGCAATAAAACTCAGTGAAACTCCACCCCAAGCTCTTACAAAACACCCAAACCAAGAAGGTTGCAACAATTCAAGCCTGCGTTCATGACACTCTCCACCCCTTGTCCCTGCAGACCTGCCTATGGTGTTTAACCTCATAACAAGCTCCATCCCTGCCCTGCGAAGCAGACAGCCAAGTACTGTTTGCTTATTCCTCTGTTACTGAGTCACAACATGCTTGCAGCAGTTGAAGGGGGGGCCCAAAGGGCTGAGTTTGATTTACCAGGGTGTCCTGTGTCTCCAGGGTGGGTGCTGGGGTCCCTGCTGGGGCAGCATGGCTAGATGCTCCCCCCCCCGACTGGGGGTTTCACACTCGGCACAGCCCCTCTGCAGCTTCCTTTGAGTCCTGCAGGTGGGGTGGTCCAGGCCTCAGGGCTTGAAGCGGACCCATCTCAGGTCTGCCCAACTGTCTTCCCACCCAGAGGAGGGCTTTTGGGAACTCCCTGCTCTCCTGTTAGCCCGTTCCCCACAACACCCCTCTACACCTGGTGAACGCACTGCTCACACTAGCTTAAACATTTCCTTCCGTGAGGTGAGGGGTGGCAGGAGATGAGGGTCAGTGTTTGGTGGTACCTTTGGTGCTGTTGCTGCTTCTCATTTCTTAACTGATTGCTCTGCTGGGAGCTTCCCCACCAGCTACAGCCCCTTCTGAGTCTCATCTCAATCCCTGCAGAGGCAGTTTTTCCCTGTTCTGCAGTGACACAACAAGAGGAAATGGGAACAAACTTGAATATAAGGAGTTCCACCTAAACATGAGGAGGAACTTCTTTATTTTGAGGGTGGCAGAGCCCTGGAATAGGCTGCCCAGGGAGGTAGTAGAGTCTCCTTCTCTGTAGACATTCAAAACCCGCCTGGACAAGTTCCTGTGCAGCCTGTTCTAGGTGGACCTACTTTGGCAGGGGGGTTGGACTAGGTGATCTCCAGAGGTCCCTTCCAACCCTGTATCATTCTGTGATTCTGGCTGCAGCCCCTCCGCTACCAAGAACCTGCTGATGCTTTCCAGTGCATCTGGCATACAAGTTCTGGATCAACTGTTAGTTGCCTATCCAAAAAGTCTCAAAAAAGAATATGCTTTGATCCACTTGAACATTGAAATCTGGTACTATATAGAATGAAATTAGTTACAAGCTGGAGTTAGGTGTTACACAAATACCATACCCACCTATTCCTTGTAAGAATATATATACAGATTTTGGGGCCAACTTCAGTGGCTGGACAGCATTGATATGCTGCTTTTATGCTGTAACAATTTTCCATTTGCACGTATCTTTAAAGGAATATATTGTAAGCTCTGCCTTAATTTATGTTTAGCATGGGATCCAGACATAGGACTACTTTATTGATTTCTTTTTCAAGGGTGGTTGTGTAATACTTACAGAGAATTTCTAGGCCTGTGTTCCTGGTGTTTTGTTGTCAGTCTATTGATGTTGTGCCATTTCAAAGGCAAGAAAAGAAGCTTGTTTCCAGGCAGCCCTGGTGTTCTTGAAGTTTCTTTCTTTGCATGTAAGCACTACCTGCTTCTCTGTTTTGTGTTGGTCTGATCCACAGCATGCTAAGGTTTAGTGGAAAAAGCTGGGGTGCTGGGGGAGCCAATTGAATCTAAAAAATTAATTTAAAAATACTTTTAACAAAAGAAATTAGCAGATAGGCATTTTGCAGTGTATTTTTTTTTTTATTTTATTAAAAGAGGAAATGGTGCTGATGGCTTACCTTTCACAGGTTTTTACTTCTTGGGCAGTTAATATTCCAACTGACCCCACCTCCACCAACCAGTTTGGCCTTTTATCATTAACAGCTCTAAAGAATTATGTAGATGGAATTGAAGATGAAAAGCACCTAGCACATTGTGAAGCCAACCATTGGAAAAGTTCGGCACTGTAACAGACAACACTGCTTTAAGAAGCTAAATTTTTAATTTCTTTTGTTGAGAACTAAATTGAGTTAACAATTCAGTGCTCGTGTAACAGTTTAGCTTCTAATATAAAACCTGTAGTAACAGTGTAATTTTTTGCAGGAACCCTGTAGCAGGCAAGTACTGGCTGTGGTATCTCATCAGTTTGGAAGATGTGATTTCTCAGATGAGGGAGCATATAGAGGTCCAACATGAAAGTCATACAAAATTTCTTTTTTACTAGGGTATCTGAGTGCAGAGACTTTCTTTTTTTATTTTTTCATTTCCTTCTACAAAAGAATTTTTCCTCAATATTGATTTTCTTTTTATTCCCCTTCCCTCTGTCCCTTCTAAACTTATCTGTGGAAGATGTAAAAATCTTACTCTGTTGCTACTTATTTTTTTTTTCTCTGCTCTAGTTCTATACCATGAATTTTCTCTTCAAGGGAAAAATCACAGAATTGATAATTTCAGGCATTACTGCATAAATTCCTCAGGCTGGATGGCTTAGCAGAAGTGTTAAGCTGGATAAAGTTTTTTGGTTTGGGAAGATAAGATATGTGTTATGTGCTATTATCAGCATATGTTATTGGATGCAATTCTCAAAAGTATTAAATGGCAACGGTATGTCAGAAACGGTGGGACCAGGCATGGGTGCCAGAAATTGTTGTGATGGGCAGTTGCCAGTGTCTGCAGATGATAGGGAGAACTGTAACCCATCTGTTCTGAAGCCATGTAGCATTTCAGAGGAAAATCTCTGCCAGGTAAGAATTTCTGCTAAACGCCAAAGAGGATAGCAACCCTGGAGGCTCCAGAAGAATGACCTGATTGCAGATCTTCGCAGAGATTGCAGTATAATTTTGAGTACTGGAGAACTTCCTGTAATTGATTGGTTTGGTTTTTTGGGGGGCATAGCTTGGTTTAGTGCTAGTTGTCACAAAAGAGCCGCATATTGCTCTCTGCAGTTAGCCAGCAGCAAGCGCTCCTGGATGATCTGAGGGAAAGGCTGATAGTTAACTGTCAGAGTAAATAGTATTTTGTTGTGTAGTGTTGATCAGGTATGATACCAGGGGATTATATTTGTTGCAGTTTGTTTTAATCTTGTTTGCACTCTGGAATGCATAGAAAAGATTGAGTTCATAAAACGGCGCTCTCTACTTTTCTAATTCTGTGGTTGGTATGGCTTTAACTGTTAACTGGTCTAGGGGAATTAATACTTCAACAGCAACTGAAGTTAGCTCATTCTGAAAACAAACATTAAGTAGGTGTGCTGGAAAAATTAGTCCTTGAGAAAGCTTTTACGGGTCATTTCATAGTTGGACATGTTTGTTCAGCCATTACAAGTGTTGGAGGTTTTTGTTGGGAGTGGGCATTTTTATCTCAGGAGTAAAATCTTGATAAGATGATGTAAAATATATAAATTACATATCTGAATTCACCAAATTTAAATGTTTTATATGATGTGATGTTCTAGTTTTCATAGCTAATCTCTTTGCTCTTCTCTCTACAGTCAGTGTCTGTAGAGAGAAGAAAAATGAATAGGTTGAATGTCACCAACATATTGACAGAAGGTATCAGAAGCCCTGCTCTCACCTTAATGGCTTGCAAGAAAAAGCTCGTGTTCAGGCCAGCTGCTTTTTTACCATTGCCACTTGAGTCACAGGAAAGCTGACTGTAATGCTGGTGTAAAATTAGGGGCAGCTCAGGAAGTTCACAGGCTTGCAGGTCCGGTCCTATGGGATCCCCACCATACTAGTGTGCTGTTGAGTATTTGTGATAGAGTGCTGTGTGGTGAATAGGAACTCTTTTGTATTTTTGTACAACTGAATGAGCTTCCCAAGAGAATTGGGTGATGTATGATTTTTTTCCAGCGTGTTAAGTCTCATGAATTTCATTGTGAGTCATACAATGTCTGGATGGGATTTAAGGATCTGGAGAGCTTTCTGATTTTTTGCTTTTCAGTTTCCGGAGTTGAGTCCTTCATCCAAATGATAAACTTCTGCCATTGGTTTCAGTGACTCCCGCCAAGGAAGGTGATTAAGCCTTTATCCTGAGGGTAGTCAGTCTGTAGTTTATGAGCTGCTTCTTGCTCCCAAATACTTCACTGTCCCATGACTGGCAATAGGTTTCTGATAGCCCAGGAGTTCCCAGCAAGAGGAGGAGATGAAGCAGCAGGGATGGTAGACATCAGGATGACGGGGTCACTTTAGGACTAAATAATCTGAAAACTGGATGCCAGAACAATGTGGATTAAACTGAAGGGGACATGGCCTGGCAGAAAGAGCAAAATACACCAAGTTAGGAAACTGAGCGGAAATGTTAAGTGCGAGGAGATGTCAGGAACAACTGCCATTTTTATGTTTAATGCAGATTTTTGGAATAGGAGAAGATTTTTCCACCAACACTATGTGGATACCTTGCTCTTTGGCTTGTTTGTGTTCAAGAGTGTTGCAACTTCAAAACATTGGTGTTCTTTGAAACAAACCTTTTGGAAGGAGACACTGTTTTGAGTCAGCAAACCTGTGTTTTGGGATTTTGGTGTGGGTCTGTTGCAAGCATCCTCTTTTCCTGTTCAGTAGGAAGCATCCTGTCATTGTCTCTGCAGATACATCATGGTCGGGGCATGTTACTTGTTCTCACTGGGAGTTTAAAAAGCCTCAGTTTCCTTTTAATTTTCAGGTTATACGATACACGTGGAGAATCTTGCCTTGGACAAAGGGCTGCATGCTCAAAACTAGGTACGGTGGTACCTATTTGAATTAATCTTTCTGGATACTTACTATCAATCCCACATTCTGTATTTTTTGTACATTTTAAACACCACTGTGTTTCACTTTTCTTATTTATGAACTGTTTTCCAGGCTTGTTTTGTGTGCTTATAAAAGTAAAACATGCCTAAAAGGTTTAAATTCCACCCCTTCTCCTCTCTTGTAATCAAAAAACCCCCACCTGTGCACAAACCCTAAACAGCAGTGCGTGTCTGGCACAGCAATTTTATCTTGGTTAGCAGTTCCCTTTTGCATTCATATAGGTTGCCTGGTTTTATTTTTTGGGATAGACTGATCTTAGCTATTAGGAAAAACATAAATCTCACACACAACATAATGAAGGCACTGAAAATACTTCTTAGAGCCCTGTTGCATTCTCTGATGTTGGTTTAGTTTCATAAAAGCGTGGTTTATTCTCAGTTCTTTTCTCACTTTTGGAGAAGGTGAGAGTGCTAGTGGTTTATCCATATGTTGTGTCCACAGATCATGGCTAAAACTTCTTTCAGTTCAAGCAATGGCACTGATTGCAATAGCACTATATTATTTAGTCCTCTTCACTTGCCTCTTTGGTCTCTGCAAAAGCAAGTAGCTTTGATGAAATGCTTATACTGCCTCTGCCGGTGCTGACGATCCCCGGCTGAATTCTTTCCCATACTTTGGGGTGACACAGTACAGCCCAAACATCTGCTTCCTAGTTATATTTTTGATCGTACTTTCACTGTCTGCCTTTGTGTCTGTGCTTCTTGTGCTTTGTTTGTTCTTGTGCGTTTCCTTCTTTCTTCTTTTGCAAGTTGTGCAGGGTGCACCTCCTGCAGTTCAATCAGAACAGAGGAACTGCAAGCCAGTATCTCACATGGAAATAAATTTTACCTCTGATGCTATTCCAGCATGTTTTTCTGGGGAAATTTAAATGAGATGTTTTATTCATACAGAATCAGTATTGCTCTGTCTCTTCCAATTGTAATAGTCCTGGATGAGTGCAGGAGATCATCTGCAGATTTAGAGTCGTCTCAAGAGCAGTAAGTTTACATGTAAGTTTAATATTTCACTGTACTACAATACTGAAGGTTAGAAACTTTTGCAAATGTAATGTGGTTTATATTGAGTTGCCAGCAGAAGAACAAATTTGAAATTGCTGTGGAGGATGCGTGATATTAGAGTCGAAAGCACGGAAACCAAGTAAAGATGCTTTGCAAAAGGAGAACACAGGAAGTGGGACAGACAGAAACTTTTTTTTTTCTTCTTGTCTCATTCCCAACAGAGAACCAGAGCGGGAGCTTCTACTTAAGCACCTGCTCCGACTTCCTCCTTCAGTAACAGACCTGGTTATTTTTGTAACCCGTTACATTTTTTGGTTTTGTTTTTTATCTTCTCTGGATTTGCAAAGATAATGAATTCACCAGTGCCACCTTGAAACATCTTTCTTTATTGAGTTGAGTGAATGTTATGCTGTACTCTCTTAATGTTCCGGGAACACATTTACATATTTTTTATTTTTATTTTTTTTAAATTGCAATAGTAGGATATCATTTGCATTTAAGTGACCATACTACTTTGCATGCAAACAGCTCACTTTAGGAGTGTGAGGATAGCTTATAGTGATTTTAATCTTCCTTTGAGGTTTACAAGGTTTACTAAATAGTTTGTAGAGAAATAAGCTTAGAGGCAAAGGTGGTAAATAAATAGTGCAAGATCAAACAAATATGAGCGACAGAGATGGGAACAGACTTTAGCAGCGCTCTCACCTCCAATCCTGTACATGTGAGCTCACACTCACTGCTTTTGAGCTTCCTGCCCTTTCCCATGTGGCAGTCTAAAAGCGTGTGTCTGTCTGTCTGCAAGGCATCACAACTGGGAAAGAGTTCTAGACTTAAACTTGCTTCATTCACCCTGCATCCAAAGTTAAAACTAACCATGAGCAACTCCAGTCCGTGTCACCGTGTAGCTGCGCAAGTGCTTGTGCAGACACTGGGCACGGGGCAGCCTTGGCTGGCAGGAGAGAGAAGCTAAAATTGATTCCTTTGGCATGAACTTGAGATGTTTGTGCTTAGTTCGGTGCAGACTCTTCCTTATAGAGGAGCCTAAGGACATCATTATTACAGTGTAATTAAATCCTGTTAGTTTAATTACCTAGTACACTTTAAAGCCTTAAGAAATACTTGCATAGTATTATAGAATGAAGCAAAAATACATAATAGATTTAACAGTGAATGCAATTAATTCAAGATTTAATACTGTGTTTAAGTAAAAAAACTGCAGACACGTTTTTGAAAAATAACTTGTGATGTAACTTTGCAGAGAATTTTTTTTACACGTGACAGTAATATACAGAGGATATGATTTGTTTGTCTTACAGTTACAATATTTAACTGTTTTTCTGTTACCTCCTATGGTTTGTTGTTGATTATGGATCCCCTTACTGCTGTGATGATTTCATACAGTGTATGTATTTTTATTTTTTTTTTCATTTGCCTTCTCAGTCTGTCTGAGGGTAGCTCACCTTTCTCCCCACATTGTTGCAGCTAGCTTGGGAGGTAATTCTGTCAGTGTGACTTAATTTTCTTTCACCTGGGCTTTCTTGTTACAATATTCTGGTTTGGGGTGTGTGTTTTTTCATTTGTCTTTTGAGAAATCAATAGAAGTAAGCACTTCAACACTCCTGTTGGGTTTTTCTCTGTTATCCTCTCCGTTCCTATTTAACTTCTTTTGTTAAAATTATTATCTAAGCAATTTGTCACAGCCTCATTAAGCATCTCTTTCTTAGGATTAGCTTTTTACTATCCCAGGGTCCTGAGACAGATCCTAAGTATTCCAGCCACCACATTTGTGTGAACACATTATTTAATTGAACTCTGACTTGGGCCAAGTAGGAATTTGGATCCCCCCTTTTCCCCGCAAACTGCATTTTATGACTTCCAGAAGCACAAACATGGAAAAGCTGTTAATCCCAGGGACATTCTTGGCAAGAGGACCTGATTAAAGCATAAGTAACCAGGGGTATTTATTGTGTGCTGGTGATAATGGAAAAACAAAGAGAAATAAGAAGGGGTTGTCAGAAAAATGCATATTCACAAGATTATTTCGTATGTCTTTTTTCCTAGGACAAAATCACTAATAGAATATGTAAAATGTAAACAATTTATTATGGTATATAGTGATAGAATTCTTTGAGGTTTTTTTTGATGGTAATCCACTTCATTTGCTTGCATGTAGAATCTGGATTTAAACAGGACATTTCAATCTGCTGTCTAATTTCATATGTTCATATTGTCTGCGTAGGAGAGGGTTTAAGCTGGTTGTAAATTAGGTGGACAGACAATTTCTGTTATAAAGGGGGGAAATAATGTATTTTAGAGGTAACCTATCAGAGACTGCATCTATTCATACTATTTATAATAGCTGAAGTAGACTGAAAGTTATGAGATTTTGTGTTTATATTTTATAATCTTTGCCCTGAAAATATGAGGATTCTCAAATTTGGTGATTTTCTTCATGCCAGGAAATGTCTAGCATCTTCTCTGCAGGGTAATACATTACCTTTATTTCGTTGTTCAGATAGTTGACACAAAATTCTGCATGAAGCAATTGAACTTGTGTGATGTTCCCTATGCCAACTCACTGGCATCTGCTTTTTCTCATATCTTTTGTGATACTTCAGTACACTTTATTGCCTGGGGAACAGAGGATCACATATTCTGCCTGTGCAGAACTTAAAGGCAGTGTCATCCAGGATTTAGATCCAGTAGTTATCCCAATAACTTAAGTAAAAGCACTTATTTTCCAGAAGACGTTTGATTTTTATTTTTTTTTACAGTCCTGTTAAGTTAGCTGTGGCAAACTACTCGACAGTTTTGGTGGGGAAAAAAACACCAGTCGTTTTCTTTAAAGAAATAAACTTATTTAATGGTAGGATACTAGTGGAAGTTGCATGCTAAAATACTGCATTGTCTTGTCTCTGTTGCTTAAACTTACTAGATATTATTTGTTGAGTGGTACTGTTATGTCATTCATTTATTTAATATGTAGATTGAGTAAAGTTTGCTGATACCAGTGATAAATTTAGCATAATAAAGTTAAGCTAATCACGGTGTCATGTATCAGGAGGCGTATCTTTTGTGATACAAAATATACCTATTTGTAAACAGCAGTAAGATATATAGGAACTATACCACCCTGACACAACTGTATTTATAAAATAGTTTGAATAAAAGAAATTTAAACTATTTATTTTGGGTTTTGGGCACTGACTTGATATCTAGCTGGTCATTACTGGATAGTGTTTTATTGGATTCCAGTTGTTAGCAAACGATATTCGTGGAAGTTTGTGGGAGGAAGTGTGCTGTAAAAATTTGGATTCTTGCTGGTGGAGTTACTGGAATTTGTTACAAATCTGTAATATGCATTAACTGATACAGTTTGGTAGTTTCTCCAGCTCTGAGTTTTATAATACAGAACAGAAAACTAGCTTAGCCTGGGAATAGCCAGTGAACATTGATTGTACTGGTTTGGGCAAGCGCTGTAGTTACAGAAATAAGCTCATGTGAAACTGGATGGGTATAATCAGATATCTTCTGAAAGCAACTGAGATGCTTGCAACATGAGGCAGAGCAGCTGTCAAAAATGTTCTTGTGCAAATGTGGTTATCTTTATTTTTGGACTAACCAGCGTTTTGTCTTCACAGCAGCTACACTTCTGAATGGAAGTGGCTTGCAGACAGAGCTAGAATTGGCAGCCGTTGGACATGGCTTCAAGCCCAGATTTCAGAACTAGAATACAAAATCCAACAACTAACTGACCTTCACAGGCAGATACGTGCCACCAAGGTATTGTCTGTAAGCTCATAAATGGGCTTTTCAAATAATCTTTTGACAGTGTTTCTCGTAATATTTATTTATTTGGTTCCTTGTTGTTGTTGTTGTTGCTGTTGTTTGTTTTGCTGTAGAGTTTTTGTATCCATACAGACTATCACATGCAAAGGTTAATGAGAAAGACATCAGGAGCTAAAAAGTACTGTACCCTAGAGGCACCAGTGCAGGACTGGGAGTCAGAAACTCTTACCTTCCTATCTGTTATAGTTCGTGACTTTGTTAGTGACTTTCAGGGGCCCAGCACAAGGTACTGCATTTATCACACTAGTTTTTCCCTCAGCAGAAGAGGCAAGATTTGGTTTTCAGGTGGGGTGGTTGGTTATTCATTTTTGTGTTGTGGGGTTTCAGGGTGGGTTTTTTATGTTATTTACAGTGCGTGTTTATTCTGAGGATTAGCTAGTTAATGTTTGTACAGCACTCTGAACAGGTCAAGGATTAATTATTACTAAAATTCCAATGTGTGTAACTCATGTACTAGTTTTTGTAAATCAAACTGGCTAGACAGTGGGAAAGTCAAATTCCTAAAACATGAATAATCTATCTATCTATCAATTTAATGGGTTCCTCAGGTCATTCTCATGTGCAAGAAGCCAAAACCTGTGATAATTCTGGTGATGTGATAGTGAGGGGTTTTAGAGGAGGGCTCTTTGGCTCTCCATTGATGAGCCTCTGGTAGGTTGTCTCATCCATGCTGGGGTCAGATAAGCACAGATGGAGAGGAGCCAGAAGGTGCTTTAGACTTTATGTGGCTGAACGTGAGACTTCGAGGGAGTTCAAAAGGAGAGGGAAATCACCCCAGAGAGCGTTTCCCCCAGATCACATAAAGAAAAATTATTCCCTCTTCTCCTTTTTCCCTCAAAGTCTTTCTTTTCATATCTAGCTTTGTCTCTCCTGCTTACAACTTTTCCCCAGGAATTGAAGAGCCTTTGTTTGAGGGTCTGCCCTGCCTCTGCTCACAGAAATGAAAGGAGATTTTGTATTTTGGTGAAGGGAGAGAATGCTTGTATTCTAATGTTGTCCTAAATACCAGGTACATGCACACTGTTACATCCAAAAGCTATTAGCCTTAAGGGTGACATAGGTCTCATGAGCTGCACAAGATGAAGATATAAAAAAAAAAAACAGAGAAATGAGAGAAAGAACATTATTTTAGTTACGCATTTTCTTCGCATTAGGTGGTGTGTTGGCTTAGAGCCTAGTAATCTTCCTGGTAGAGATCTTTAGTGACATTCCTTCTTGCAAACTTCATGCCCCTTTTACCAGCTGTGGTATTCAGTATTTGGCATTGTGTCCCATAGTGAAGATGGACACATATTTTCTTCAGTTGTGATTTTTTTGGATATGTATCTGTGGTACACCAGTGCAGCAGCCACAGAAGGACACATGGGCTGATAGAAGAGCTCTTTGTTTTCATTTAGTGGCTCCAGAGTAGTTACACAGTATCATTAGAATTTGTATGCTGTTTTTAATCATTTCAGAGTGTTTTTCATGTGTTTTGAGTGGAAAAAAGTGTGATTCATAGCCAGTGAACAATGATTTCAAGCAAAACGCCACTCCTCAAGCACCATAATGCAATAGGAAGGGAGATGGTTAACTAGTGGGCAGTTTCCTGGCCTACTACATTGTGCATTGTGTCTTCTCCATCTCTGTGCACACAGAAGTAGCAGCGCTGCATCTTTGAGAGTCCTTTCATTGAAAAAATAAAAAAAAAGTCTATCTGCAAAATAAAACAGTTCCATTAAGGGGGAGGGGAGTTAATTGCCAAAACCTACCGGTTGTAACCCATTTAACTCACAATTATTATATAGTCAATATTAGTCTTCTAATTCTTTAGTCTTCCTCTTTTCTTCTGTGCCTGTTCTGTCATTCCCTTTTTGTACAATCTGTCAATTTTCTCCTTCCTTTTCTGCTTTTCTCTTTCCATGCTTGGTCAACAGGATTCTCAACTTAAAAAAATAAAATTAAAAAAAAAAAAATTCTGTGAAAGTGAGGGGCGTGTCCCCCTCTTTTTACCACTTTTACTATGTGTCTTCATATTCCTCCAACTTCACAGTTTGCAGCTTCTGCTTTTGCAAGTTGTTTGGTTTTTTTTTTTCCTTTCTCTGTGGACATGACCTCTGATTCTTCTACAAAAAAACATCTAAAGATGCTAAATTGTAAAAGAGCTTAAAACTAGCTTTTCCTGCTGTTGTGGCACATAAAAATGAGATTTATACTTGAATTTCCCTGAATGTCCTGCTGTTGGTCTACAGATTGTAGTATGATACTGTCTGGATTCATTTCCATCTGCTGTAAATGGAAAAGCACAGATGATCGGCTACTACCCGATAAGGAATGTGGAAACATCTAGGGTTGACTTGATGGGAATTCAGAATCTCTGTGCCCCTTTCGGGCACTAAAGCAAGTTTTCACTCACCTACATTTATTTTTAGAGATTATCTTTGTTCTCAGCTTTAAAATCATAACTCAAGCAGGGGAATAAGTTAGAGACACAATGAGAACAGGACAATGTCACGTTCCTTCCTAGTCTCCCCTTTGAAGTCTCTTTGAGACTTGCTTTCATGTTTCAGGGCAAGTTACTGCTGAGGCAGGAGGCAAGATGTGAGTAAAACTACAGGATCCTTAATTTTCCATAGCCATAACCTAGATCTTGCTTAAATAAATAATATAGGCATTCCTTGTGTTCGCATGATGACAGTCTTTCTTGGTTTAGTGGAATATTGTTACTAGAAAGAAAAATGTGAGGCAGTGTAATTGAATGGTCCCATTTTTTGAATATCTGCTTGGTATTTGAGCAACAGTCAGTACTTAAAAGCAAGTAAGTTCTTTCCCTTTCATCTTTGGAAAAAGCCTGCAGAGGTTTGATGACCTTTTCCGAGTAGTAAATTTATTTGCTCGAGATAATGACAAATTAAGGGACTATTTGACAAACTGTTTTTGACTGTAACAAAGTTATTTTTGCTAATTATTTTGTTTAGTGTTTTAAGTTGTTAAAACAAACCGACTGAGATGTTACCTAGGATTGTATATGACACACTTCTATTTTTCTAATCTGTCATGCGGAAAACCCAATGGGGGTATTTTTTTCCTAGTTCCGTTTATGAAACTGTTATTTTCCTACCATATAAAGTTATATTTATCTTATTAGGTGGCATTTTAAATGATAGACCATGTCCTGATACCATGTTTGTGCAGATTGTCATAAAAAGCAGTGAGATTGCTAGAAAGTTTAGGACAGTTACTTCTGTAATTATGAAACTCTAAAAATGCTCACCTTAAAATAAAAAAAAAAAAATTGTGAAATGCTTTTGTTTTGAATTTTTTAGCTCTTTGCTACATAAAAAAATAACAACCTTCATGTTTTGCTTAGAACGTGGATAGGAATAAGAAAAGTAGAGCACTTTACAATGCCACTGCAGAATTTATTGGCTGCAAAGACTCTAACCAACTTCAAATCAAAGGGTGGTTTTTCTTACAGAAAAGTCTCTTCTTAGATCAACGGGGAAACGATCATATAGTTTCTCTGATAAGTATGAATTTCTGATTTGAATTTTGGCACAGATGTTTAAGCAGAGGTATAACACTAAAGTGATCGCTATTGTAAGGAGTAGCATAAATGGTGCAGCTTTTCATTAATGAAGATACCTACTATTCTGATATTTTAGCTGTGAAGTGTATTTAAAATCTAGTTTAGGGATTCAAAGAGTTACTGGGAGGATTTAAGGGGGAAGTGCCAGGTTCGACTGCCCCTTAAAAATGATTTAGGAGGGTTAATCCATTGTCAACCAACTGTGTTCAATTGCTGTTGTCTAGGGGATGGTGATCTTAGAAGAATTCCCATTTCCAAAAGACATTTTGAAGAAGCAAATACAATTGACAGACCAAGAAGCTTTATTAAACGCCACAGGGAATTCGCAAGCTGCCATTGAGAGACAGGATTCTTTGCCGGAGCATGACTTTGAAATGTCACCCAGCAGTCCTACCCTGCTTTTACGAAACATAGAAAAACAGGTAAAGTAAAAATGAGAACTGAACGGTCAGTAGAGCCAAATGATTTGCTTTAGAAATAGGGCAGGTTCCATGGTGATGACTTCCAAAAAGGAAGATATTTTGCAGTACCGAGAGTGAGTGCTGATGCATTGAAGGGCTTAAATAAGTATATTGTACACCAGGTTACAAATTAACCTTTTATTTCTGACGTGTCTGTGTTACCGCATTGTTTCCATCAAAGCGGCCACATAACAACTCCTAATAGCTATCCAGAAACCTGCCTGTCCTTTATAGTTAGGCTCAATGTGGAGTTGCCACAGATTGTTTCAGGAAATACTTACGTGAGGTGAAAGAGTTCAGCTGAAGATGGAGGTATGTTGCACTTGGAACAAACAAAAAAAGCCCCAGCGGAACATAATTGTTGGTCTGCCTTTTCAAGCATCATAGTTTCAGAACGAAGGAATTCCAGGTACTTAACAGGCAGAGCGTAAGAGTAGCTGTGAGCTGAGTTTCGGTTCATGGTGTTCAAAACAGTCATTTCCAAGGTTAATTCCAGGAAATGCGATATAGGCTCCAGCAGGGTTTGCTTTTGTTAGAAAGTACATAAAGAATGTGGTAGAGTCACATTGCTGAGGGAGATGCAGGAAATTTTTTTTCAGAATGAATTTATGCAGTTAGCATAAAGCAAGCCTGACAAAGCCAGTGTAGTGCATTAATGTGTTGCTTTGCTGCTGTACATAAATTTTTGATCATATACATGTTTTTTAAATGGAGTAAAAGTAGCTTTAGGTACTAATGCCTGTTCCTGAATCTCTGTGCCAATTTTTCTTATTTGATAGTCATACTTTTCCTGTTCTTAAAATGCTTCCCCTGTTTGATGGATGTTATCCACAACAGACAGGAGTGAGGAAGCAATGAAACAGGAAATTTGTATACACAGTGCTGGCAATTGCACCCAGTAAACCAAAGAGCATTTTTAGAATGTGGTGAATGTCTCTTCTTTAAGTGGTTACTTGGAGAATTAAACCCGCTTTTCAGTAAGAATTTGACAATTAAAGTAATAGTAGTATGTTTCCTGGTCCCTAAGTTGCTACAGAGGTCTAAGAACTTTAAGGATCTGAAAATTACTTGAAGTAAAGGTATTCTTCATTTAAGGCATCTCACAGATTACATCAGATTTCTTCCCATAACACCACAAAAAGCTTTGGGGTTTGATTTGCTTTTTGACTATCAATTCTGTAAATCAACCTTAACTCTGACGGACTGAGTTTCTTCTTGTTCAATGTCAGGAGTAGTGATGCTGTAGGCTGAAGTACCTCCACAGATGTTCCCACGGATTTCTTCAGTTCTATCTTAAAAGTATTTATTAGTTAAAAAGAAATCATTTTGCTTGTGAACAAAAAATCCATGAAGTATAAAAGTGACCGAGCCAGCAATTTTTATTAATATTATTTTCAAGTCCTTTTCATAGCTGTGCCACATTTTAAAAACATGTTTTTCCTTGCATTTTGGAAATATGCTGTTGTTTTGGTGCTTTTATATTCAGTAGAGACTTTGCTCCTTACAGATTGAATTCTGTTGAGATTTTTAAATCAATCTGCTAAATATTTTAGTGGCATCTTGTTTGCTTTGTCCAGACCTTTTATAATTGACTTGCTATTTCTGTTCTTTAATATCTATCCTTGAATATTTTATTCTGGCATGAAATTTTTACCTGACTGCATCACTTAAACATGAACAGAAAAAACATGAGTTGAAATAAAATGGAAAATACTTTTTCTGCCTCTTTCTGCATTAAATGGTAGTGCCTGAAAATGTAACAAAAACTTACTGAGTGACCTTTAGTAATTTTTGTTTTAAACAATCTTAGTTCTGAATGAAAACCCTACAAAATAATGTAAAATTTTACCAAAAACACTATGCTATTTCAGATACATTTAATTTCTAGTTAGTGTGCAGCACACACTTTCATCCGAGAAAGCTATGTTTATTGTCAGAATAGCCTTTAAGGTTTGACATTTAAAACAAAAAAATCATTGTGAAATGTTATCTGGACTCAGTCCACAATTCATTGCTTTATAAGGAGTAATTCTTAGTCTTAACTAATTAGCTGCATTTGTTTCGGGGCAGTTCTGAAAGTCTGGGGTTTGGTGGGGTTGGGCCTTCTAGTTGGTGTTTTTGAGGATACCAGAAGATTTTAGCTATTCTGTTTGTAGTTACGATAGTCCTCCTGTAGTTACGCTTCCTTTTATAAAAACACCTTTGTCAATCTACAGTGAGCAATGAAGAGGATTCTTTTAACAAGAAAAATACTTTGAGGGAACAAAATGTACAATGAGTAGACGGCAGACTTTTCCGCTCCGCTGTTGAAACGCTTGTTGAATATTCAGCCAGTTAGCAGTTCTGGGCTGCAGCTGTTGTAACATCAGCTGTAAAGTGCTCTGGTTTCTCTTGCCTTTTAAAAAACCTTCGGTTAAAATTCTAAGGTCACTAATGTGTTTTGTGTACTGCTTATTCAAATGTATAAAAAGTGTCCTTGGCTGGTTGTTCAGGGTTGTGTTGGCTTTTTGTTGGTGTGGGGGTTTTTTTGTTGTTGTTGTTTGTTTGTATAGTTGAACATAATACTTGTGAAAGAAAAACATGCCACAGTTGATTAGAAGAAACTAAATATGATTATTCCATGATGTATACAACTGGAATCCTAAGTAGGAAAACAACAAAAACCCAGGACCTTTGAGCTGTTGAGTCTGAATGGAAGTCTGACTACCTTTTATTTTTCTTATATTTTCCAGAGCGCGCAACTAAGTGAAATCATCAGCAGCCTAATCGCTCCACTCAATCTGTCTCCAGCTTCTTCATCTCTTTCATCCAAGACCTGTAGGCACAGACAGCTGGTCAATGGCATTTCGTTCAGGTAGGTGATAGCATGGTAACATTTTCTTGAGACTAATTCTTGGTAATGTTATGTTGATTAAACTGATGACATTACAGTAGTAAAACAGGAAGAGAGCTGCTTTCTGCAAGCATCAAGAGAAGTCAAGTCTTGCTTGTAAGGTTGGAAGTAGTAGGATTTTGTTTTCTTCTTAAAGACATCTTAAAAGTATGCAGTCACTGTCAGTGCATTTAAGTACTAGGAAGATTAATAAATCTGTGAAGTAGTGAAAGGATACATTAAGTAATGCACTACTACTGATTATTTCAGACTTAATGCATTCTGTCATCACGAGTGTAACCGTATTTCTGGAAGGGCGACAAACTAGACTTCACTAGTTTAGTAGAATTCATAAGCAATGTCAACTCTGCCTCAGCATGGGTCAGTGTCAGTTTTTTGTGGCAGCTTCATGAATTTTAAGCACATCAGTCTTCAATACAAGGCCAAATTTTTCTCTGCCAGCTACTTTTTCAGGAATTTGGAGATAATATTTTTCCATTTGTGGCCTTTTTTTCTGGATGGATATACCTTCCAGGATGACTGTAACAGCTCGAAATTAATATTGTAGAAAAATATTTCTCAGTACTACTCCATGCTTCTTAGTAATTCCATCTTTATTCAAAGATTTTAAAGTACAGTACAGGCTGTAATCAGTATTAGTCTCAAAACAGCATTAAGGTAATTGGCTACAGTCCTGTCTTAGAGAAGACCTAGATATGTAGGGTATTTTTCCTGAGATACTGGTAATGTGATTTTTTTGGGGGTGGAGGGGTTGCTGTTATTCTTAGGTCTTAATTAAAGTCAGGTGGATGAAGAAAGTGTTCCCTGCAAGAGCTGGCGGGTTTGTGGCAGTGTCTGCAGCAGAACATAATTCCCTGGCTCCCAGCTCCAAGAGCTGGCCACGCCGTCTGTTTCGGCAGCTTTGCCACAGAGGCTGTAGCCTCCCACAAAGAGATTATAATGAGCAGCTTGGATGTGCAGCTTCTTTAACTGCCGTCTGTTCCAAAGCAATTGTGTGACTGTGTCCTAAATTTAAGGATGAAGGGGACCTGTCATGTAGCATTCATCCTCCTGACATATCAGTTGTTTGCAGAAAACATAGGGGAAAATCAGAGGATTCCTCTGAGTTTTGGAATAAAAATAGCCTTGAAATAGCAGTTCCTAGTAGTGATGAGTACGTGGAAGAAGACAGTAGTTTAGGCTGCTAGAAGGCCGTCTTGAATCTGTGACTTTTTCATTAAACAGATGAGGAAGGGTTTCCGTTTTTAAAAACATTTTTAGGAGTGTATGAAGTTGACTTCATGATGAGGGACTCTTATGATGTAACTTCAAGCCACTCTCTTCTGATTTATCAGGCACTGTCCAAAATCAGTCTTATTTCCGTTTTATGAGCAACGCAGTTGTTTGCTTATGGACCACTCTCTCTAAGGCTGGTTGTTTTCTGCTTATGATCTATAAAAGCCCAAAGAAAAATGGGAAGAATGGGAATATATTCTCAGTGTTGTAGCTCTAAACTGGAGTTGGTGACTTAGGTGTTGGAAGGGAATTTGAGAGACTTGAGAGCTTACTAGATGTCATCTTAAAAATCAGTTAAATCACTATTTTTAATTTTTCACTTCTTGTGAAGTGTTTTGAAGTCTACAAATAAATACTGTTAATTAAAGATGGTAACTAAGCATGATATAGAATGGCTATCATGAGAATCCTGCAGGGAAACTCACTGCCTTCTACTTCTTGGTTTTTTAAGTGTGTTTCATGTTTTTGTGGTATTTTGTATTGCAGTAGTTCTGTGTGCAATTAATTGAGACAATTACATACTACAGTTAACTTCATTTCTTGGCTGCTTCTCCTGTTACTCTTTCTAGAGCTCACTCTGATTGTATTAAGTACTTGAGAAAGTAGGAATAAGAATCAAATTAAAAGTAAGGTGATCGTTTGATTTTGAACAGGAAAATAAAAAGGATTATAGCAATTTTTACTTAAGTAAATTCTTGAAACTATTGTAGGCTCTTCATGTGGAAGATAAAATACTCCATGTTTAAAATAGGTCTAAGTGCTTTGAGGTTGGTAATCATGCGGTTGCAGTGTGGTTGGCTACATGGGCTGTTGCCAGTGGAAGTGGTGGTGCATGTACAGTTCCTGGTTGATTAAGTGTGGGTAACCTTGAATTTGTCAAGGTCTAATTTCATTAGTGAATTCCTTTTGCTATGTAGCTTTTCTTTGCTGAATTGAATGTAGATGCCAAGATTAGCCAGATACGTTCTATCAGGTAAATGTTCAGAGAAGCAGTTCCCTGCACTAGTGATAACCACTTTCTTAGGAGGGGAGAGGAATGAGAAAGTTGATTGTTTCAGTACAGGTAATGCCTGTCTGATGCCTTGCTCTGCATGTGTGTATCTGTGAGTGAGGTCTCTGCTTTTTAGCTAGGATACAGAGCAAGGAAGGCCAACCTGTGAGCTTTGAAAGGAGCATTTCAGCAAATGGATGAATCTTACATTTGCCAATGGTTCATTTCACTCTGCTGTAGAATCACATTTTGAAAACCACTCAAATTAAGATCAAAAATAAATGGATAACTCAAACCTTGACTGGGAAGCCTATTTACACAAGCGGCAGGAAAACCATACTGCTGTGTACGGGAGATCCAAGCCCCAGAGCTGAGATCTCTGCTGTTTTGAAAATGGAGTTGTGCGTTACTGTGAGGCACAGGAGGGTAAATACAGCAGCTGGCAGAGACTAAAGAGAGATTATCAAAGGCCTGGGCAGACCACCAGAATAAAGGCGGGAATCACAGAAGTTGAGGAGCCAGACTGAGGAGCTTTTTGTTCTAATTTACCTGTCCAAGTTGTCTTTCATGTAAAAGGGAGGTATGTGGAAGTTGAGAAGTTGGGCTTGGCACCATCTGACTGCGAGGTGGATAATTACAGAGAAAATGTTTTTAAGAATTTGGAGAAAGTATTTTAAGAAATCTTTTGCGTGGACTTTAAACATTGTATTTCTCTCTCAAGCCTTAAAAATCCAGTGTTAGCACTAAGAATGTCATGCTTCAGAATTTGGGGTTTTTTCTTGGCACTTACTAGTATGTATCTTTTAAATATTTTGTACCATCCCTTTTTTAATTGGCACATTTTTTTTTTCATTGAGTCTGTGTTGCTTATTTGGATTTGTCCGATGTGTCAGAAGGACAGCTCAAATTCAAGCCCGTAAAGCCTTGTTACCACACCAGCACAGCATGGGATGGTGTTTAATCACACTTTCATAACAAGCTCTTCTATTAATAAAAATGTGCTGTTAGAAGAATACTGCTTGTCAAAAAGATTGATAAATGGCCTTGTAGTAAATTCAATGTGGTGTTTTGTTGTGTGTTACAACTTTACTAATAAGACTGTGACTTGCCAGACAAAGTTCATAAAAGAAAATAATCATCTGTGCAGACAGATGACCTGTTAGGAACCAAGGCCAAAATATACTTGCATTTCTCAGGCAATTTAGAGTTGCGGTCAAGGTCTTCAGCATTGTTAAAATAAAGGCACACTGGAGTCCTTTTTGCAGCAAGCCTTCAGCTTTGCAAGCAGGTGTTGTTACAGCAACAAAATAAAATCAGGATACCTATAAAAGCGAAGTGCATTCCGCCCATTGAGTTCTTACCTTGCAGTGTTCCCTGTTCTGGTTAGCAGACACGCTGCAGGTTGGTGAGAGTGATCAAGGTTGTTATGCATATATGTATAGAGTTTTCTATTGCTCTTGGCCTTGTCTTGTCACATAACTTTTGTGATTGCATTCTATATTACTAAGGATACGAGTACAGCAAGTGTGCATGTAGGTAAGCTTGCAGAGAGATGATGCTCTAACACTGAGGGGGGTTTGAAAGGGATAGACTTGGGGAAATGCAGGTAAGAGTGAGATTTAATGTTAAAGCAAAGCTTTCCGTGTGTTCATGTAGACCCTGTCACGTTGTGACTGGAGCTGAGCTTGCATTCTTCCAAATCGCGTGGGTCTAAGCAGCTTCTGGGTCTTAAAGACAAACAGGCTAGGTTTCCCCTCTTCCTCGAGAGCTTCCCCCAGGCTGGGCTCATAGGTGTCCGAAGTGTTAGAAAGGGAGCTCTTGAATTTGGAAAAACCAAATACTGTTATGTGCGTGACATTTGTTTTCATGGGCTGAAGGTTGAACAAGAACAATAAACTTCCTTTCGTGACCTAACATAGAATTAATCAACAAGCAAACAAAGCACGTTGTTTTAGCACACTATTTCAGAAAACCTTTTAGTTTTTATAATAAATTCTCTTAGTATTAGATAGCTAATGCTGATCAGTGTACAAAATTTTAGCCTGTGCATATGGAGCATATTTAACTTTTTGTGTTTCCTCCATTCATTAATCCTGAAATTGCAGAACTTCAGACAACAGAGAGGTATCCTCTTCGAGCAGCTGGTTGCTTGATCATCAGCACATCAAGAAAAGAAGAAGAGACAGGACAAGACTAAGATCTCTTTCCATGGCTAATGTGAGCACATCTGCCCGAACGAGGCCGCTTCATAGTTTCCAGAAGAGGAAACTCTACAGAATGCACAGTGCCTGTTACTGGAATCAGCAGGTAGGCCCTTGCCTCTCTCTGCAGGAGACAAAACCAAAGAGTCCAGCTGCTAGAGTCTGCATGTGTCTTGTCTGGTATGTCAGAAGAATAATGCATGCTGTGATAGTTATTTTTTATGTTCAGGGAGCATACAGTATTTGTGGCAGGAGTACTAGATGTGTCAGTAGGAGCTCAGAGTTAATGAGTTGAACGTAAAAATTAAAGATTGTTCAGAATCCTGCTTATCAAATCAGTTTGTTGTATGGCTATCTTTTAAAGTCTTTGTACAGTCTTAAGAGACAACTTGAGAGCTTCCTTGGGAGGCTTGACTGCTGAGGACACATGCTACAGTGTAAGTCAGCTGCCTGCTTGTTTTCAGAATATTTGTTTTAGCTACAAGAAGGTTTACACAGCTGGTGGCACATGATTTTCTAGGAAATTAAATTGCAATATCTTAATCTTGTTTCCGTTTTTGCTGTTCCTGATTAGTTATATTGCCTTTTTTGTGACACTTTATGAATGCTTTAAAACTCTTAGCGTTTTCCGCATTACAAAGGAATTAGTATTTTAAAATGGGAAAAAAACCCACAGTCTGTTGTGCAGGGCAAGGCATAACTGTTCATGTCTGATATTAATAGCATATTGGTGGTAAGACTATATAATGAGTTTAGCTGTGGTGCTTAAAGCAAGTCTAATTCGGGAGCAGAGATGGTATGAACTCATTGTTTAGAGCAGTGTTAATCCCAAGCGGTTTTAGTTTCTTGGTTTTACTTTGCCTTTTAGAAGTGTGTTACATTGAGAGAAATCTCCATGCCTCCTCAGCTAATTGTCCAGGGTACCAGTGGTCTGGGGAGAAATTGCCACTGCAAGGATGTTCTTTTTGAGTGTGCTGATTCAGCATCCTCTGCAAAATTGCGGAAGTGTCCCAGTTTTAGCAAAATATTTTATTGAAAAACTGTCCAGTTTCTTATTAGCTTGACTTCCCAATTTCCTGGCAGTGGGGCTTAAAGACTTGGCAGCCTGCCTGGAGGATTGATGGTGGAGGGGTGGGGGTGGAGGATTAGAGTTTGGGAGCTCTACCTTCTAGATACTTAGGCATTTCATCTTCCTTGCATTAACCAAGGAGGCTGTTGCTGACTTGGACTTCCTTGTTTCCCATTCAATCCAATCCATGTTCTGTTTAAAGAGATTGGAGGCCTCGTTCTCTGACTGATGTCTCCAATGCCACAAGTGCTTCTTGCGGCCGTGGAGATTGCTCCTCAGCAAAAGACTGCAGGACTTCCCTTCTTTCTGCTAAACATGAGAGGTTTCCACTTCAGATGCAACTTCTAAATAACAGGCTCTTCTGGAAGCCTGCATCTCACAGGCTCAAGCATCTCATATTTCTACAACTAACTGAGCTCCAATGTCTCTGTACCGGAAGACAGTGTGGTAAAAACCCCTGTAGAGAATGCTTTTTATGCTTACCACAGCTCTCGGCTCAAAGCCCTGTGTTTAAACTCTGCTTTCTAATGTCCTCTCCGTAGGAAGTTAACTGAGAGGCCACGTGGAGAACTGTGTCATGTGCTGCAGATACATTCTGCTCATGTTCCTGGAGAAAATAAGGGGTGGTGGCAGCAATCAAGCTGTCAGCTTCAGACTTCATGCAAGTGCCAAATTCAGTTGAAGTTTTCAAAATTAAGGTAAAGCAGTGAACAAAGGCTCTTACACAGTCTTGGTTAAAAACAGTGTATTAGGGATCCTGCTGGGGAAGTAAGGGATAAAATTGGACTGGACATTTCCAGCACATTCTGACAATCAAACCTAAATGGGTATTGAGTCTTTGAATTAAGAGCCATCGTCAGTGTAACGTTTCATTCAAGAAATCTTAATCTAACAGGGCCTGTCACTTTCTTCATCCTGCACTTGCTACACTTGGTTACCCAGCTGTTGATGAGATTGCTTAGCCCGTAATGGAAGAATACTGGCCATCAGCCCAGGCTGACTGCTAGATTAGGCAGATGTCTAAGGGTGAAGATGCAAAATGGGGAATGGCCTCTGGGATTCATACCTAGCTTTCTTTGAAAATGCATTTATGTTCTCAGTAGTAATGCAGCAAATTTCCTCTGGTCTTTCATAGGTGAAAAAAAAAAAGGAGTTGCCTCTTAGCAGCATGGAAAATAGTTGGATTTTTAATGTAGTGTTATTGTGCCATCTTTGGCAATGCTTCTCCTATATTTCTTCCAAGTTTTACATACTGTATAGCTCCTGGTACCATGGTCTGTGAGGACCCATATTTCTTTAAGGTCAGTGGCCTGAGAGCAAGCGGGAGCTAGGGGAGAGCTGCTACCTCCTGTAGCAGATGTGGAGTTAACAGAGACCAGCCTGCCAAAGTCTGAGGAGAAGATTGAATCTTCTGAACATCGCAGCTCCTGTGCCAGCTTCCTCACGGTGCCTGGTCCAAGCAGCCACCGAGTGAGCGCCTGGCAGTGCTGATGGGTGATGCTGCTGCACAGAGTAATCTGAGCAAGATGATGACCAAAGAATTCTGACCAGAGAATCACAGCAAAATGAAGGCTTCCTATGTGTAGGAGATGAAGAAATGCTGGGATAACTTTGAGGAATTTGGGGGGTTTTGGATGACTGGTTGTCCCTTTGTACATCAAATGGCATTCAGAGTATTGTCCTTCACATCTCTTCAGATTCGTTTGGGAAGCTCATCCCCCCTCCACCTCCCAGCATCCATGTTAGGAAAAGCAAAGTATGAAACTGTGAACTGCTATCCCATCTGTCAGTTCATAAGGTCACTGGGAAGACAGCCACATTTTTGCTCTTATCTACTGCCATGCCACATATATTTACAGTGCTGTCAAAAGCTTGAGTATTTAGTGACCTAGTAGCCTTCCAGTGCCTCTTGAGAGATGCCCTATATTGTCCTTTACTTTGCTGTGTTTCTTTTCTGACGAGGACTACGCCTTCCCTTGCTCTGATATTTAAATTACACAGATGAGCATCTAAAAGAAAACATAGAACTCTATGAGAAGATCTGTCAGATCTACAACTGTGGCTGGGATAAATAAAACAGGATGCAGGGTGTTTGGTTTATCTGTCACCATCCAGTATCCTCAGGAACTTGAAACATCCTTTGGGGCCAAAACCACTTGTCCCCGAATTCAGAATGATTCAAGTACCACAGATGATCTCTGAGTCATCTTTTGGCCATGGAATCTGTTTTGTATCTTTCGTCTTTCATTATCTAAATAGCTCGGTAAGAGCTTACGCCATTTCTTGATCGTGAGTCAGTGCACAAGCCACTCGGAATAATTCACATGCACAATAAACCCTGGGATTGCAGTCTGTGCTTCAGTCTAGAGGACGTGATTGTAGAGGTGCATTTCTTCAGTGTGATTTTTAAACAAATATTAAAACTTGCATGCAGGATAACACAAAGGAGTAACCTGCAGACATGATTTGGTTGGAGGACGCATGCTTGCGGGCAGGGGCTGGAAGTCTGTGAGTGCTTCATTCAAAATGCTGGATCTGCTACTCAATTTACGTTGTTAAGTAGGCTGGCAAGTCAAACAACCTCTGGGTCAATGTCTCCTCCTATAAAATGCGTGTAGTGTAGCTTTAACACTAAGAAAGAAGGCCAAGCGTATCAAAATGCTAAAACCGAGACTTTAAGACGTGAGCTCCAATTGAATCATTTCCCAGTGGCTGTTGCATTTATAACTGCTTTCTCCCACCCACATTCTCCAAAGTCTAATGCCTGGGTGCTTCTGCAAATGCATTTCCTGTAGTGAGGACCTATAGTATCTCTGCATCTGGCTACTTTTTGCCTAAACTTGAAGGAACTGAATCAAAAGCAGACAAGTATTGTTACTAGTTGGAAACTCTCTGAGAGGTCGTCTTTGCTTAGCTGACATGTCCTGATGTTTTCTTTTCTAGTTTTTTATCTGTGTGGCTTGCTGCAGGGTTTTTTTTTAGCAACAAGGTTGTTTTGCCAGTATATTTTGTTAGTTTCTTATTTAACATCCTGTCTAATGACATTAGTTCTGCTTTTTTTTTTCCCCCAAGTAATGCCTCACCAGGAGGCTAGGTATTGTTTTAATCTGTGAAAACTTTATACAGCTATAAATAAATGTAAGAGTCAATAGAGCAGTGGGATCTGAGTCCTATCAATTTTGATCCTGTTTCTTTATAATCTGAAAATTTTCGATGTATTTGTACCTCCACTTGCTGGAGGAAGAGTTGGTTGTGTGGACTGAGGCACATGGAGAAAATCAGAATTCAGATTTTCAAAGGTGCCAACACCCTGAAAGTTGGGAATTGAGGTACAAAAGCTTATAGTTTAGATACCATAGCAAACAGTTGATATAGTGTTGCCAGCTCTTTCAGTTGAACGTTGCCACATTTTTTCTTTTCAGTCTCAAATGGGAGTTAAGTGAGAGCAGAAGAATATCTGCTTTGGTTTAGTGGTTTTTAAAAGAAAAACAAAAAGTAAGTGCTTCTCCAGAAGACTCCAAAACAGATAGGAAAAAAGTATTTAATTTGTAGGGCTTGGATTTCTTATTTTAATCTAGTTCTCATACCGGTTCTGTGATTTAGTTTTTTTTGTGTTTGTGCATTCCCAGTGCACTCCTAGGGCCAGTGATACTTTTTGTAGATGCCACTCGATAAATACATATAGGTCTTTCACCAAGTCTTGCTAATTTTCAATTTTTGGGAGGGTATATATACACTCTTACAATTTGTGTTATATCCAGCATGCAGAGCCTTTATCTTACTTGCTAAATGTCAGCTGTCTGCAAGTGGTCTGTAGCTCATAGGAAAGGAGAATAAGGGACAGGGAGAAGGGGGGGTATGCAGATAAGCTGCTTAATCATACTACTGTGTATAGTGTGGAAGTTGTACCCTGTTTTCTGCCAGGTGATACGTTTGTCTGGGGACAAATATTTTAGCACCTGCTTCCTATAATACAATCCCATTTCCTATACCATATTATTCAGCGTTGTGATTTATTTGCATTTAAGGAGATACAGGTGAATTCTTTGTGGCTGTTACCAATTACTGCTTTCTCTAGCGCCCTCAGTCTGTAAATTCAAAGGAGCAGCACCATCTAGAGCAGTAACTATCAAGTACATTATTCAGTAGCCAGCTAGAAGTTTTGCCCTTCACACAGTGAAATAGTCATTTCCCCTTAGTTGCACTGAAAGGAGCCTACTGGTTGTCATCCCCCTTCTTGGTATCCCTAGATATTGGCTCCACCACCTGCTTCTGCATAGCTTCCTGGCATTGCTGACTTCTAAAAAGCCATGAATACGGGGAATGTTGTTGTGTTGCCAAGTCTTCTGCAAACCGTTTTCAAGAAGACGATGCATTCTGCTTCAATGAAAATGGTGTGGTACCTCTGTGAATATGTCAGTCTTCTGGTCTGGGGAGGAGAATCACTTGGTTATGGTTTACTAAGTTTGTAAGTGAAAAGAAGAGTTGATAAAAACACTTTTTTAACACTGGAAGCTGGGGAAAAAAAAAAGGTCTTCTATTAGTTAAAAATCAACAAAACCTGAATGGGAAAAAAAGAAGTATTCTTATGCGTTCAGCTGTTCTGAGTGTATGACAAGACTGTTGTCTACTGGGAAGGAAGGGAGAACACCTTGATACTGGCAGTGGAGCTAAATCCATCCTTTGTGAGGTTTATGGCAAGCCACTCAGTCCATGAATTCTTTTTTTTCCAGAATGAAAAACCTGAAGTGTGCTTTTCATAGTCCTGCACCTTTAGCTTGTTATGGTATCTCTGTAGTGTTTTTCCTGATCACATCTACTCTTAATTTCTTTGTGGCATTTTTCAAAATACAAGCCTGTGGGTTAACATGTCTTTACTGCTTTTGGTTTATTTAACTGATCAAAGATTAAGCACTAGCCTTGATTTTTCAATTGATTTGCTAGTTGAACAAAAGGTCTTTGTTTCAGGATGTGGAGGACAGCATACATTTCCCACAGAGCAGGTGAAAGTCCATCTCCCATTGCTTATAGCAAGATTACAGAAACTGAACCCCTTGTATACTTATGAGAGGTTGTGGGTGGTCTCTGAGGACAGTAGAAGCTATGACTCATTTTATGACACTAAAAATCCGAACTTGAGACAAGCCTGATGCCAAGTAAGTTGCCATTAGTGTATTATGAAAGTCTCATTTCTGTTCCTGAAAAAAACGGTCTCTGCCACAGGATCTTGCCATTTTATCCTTATCGACAGCTTCAGAGAGGCCAGAGGCAGACAAATTGTTTACGTCCCAGGACAGCTTGCTTTGCTGTACCTGACCTGTGTATAGATTTGCAGGCTGGGAAAGGCCTGTCTGTTTGACATCTATAGAAACTTCATCTGAGAGAGAGGGTCTGTTGGAATATGTGTTGTCGGCACCGTCTGTCATGCACCTTCCCATGCAGGAATATCTTAGATGCTTTGCCCACCTTCTTCTCCCATGACCTGTTGATGAGAAAGTCTTCTGGGCTTTCGGATTACCCTTTCGCTATCCATGTATTGTATGTTTCCTAAAAGCATTCTGGGGTGAAGTCCTGCCTAAGAGAACCCCTGATGTTTAGCTTGTGAAAGTAGACATTTCACGTAAATGTATGTTCTACCAGAGGGACATAGCTCTGCCTAGAGCAGATCATTGTGTGCAGAAGAGGGAGGCCGTGGAGAGGGCTTAAAGGTTGGCCTTTAAGGCAGATGCTAAAGGGCATAAGCAAGCAGGTAACACGGTGCTCTCTTGGTTTGAGCCGTACGTAATGCTTCTGGAGGATTAAAAGTTAGCAGTGTGTTTGGTGTTCAAAGAGGAGGCATCAGCCACCCATGCAGTTGTTCTCTTGGATCCCATAATTAAATCGCTGCAATTTAGTGGGCTACTCATTTACTGAAGAACAATTTTTAATATTGAGGGGGATAGCTCCTCTTTGATACTGCTGAAAAGTTCTCGGTGTGTGTGTGTGTGTAGGGAGAATAAATACTTGTTCCTTGCCTTTTTCGGCTTATAAGAGTAATCAGAAGTAGACATGACCGGTATTCAGTAGAGTGCATTTGAGCTGGCTTAATTAACTTATGAATTGATACACACTGGTGTAATTGGACTGTGACTCTCTGTACTGTTACATTTAGGCATGTTTCCAAAAATGGTAGGAGTTTTAGTCATCAGTAGCTGAAACCACAAAGTGAATATTCACTTCAGAATTTTTAACTGGAAGCACAAAATATTTTTCTTTTCAATTGCGACACGCTTTCTAGGCTCAAATTAGTTTGGTTGGCCGGTAGTGTTCAGCCTTCTGACCTTTCTAGAACAGAGGCATGATCCAGCCATGCTTTGTCTAATGCATCAATTTGTCACAAGCAAATGCAAGAATTGTTTTGAATATCAAAATAAATTGCTTAATAGGTTTTCTATGACCCAGTAAAATGGTACTAAGGAAAAAAAATTCCAAGAAGATTAGAACTCATAATACTCTACAAAATTAGATTCTGCTGGTGACACCGTTTCTTACGACATTTAAAACAGAGCTGCAGTTTTAGTTGAAGATTTAAAGCTTGCACACTTCTGATTTCCTCTTAAATATAGTGTATTTTCTGTAGTAGAATTGATTTAGTGTAATGTTATTCTTCGTATCTACTTCAGCTCAGGAAGCATGAGGTTTTGTATTTCAGTATTGAAGAAAAATGTTCCAGGAGATGTATGAGGTATAATATAGCAGGCGGAAGATTGATAAGAGTTTAGTAATCTCTCTTGCTTTCTGAAGGGTTGGCATTGTAGTCAGGCTTGCTTGTAGAGGCCTCTCTTCTAAAAGCTATATGCCTTGGTTTTCATGAAACCACTTATCATTGCGGTGGCTGAATGGTTATATTTGTGGGGTTGTGTTCATATGAGTTTTGGTGGATTTTTGTTGTTGTGCAACAAAATCAGTAATTAACTGCTGGAAAAGCCAGTCATGTTGTAAACTCTGTTCTGTACTGAATTGGAAGGGGTGAGGAGTTTAGTGTACCAATAAATTAAATAATAAACTCATTCGTCAGTTTTGTTTCAATACAGTTGAAGGCAACACTCTTTCATTCCAGAATGAAGGGCTTCAGAAATCTTTTCATCGAGAGTTGATTAAATCAACGTCCCTGACAAACATCACAATTTCACTAATTCAGCATTTTCCAGTGGAAAACTATTCCATCAGAAATTTAAACCAGATCCAGTAGCTAGAAACACAGGCATTGGCAGATTGTTTAGCTTTTTTCTAGTAGCTTCACAAGCATTTAAATAAAATTACTCTGTCTTCTACGTAAGTCCCTGTTTTCTTTTGAATGATGAACTGACTTAATGAAAGGTTTAATTATTTAGGTGTTGATGCCAGAGCATTCAAGGAAAGAACGTACAAATTCAGGCGTAAGGTTGTATAACACCCACCACAGATAAGATGAGAAGAAGAATTTGGCATTTCTCAATGTTGGCAATTGGATTTTAATGCTATTTTAAAATAGGATGAGATTGTGGAGGGTATTTAACCATGTATGCATGGTTTTGAGCAGGCTTAGCTTTAAGCTATATTCTAAATGTGTTTGGGACTAAAGTGAGTTAAAGCAAGAAAAAGCGAGTCAGGACTAAAAGACTGGTTGTCTGTATGTGCTGGTCTTATCTATATATTTTCTAGATTTGATTTTACTGATCAGTGTTTGGGACTTTCTTTTTAAAGAATGAGAGATTTATCATTTCCTGTAACGTGGATTCATTTCTGTTAAAAAAAAAAAAAAAGCAGAGGGGGTGCAGTGGAGATTCAGGAAACTAGTTCATTTCTAAAAAAGAAATATCAAGAGGAAATGCGCTTTTGTGCATTTTTGAAAAGCATGTCCTTATTGCATCAAAGGTAGAGCAAATACCTTAAAGCTTTAGTTTAATGATCCATATAATGAGAAACATTAAATTCGCTTTAGCATTTATCCCTCTAGTGTTTTCAGACACAGGTCCCAGTTTTGCCAACGCTTCATGGATGTTTGAAGTTTAAGAGATGAAGAGTCCCATATGTCTGTCACAGGAAAATAACAGAACTTTGATTTGAAGGAGTCCTGGGCTAGAAAATAATTCTTTCCAAATTAAGTTGAAAATAATTCTGCATGCACCTGTGTATGGAGATCAAGGTGGATTTAGGACTGTTAATGTTTCCGGGGGGGGGGGGGGGCGGGAAGTGAAATACAACAGTCTCTACCACCACTAGCACAGCGGCTTCTCTGCTCCATCCTCATCACATGCTTACTTGATTTTAATAGTTCCTGCAGTACAAGAACAGCCTAGGGAATTTGTTGATTGAGAAGAAGGGAAGGGATGGGAAGGGGAATTTTTTACGGGGTATTTTCTCCCTTAGTGTGAGTTCTGAATACTGATGCCACCTGACAGAAGAACTGATTTCAGTAAGAGGAGGGGGATTTTATGTGGTGGACGTAGTCACTTCATCACTAACAGATGAGTGACACTGCTACAGCCTGGAATATTTCACACAGGAGGAAACAGCAGAAAGAGATTTCTTGGATTCAGAGAGTAGAAGTACTAAAAATACAAGTAATATTCATTTGATCATCCTGGCTCTGATACAACTGCCAGAGGTTTTCCTTTCATTCCATAAAAAGTCATAAGAAAATCAAGACCACTGTTATATTCATTCTTAAAGGTTTTTTTTTAATGTTGAAATCTTTTTCCAGGAGATTATAAACGTGGCAGTTTGCACAGCGTTAGGGTGAGAACCTCAAATTGCCTCAGTGCCCCTCTTCCCTCCCTTCCCCTTTAGAGGATTCTGCAGCATTTGGCAGAGTATCAAAAACCAATGGAAGCCTTTGAAAATGTCAGTACCTTGGGGTTGCTAATGCTAGTATCCAGTAAGGCTGAAAGTGGCATAAACAGCACTATTTCTCTGCAGTGTTTTTGTAGCTTGTTCTGAAGCACAGACTGCTGCTGACTGCTGCCCTGTAGTATCACATTCAGTTCTTCCCTTCTGTCTTTCAGAGCTCAGGGTGCTGCCTGCTCTCTGCTGCTTATCCCTGCCCATTTTCACCCTGCCTTAGTATCCTGCTACTTCACACCTACCAGTTCTGTGCAATCCATCATTTTACCTTCCATACTTTAACAAGCTTTTCAAATAAGCAGCTAAATCAATCTTTCTTTGCAGCTCTCCTCTTTCTAGTAATTCCTCTTACTACCTATTAATCAGTCCTCAATGCAGCCCCTCTGTATTTATTGCTTTTATCTTCTTTTGTTTGTGTTGCTTATCTGATACTTAAATTATAACAAGGTAAGGACTTTACTCTCTTGCATTGTGTAAGTATACAGTGTGCTCAAAATGTTTAATATTGTGTCTTGCATTAAAATGTAGGAGCTCAAACTTTCTAGCAGTATTGGTAGACTCTTTAAGACTAAGGGGGTAAATGGAGAAGACCCCTGCATTTAGTCTGGTATTAGTTTTGTTTGTATATCTGTATCATGCCTATGGAGTTTTAAGGGGTGGTGGTGCGATGTTTGTCATAGGATACATCAGGATAATGATACATAATGTTACATTTTCTCTGGAAACTTTGACAGCCCTTTCCTGGCCCTAATTTAAGGGTATTTTTGTATTCTTTATATTGTGCACCATAGTCCATCGTAAGTGGAGGTTAAGCCATATTTAGACTATCTGAAGTTTGTAGGAATTTTTTTTCCCCTTCTCATATTGAAGAATGTCACTGAGATTATTATTTTTCTTTTTATTTCAGTCTAATTTGAAGGAAGTGAGTAAAGGAGAAGTTAACCTTCATTTCTGTGTATCCTTGCAGACTTCGCCATCTAGAGATGCCTCCTTTCCATATAAAACTCAGTTACCATGTGTGGTACCAGCCTCCGCTTTCAGCAGTAGTGATTACAGTACAGAATCTAGAATACTAGATTATGTACAAGAGCTGGACTCTTCCTTCCACCCGGTCTTATCATTCCCTTCAGGTAAGAAACTCAAATGCAATGCCTCTAACAGAGGATGGTTGTGCTTGTGAGAGCTGTAGAGTTTATTAACTAACTTTTCTTTTGAGGGATTTTTAGAACTTAGTTTTCTTACGGAAAACCTCACTCTGGCAAAATCTATGACGTTATTTTTTCAAACATCAGGATGAAGTTAATCTACACCTTCTGGATTTGCCGTACCAGTAGCATGCGTACAACCAAGAAAACCTGGTCAGAGGAACATTTTTGGTTAAGGAGATTTTTGCGTGTTCTACGTTGTCTCTAATTGAGTCAGCATTAGCCCTTTGAATGGTGCTTGTGCCAACACACAACCATACCTTGGTTGTGGTGTTTTCATGAGCAACTTTCAGTTCAGGCCCTTTGAACTAGGCCCAAAAAGCTTTATTTAGTTTTTCTAGTTGTTTTTGTGATAGTCAGCTGTTTTGGTGATCTTTGAAATGTATGGTTTCTGTCATCTGATTCTTTAATGACTCTTACTAGTCCTGAAACTAGTGCAGGTGCAACTTGACAGCACTGTGTGCTTCAAAGTAGCATATTGAGTGCTGTTACCACCAGAAGGGATTGGATACCAGCAGCTACTGTTGGGTTTTGATTTTTAAAAAAACCTATTGCCAGGTAGTTGCTGACCCATACAGAAATTCTGCTGTTCTGGGGGACTTCTTTGCCACAAAATAATCCTGAATGTGAGACTGGGACTTCGGTGGAACTGCTTGAGTCTTTAATAAAATCCACTGTCTTCCCAGAATGACAGTGGATACGTTCAAGCCTGCTATTAGGAAGCCAAGGATTAAAGTAAGTCTTGGGTTTGGAGAACTCGTCAGTAGCCAGTAGGAAAGACCCAAGTGTGGACATGGATTCCTGAGAAGGTCTCAACACTTGCAGGTTAACAAGGGTTTACATCCCATGTATGGGATAAAGAGTTGTTTATTTTGAGGAGCAGATAGCGGGAAGAAAACGCTCGCTCCAGGAGTGCAACAGCAAATATCACAGTCAGCAGGATTCTCTTGTGGAGAAGAGAAAAAAACACTTCTTAAATCTTTTTTCTTTACACACACTCTCCATTACTTACCCTGTGACTCCTGATGGCCCAGCTGGACAGGAGCCGGGGGGGGGGGGGGTTAGATGGTAGTTCCCAAATCCCTGCAGAGAGCTGTCCCTACACAGTTCCTGGGTGACTGCCAGTTTGTCTCTCTAGTCAGATTGTTTCCTTGCTTCTCCTTCTATTCAAGGTTCACTGTACCACAGTGCATATATTTTTAAGTGTTTCTTTAGAAGTCTGTTCAAGGATAGTCATATAAGGCCATGCCCCTTGCATTTATTCCTACCTTACTTCGAAGTGAGACTAGGAAGTTGAACAAGAAAAAAGACTACTCTAGTCATCGTGAAAAGAAAAAAAAATGAGAAAGGCTGTGGATTGCATCCTGGTTACTGTTGGTGACTTTGTGAGGATGGAGGAAGAAAAGTACTATTTTAGCTTGATTCCAATACCAAGAACATCTTTCTTTTGAGGAATATTTATGCTCTTTTCAAGCAACCTTAGCCTGGATAATAATAGTTGAGAGGGAAAAAAAAAAGCTAGACCTACTGTCTCCTGCTCAGATGTAGTCCTTGCTTCTGAGGGAGGCTGGATTCATGCTGTAGTCTGTGCTTTGTGTACTTTGCTGTCTCTGCCTCCTCATGAGGACCACTAGTCTATTTGTCATTTTCTTTAATTTGAAAGAATTACTGTGAATAAATGCATTCTAGTAAGTTTTCCAACTTGGTCAGATAGCCTGTTTAAGGTTCATGTTTTCTTTGCAGCTTCCTTTGTTATCCCTTTCAGAGGGATAAATTCTCTTAAAATACTACTTGTGGTGTGCCCCCAATTTTACCAATTCTTTCTGAATAGAAAAAGTTTTTCAGCAGTGCAGAAGAAAAGGCTTTTGGTTTAATTTCCTCTATTTTTTTAAAAAAAATTTTTGGTATTTGTTACATTTTGAAACTCTGGGAGTTTGATTCTTTAGTGTGTGAGGAGGGATTCAAATTCAAGATTCAGATTTTGTTCTCTCTGGTACCTATTTTTTACTTTCAAAGGAGATTCATAATTTGCAAGCAATGTAGTAATACAGTGCAGTGGGACTGGCCCACTAGTGTAAAGGCTTCTGGAAGTATAATTTTCCTTATGATTCTAAGTTGTGCCTTCAGAATTTCCATGTTACCCAGGGTCTTGACCAAAGTATATAAATGATTGCAGCATCCCTTGAGCATAAAAGCGTCTCTTTAAATTTGCACCCTGATAACTGGAAAATAGTAGTTTGCATCTAAGAAGTTTAGGTTTCTGCCAATAAATTGGAACAAACACTTCTGCCCTTTTAATTAAGATATAGGAGCACATCAAAAAATATCTCTGAGACATCCGGGTGATTCCCCAGGAAAAAAACAGGAGAAATGTTTTGTTTATTTCTTTACTTAAATGTTGTGATTAATAAACCTTTCAGACCTACGTCATGTTTTACTCAAAAGTACAATAGGAACCAGAGCAAAACCCAGTGTTTTACAGGTCATCTTTAGTATTGTGACAAAATACCTAGTTAGAAACATATAAAATTGTAAGAAATTATATATTTTTTTTGTTAACAAAATATTTTTAAAGTTTCTGTCCAAGCAAGTCCTGGAGGCACATGAGGCTAAGGTTGTATGTAAACAAAAATAGTTTAATGCCCACCCTTTGGCCTGTCCTCAGACCTCTTCTCAGTCTGAACGTATTAGTCATCAAGCCTGCTTCTTATGGTTCACATATTTCTTTCTTCTTAATTTGTAATTGTAATTTCTTGTAATGTTTTTTCCGGAAAGGCTTTTCAGACAGAGTCCTATTTTTCTTAAGCCTTCCTGCCTTACAACAGAGGGTAAATTCCTTACCACTTGAGATGTTTTGCAGACTAATTCTTGGTTAGAATTCCCTCAGGAAATGAATTACATTGCCCTGCTGTAGCCTTTGCCAGGGACAGAAGGAAGGAATGTACCTTGAAATTACCTCTAGACTCCCAGCAGTAATAATTTTCAAAAGCCTTAATTACCTGTGCCCAAAAGGCTGAACTGAAGGCTTTTCACATTACAGGAAAAGTGCACTGTGTACTCTCCACCATGAAGGGTTGTGTGCAGGAGTTAGTCAAGGGAGGCAGATCCCAGTCTTACTCTCACTTGCTATCCTCCGGAGCTTGTTTTCATGAGGAACAATTCTGGAGTAATTGCGGGTATGGACATAGTTTATCTCAGAGTAGAACAGCCTTGCTCTTTCTTACTTTGACTTTGAACACCAAAAAAAGGGCTGATAATCTACAAAGTACATGTGCCTGCACTGGGATTTGTTCAGGAGCATTCCTTAGGTTTGAGTCCTATCTTGACCTGAGTTGTCTTGTCAGCCCTTAGAAGCTCTTAGTTCTGGAGAGCTTGGAACCACTTAAGGATACTGCCTTGGTCAGCACGTATGGCAGTGTAGCTTCACAGCTAAAAATGGGTTTGTTTTTACCATGGCATAACTCTCACTTCCTGTTAATGGAAAGATAGGTACCTTGAGATCTTACCTTCAGGCAATTACTGGAAATTATCTTGTGTACTACTTAGTTACTGATAGAAAAGACTCCAGGTCTTTGCCTGTATTGGAGGATAGCATTCATACAATAACTGTCTTGCTGAGAATTACCTTGCCTCAAATTTTCTTATTTACTGATGCAAAAATCATGTATTTGAAATGTCTGGCTGGGCTTTTTTGTGATACTGTCATCAGCTTTTCCTTTGGCTGTCACTAGTTTCAGGAAATTTTTTCCTATATTGTCTTCAGCTTGACCACGTGAAGACACTGCTGCTATATAGATAAGCAATGGGTCCTCGCATGATTTACTCAGCACTGCCGTTCCTCATGAGTTGAAAGGCTTAAGGAAGCAATATTACTCATAGATTGTATCACACCATGTCATGTAATCAATTCCTAGACCTTTAGTGATGAAGCATAATTCATTGGCACATAGGTTGCCCTCTTTCTGATGTAGACTCCATTCCCTTTGGATTTCTTTTTTTTTTTTTTATTAGATATTCCTCTTCACATATACTTTGAAACATTATTAAGGAAGGATGATATCAAAGGAGAACCTGTTGATACCTCATCTTTGGGAGCAGAGTTTAAAGTATCTCCAGATAATGGTATGTAAAGCAAAATATTTTAATATTTGCAAGACTGTTTTTTATTCATTTGCCAGTACTTTCTGCCCTGAAGAGGTTCCATTTATAAACTTACCACCGAGCAGGTTATCAGAGAAGGTAACCAACTAAGTCTTTAGGTGGAAGAGGAATCTCTTCCCAGACCACAGTGTCAAGTTCTCTTTTGTTGCACTGGAATGATCCCATCAGAGTCGTAGGAGGGCAGTAAAACAAGTCAGGGGAGTTTGGACCATGGCTTCTCTGGAGACACAGGTGCCTGACTGCAGTACTGTTTACTATTTGGATTCCTATCAGAAGTCTGTTTTTTTCCATTATAAACACTTCAGCAGTTGAGATTACCTGTAAATTGCACCAATGGAAAAAAAGTTTTCAACTTGATGTATGCTTTTTCTGTTTTAGACTATAATCAACATAACGTTTCTGTCAAACAATGGAGCAGTGGCTGTTTATCTAATTCCAAATCTCCGTCAGTGTCAGGAACGTCTGACCAGCTGTCGGAAGGAAGAAAGAAAAGACATCTAAGTGAGACAGCAGTAGGTAAGAGAAAAACGGTATTGTTTCACTACTTCTTTAAAAATATGTACTGTATAAATTAGTTTGTTATCACTGGGCTTCAAGAATTAATTTTAAGTCGTCTCTAAAAGGGATACTGTGTGAAACTTTACAGGAATGAAGAAATAGACTTACAACATCATGAAAATAATGTGCTATTTTAAAGCATAGTAATCTTTCTCTTTCTTCTTGAGTATATATTACAAAATGAGACAGGCTTCTGTATTTTATTTTTGGAATACTTTTAAAGGAAACTGCTCAGCAGTCCAGCTGTGTTTTTGTAATACTGGCTGTCATTATTTTTAATATGAAGGGTTTTTTTTTACAGTAGTCTGAGAAACAGACTGAATTGCAAAGTTATCTGTCAAATCATGTGCCCAACCAGACATTTACTATTCCTGGCACCTTTGGTCAGAGACGTTTCATTTGTTGTGTACTGTTACTTGTGGTTCTGGTTTCCTTCCAGACTGTTAAGAGGACTTGTGGATAGCCAGTACATATAATTAGTGTTTTCACCCTTGTTATCTTTATATTTTATAGTTCAGCACTTGGTAAGTTAATAGAAAGTGCCTTGAAAGTTCTGTAGAAGAATGTGATAATTTTAGGGACAAAAAATTCAGTGTACCATTGTAAAGAAATAAAGCAGTATGGAAAAATACTCTTCTGTTGCATATCCAGATAAAACTCCTAGAGTAATCTTGCAATAGAGGTGGAGATACGGAAATTCCTGCCAAGATGATTTAACAAAAAGTTATGATCTATTTAAAAAAAACAAACAACCCAAAAGAAACCACAATGCCAAACAAAAAAACCCTATTGATTAGAAAGTTACAGGAGAGAGTAAAAGGTGGTTTTGGACAGTCTGAAAACTGTCTCTGATTTAGATGGTTTTTTCTCTGCATGTTCTCCTCGTGCATTACAGTCCTCGCCTTTGTTGTAGTCTTCTCTTACGCTCCGTGCCTGTGTCTGCAGGGGGTGCTGTGCCCCGTCCACTTCTCACCATCAGGGATCCTTTTTTTCCATGCCACCCGCTCCCCTGACCAGTCACTGGTTCCCAAAAGGTGGATGCTGACACTTTCTTGCAACCATGTTTTTTCCCTAAGTGTGCTGTCATGCACACTGAGACCAACAATTGAAATTACTTGGGAGCACTAGTAAGAGAGAAAACTTCTTGCTATAAACATTTGGAAGTTACAGTTAGTCTTCTGCCAATAGTATTTAGTTCTTTGAGTTAATGGAAGAAAAAAAGCAGTCTTTTATCATGAGGATCATAATTTCCCAATGCCAGAAAACTGCTGTGTGGTGTATTCGTGAGTAGCAGCAGAAGTTCTAGCTTATTAGTGCTACGGGTGTAGTACTACATATTTATTCCTAATTTGGGCTCTGTCTAGGAGAAATTATCCATGGGGAAGGTCAGCCTGATGAACAAGGCCAAAAATAAAAGCTCTGTGCCAGGGAGTTGCAGAGCTGCCTGGGAGATGAGAGTTCATCTCCTTGACCCAGCCAGTGCAATACAGTCTTTAGGATCAGTCTTACCTCTTTTTTTATGTTGGAATACACTGATTCTTTTTATTAGTTGGTGTATTAAATCTGAGTTCTTTTTTCTTACTGGAAATCAAGGTAGAAGGAAAGCAGAACACAGGCGGTTAAATTCCGAGTCCCTTTAAATGCTACTTACACTGGGACTGAATAAGAGAAAACAAGAATTACGATTTGTGTGGAGCAGTGGACCACAACTAGGAGAAATCACACATGGAGACGTAGAAGCTAATTTTATTTGTTACCCTTGCTGCCAGTTTTGTTTTATCATTTATCAAGGAAAAAGCCTTCAGTGAGGGCTTAGTGAACGAGTACGTTAGTGAGATGCATCCCAGCTAGGGGAGCACTGTTAGGGAACACTGAGGAGCGTTCCGCTAAGATCCGATTGCATTTGCTCTGTGTGTAGTCTATGGCAGCTTCCAAAAAAAAAAAGGAGCAGGATTTTCCCATATGAAGCTGGTTCCACAAGAAGAAATCCTTTGTCGAAGGAGAGGGATGAGTTTTGTGTAACGATGACAGGATGAGCAAAAGTGTTTATTTAGATGGCTTTTTTTAGTATTAATTAAATTGTAAGTGGTTAACTGTGGGCTTCTAGAAATGACTTTACTATTACTGTATGGAAAAATATCTTTAGTCTAATAGACAACAGCCAGTATGCATTTTTTTATTATTATTTTTTGTGACAGGCGAACGTAATGCTAGGTTTGAGACATTCTCCTTTCAACATGCAGAACCAGAATCCCATAGCAGTTTTGCTGCCGTGACCAATGTCAATGCGATGTCTAGGACCACTCACAGCACTTCGTCACAGGTAAAGAAAATAATGTATTACTGTCTTAACTGAAATATCAACAGAGAGTTGTGTGAACTAATACTCCAAAAACACATGCCTCTTACATCTAATTTAGTGTTAAATTACAGGACAGAGCATTTTTACAGTGAATTAAGTGGGGAACATTAAGCAATTTATTCCAGATTGAGTATGTGGTGTTCCTAAAACAGATACTTGCTTGTAAAAGAATTTTGCAGATCATATAACTGGAGCGTGAGTTTAGTTTATTGGCATTGGGCCTTTCATGTTATTTTTTTTTCCAAATTTCATTAAATATACTGTGATTTATGTTCCTAATTTTACGTAAGGGCTCTTATGACCCTTTTTTCTTGGTGCAGCTACATTAAATGGCCTCACGGTGCAAATACAGTCACAGAATTTGTTAACTCTCAGCTTTGCTATTTAAAACCTTTTGTGCAGAGCTACAGGCAAAGTCACTGGTATATAAATTTGCTAAGGAGTAGCACAGCTCTGGTTCAGTGAATCCCTGCAGAAACACACTTTGTTTTATTGGAATTCATTGAGAATTTCATAATAATATTTGGATTTCAGTTCTGCCAAGTCTAGTGGTATACCAGTGCTCTGTAACTCATCATGTTTCAATCTGGTGATGATTCCTGGAGAGCTGAGTTTAAATCTGCATCTCACACACAGTTTTGACAATGTACACTTTTTTTTTCCCCCCCCTTGCTTGAGCAGACCATCATCAAAAAACACCTAAATGAGCACTTTAGAATAGACTACATCCATTAACGTTCAGCTAAAAGTTGAGATCTTCTAATATGGAATGTATCATGATTTAAAACTAATCTTTCTCCTTTAATATAGGAACTTCAGTTTTTGACCCATGTAGGTTCCATGTAATTGTGAGCAAAGAACTCAGGAATCTCACTATGATCACGGCAAAGAAATTCAGTTTCTGTCTTTCATACGTCTTTCAGAAAACCACTTTCCATGTAGGCTGTTTGTAACTGCTAAATGTAGCTTCATTCTTTTGGAATTCTTAATTGTATCATACTGAAGAACCACTTGCGCTACGTGTTAGCAGATAGATTGTAGAAGGCCATCTTTGTAGGTGGAACATTATGAAGAAGGCAGCATCAACTTCAGAGTTCTCATAAGTATTCAGAATCAATAGTGATTGAAATCAAGGAAGGGAGACTTTCACCAATTTCAGTAAGAGTTACGCCAGCAAGAAGTAAATATCAGAGATGAGATAGTTTTAAGATTTGTTGAGATTCCATCGGGACGGGGGGAAGTCAGAAATCATTAAGCCACTAGAAAATGTGTTCAAGTTACAGACTTTCTCCTTGTGCAGTTCTAATGTTTCTTAGCTAACATGTAGTTGCTGTGATCTGAGCTGATCAATCTTGTCTTGTATTGATTATATTATACAGCATAACTCCAGGAGGAGGTTGAGAAGTGAGAGCTCCTATGATATAGACAACATTGTTATTCCAATGTCTCTGGTGGCACCATCGAAGTTGGAGAAACTACAGTACAAAGAAATCCTTACCCCAAGGTTTGTTCATGACCTCCTTAGTCACAAAGATACCAAAATGAACATGAGAACGTTATCTAAGAATATTGTTAACATGTAGTAAGATGATTTTATAATATTAAGATGATCTTTTCATGCACTCTGTTTTTTTTTTTTCCTGTCTACTTCAATTTGTGTGACTGGAGTGGTGGGAAGGCTGGGCAGCTGATAGCACAAGGGAAATAGTCTGATAACACACAGGGAGGTGGCAGATGCACAGGCTATCTAAAAATAGAAGTGCTTTTATATCATCTTAATTGTAGTGATGTTTGTGGCCCTAAATGTGCCGTAAGGCTGACATGCTCTTGATGGTTATTTGGAGGTTACTGTCTTGGTGTGTTATGTTTCCTAAGAAAATAGTTAAATATTTTCAGTGAATTAAACAGAAATGGTTTTAGCATAAATTTTTTAAATTTATCCATTCTGATACAGTAGACTAAGCTTAATGTATTTTTTTCCATACAGTGTAAACCTATAATCCGTGATTCTGAAAACACTTATCTTTTTTCTTTTGTTTTCTTTTTTTTGTGTTTAAACAAAACACAAGAGCAGCTAACACAGAGTAATTGATCTCCTGTGCTGTAATTCAGTGGCTTATTAGCAAATTGCCTGAAATGGCTTAATGCAGTTGTTCCGTATTTTAAGTCTCTAATTTGTATTTGTTCTTATATTGTCTTTAATGTTATAATATTATTAATATTTAATTTTAATATTATTAAGACTCTATTAGATAACCTAAAGACTGTTGGGAAAAGGAAAGGTTAGATTCTGGGTTGGGAAAGGAATATCTAAATTTTGGGCATCTGTTATCAGCACCTTATATTTGAAATGACTTTATTTGAAAGAAATTTTGAAGCACAAGCAGTGTTGAAGAAGGAGTAACTAACAATATAGTGTAGGAACAGAATGGTTGTCTCTACTACTGAAATAATGAAACGGTATTTAGGTAAATTAATTTGAGTTTTCTTGTCTTGTTTCCAGCTGGAGAGTTGTTGAATTTCAACCTTTAGAAAGATCTCATACAGATGAAGAAGAGGTAGGCTGCATTTTAATTAAACCACCAGTTCTTAATTAAACTAAATATAATTTATAATTGGGATAATGGGCATATATTTTCCAAAGTCACTGACTTCATGCAAATTCTGGTAAGTTTCAAATTTAAAAAATAAAGTATCAGATTGTGAAAACGTGTCTTATCCCAACCTACTTGACCCGATGTTGGATGACAGAAATGTGAGTATCCCCATTAATAATCATTAATTCATTATTAATCATTGTTCACTTGTTCGTTTGGCTCTTCTGTCCCTTGCTGTCAGCATGTCTTCAGTTTTCTTCTTGGTCTTCATTTTCCTGCAACCCTCCTGTTGGGAGCAAACTTTTCTTCTTTCTGTTTTCTCGGGAACAACATAACCTTCAGCATTACCTGCTTGCCTCTTGAGCTAAGTTTGTACATCATGTCCTACTGTTGCTTCCTCCAGACATAAGAATCTGCCTTTTTCTCCCAGGGAATGTCTGTGGACTTTGCAGCTGGGGGTCCCTTTCTCCCCTAATTAGGGCTTTGAGGCATTTCCTAACCCTGGTGTGAATGTACCAGCAGGTCTGCTCTCTAGGCTGGTTTCCTGACCTTCCGATCTTTTTGTGGTGCTTTTTCCAGAAACCTGCCAGTTTTGCAGTCCTTTGGATATCTCTCCCCAGTCTCTGCTACAGGTGACTGTCAGCTGTTTTAACCGTAGGACTTGTATTTGTACCTTCATCCACAATAACTGTTCTTAATTCAGAGAATCTCCACAAACGGTGTTTAGGTGCCTTAGTAGTAGAAAAAGATTGCATTTGGGTGGCAGTACAGAAGGTTATGTTAAACGTAGTACACAAATAAATCATTATGCCTCTCTCCCTTGGGGTAGAAAATACTCTCTCCACAAAGGCACAAGCTTCCCCAGAGCTTTCCTAGGTCTGTAGCTGGCCTGCTGCATAGAAATTAACCTTCCTTTCAGAGAGCATCATGGTCTCAGGTCCTTAGCTGGTGTAGTCGTGCTCGTTTGGCGCCATAATCTTGGGTCAGAAGGAAGAGAAAAACTTATTCTGTCCTTGTCTTTTCTCACACATTTGAGAAATTCTTGTGAAATCTGGTGGTCAGATTTATGTCACCTCTACCACCACCTTTTGATTTGGTACCATCTCTGCTAGCAGGAAACATGCCTGGTCTTCTTTTGTAGTGAGAAGGTCAAATTAGATACAGAGGAGAACTCTCCTGCAAGGATATTTAATTAAACCATTTTGAGGATAACTAATAAGGCAGCAAGGGCACACTGTCCCTTGAGACATCGACTGTTCATTCCTTTCTTTTCATCCTGGTATCTGGGGGGGCGGGAGGTTGGGAGAGAGAATTTCAACAGTGGTTTTGCCTACAGGGTTTCAAGGGACTCGCTTGGAGGACTCGGTGGATTTCTTGTTTGGATTTCAGATCCCATACAGATGACTTGTCTTATGTATTTGTAGTGTAATTTGCTGAAGGGACTTCAAGGTGTCTCTCTGTGAAGCTCATGGGACAATCGCTCATTCAGTAGCCCTCCCAGTATATTTGTATTTGGCATGACTAGTTGATCCTGTATGATTCATCCTTTGGCCAGGAAATAACTTGAGTTAACAATAAAGCAGCTTTGCCTCCTGCTGTGGTCCACTGCTTCTGTATTGTGTGTCAGCTGCTGGGTAGAATAAGAGAGGAGAGATGTCAGACAAGAGAAAAATGCTAAAGATCTTGTTTGTCTAAATCATCTTTTGCCATTTTTCCTCCTTTCTTTCGGGATCGTGTTAATTGGTTTGGATGTTTTTCAGAGCACTGAGGAAAGGTGGTTTTCTGTCATAATTCTTCCTTGCTTTATGTTTTAGGCTGAGTTAGATGTGTTACTGAGTATGCTTGAAAAAAGACATCAGAAAACAGCAGCATTACCTTTTCACGTTTTCTGCACTCACACTCTGACACTCTTGAAATTGTTCCTTGTACTGAAATCAAGAGAAGCTTCAGTAGATCATTCATGAAGGACAAGAGAGGGCCAAATGTACTTTCTGCTTTTATATAAAGTAAGCTTTTTCTTTGCTTTCCACTGCTTAGCAGCCCATGGTGGTACTGTATAATAGTTCCTTTTCTGTCTATCTTCCGCATGGCTAAATTTAAAGCTTCTGGAGTTGCCCTTCTGTCAACCAGCAGTTAGGGATTTCTTCCACTTGATATCTTTTTTTTTTCGTCTTTTTTTTCCTTCTCTCTTTTTTTCATTTAAAGGCTTTCAGTGCAATGCAACCTGTATCCATGCAATAGACTTGCACCCAAAGTTTCCACAAGCTAAAAAAAAACCCAAAAACATGGGGTCCCAAATTTGTCGTGTTCTACAGGAGCCACACTTCCAAGGCCAGAACTCGGCAATTCCTGAAAATCGAGCCTATTCACCATGCCTTTATTTGAGTACAAAAAGTTCACCTTTTTTGGGTGCGTAATTTTTGTTTCTGGAAATTTTGCCTCACAAGAACAAACATAACAGTTGAGCAATTCAAAAGGTAATCTACTATCTATGTCTGCTTTATCCCGTGCTCTAAAAATACTTAGTCTTCGGATGCAGAGCGTTTGAGTTTCCTGGTTTCCACGTATGAATTTGCAGTCTGTTATTGCTTTAAAGCATAGGAGGGTGTGGCACGGGTTTTCCTGTTTTATTTTGGTTTGAATTTGTTTTGTCCAGGTTAAAGTTTCTCGCAAGGCATGGTTGTAAAGTAATGTCCAAGTTTATTTTGTAGTTGTTTTAGTAATGACAAATACTTTGGAATAATTCTGTGTGTAATTAGTTTTGCATAAGTGTTTTCATGGCTTATGACTCAACGTTTCCCATGAAGCCAAAGACTGAAACACAGACTTTGTTGTTTTGAGAACCTTTCAGAAATTTTCCTGGTGCTATTCAACATTAATGCACAGTGTCTTGTAGCTTAACTAGATGCGATGGGGGGGAGATCCAAATCTTAGTTTGCTTTAAGTCTTTTTCTTTGAGTGAAATCATTAGACATGCCTCACAAACAGGCCTTCCTAATAGTCTTTTCTCTCAACATCACTGCCAGATCCATCCACTGAGGAATGACAGTTCTTTTGTCCCTTTTCAAAGTAACCTTAGTGGGGGAGAAAAATATATCAAATTTCTCCAGTTATAGCAACTTTAAATTAACCTGAAGTTGGTGGAGGAAATAGAGGAATATGTTACAAAGCTGGAGAGGGGCAGAGGCTGCACTGAACCAAGTAGAGACCATTTACTCTGATGTAGTGTGATTTTTTTATCTACAGAACAAAGAATAATTTTTAAATAAGGAAATTTATTACTTGTTAGTCTTCGGTGGAATAGGGTAAAACTCATTTTAAATAAACAAGTAGATAAATCTGCTATCATCAACTATGGAAAAGGAACAGTAAGGCTTATTTCTGTATTTTTCAAAACTCTTCATTTGGAGAAGAATGTGGACTTTGATTTCTGAAAGGAAGCTTGTTAAAAATGAAGTTTCTTCCCAGCATGAAAAGTTTTGGCAATTTGCTAAGAAAAGTATTTTCAAAGTCTAAGTTTTTCTTTCAAAATTATCTTTTGTTTCCACTTCAAAGGAAATCTGAGCACACAGAAAAATCCTGAATTTTCCCTGAGGGAATAGCACTTTTGTAGTTCATAAAATTCTCACTTTCACGCTATACATCACTGACCTTGGAAAGACAGAATCTGAACTGAGATGCAGCCCCTTACCCGATGCCATCCAAGTGACAAGAGCTGGTGAATTCCAGGGAGAGGAGGAAACCCATTAAGTTGGCTTGCATGAAAGGAAACCAGCAGCTAACAAAGTGGTTTGTGTTTAACATAAATAAATAGAAGCAATGAGGATTCAAAAAACAGTCATGAGATGGGCAAACAAAGCAGGCCTGTTTGTCCGAAGGTTCCTGTTGAGTGCTGGGCTGAGGAGGAAACGGACAGCTAGTTTTAGCAAGCAGGTCATGTGGCTTTTTCAGATCACACTGAACTCTTCGGGATCCTTTTCATTGGCCCAGTTAAATTTAATTGTGGGGCTGTAGTTTACAACCAGCTGCTTAGGTTGTCAGTGTGCTCTCTGGAAGCCGAGTGCCACTACCAGGTAGGCTTACAGCAGCATAAATGCCTTGTAATACTTTGCATTTGTATCCGCAATGGTCATGAACTACCTCGGTGCTACAAGACTTGATACAAAGAATGGCTTCTGCAGAAAACCTCAGGGCTGTTAGTGGAGTACTTCCAGCTGACAGTGTAGCCTGTATTGTGTGGCTCTACTTGGCGCTGCAGTGGGGACTCTGCGTTTAGTTCTGTATTTTATCAGACTCAATCAGAAGATAAATGGTGTTATGGTGTATGACACCACTGAGGATTTTTGCTTTCTAGAAAAAATTCAATTTCTTTTCCATGACCCCCCCCCCAATTATTGGTGTAATTCTTGTCCAGTACCGATCTGGCAGTGCGGCTTCACAGCTTCTATGACCAGGAATTGTTCTTTCCTAGAATTTCTCTGCTGTTCAGTTAGGAGTGGCTGGCATAAAACCCATGGCTGCAGCACTCGTATGCTCTTGCCAACCTTAGCTTTTTAGGTGAACTTTGAAGAGGTTGAATGGTTTGGAGCACTTTGAAAATAACTCTGAGCTGTACTGGAGGGGTCCAGCCAAGAGCTCTGTCCTGCCATCTGGGGAGTGAGGGGGAAGGGCAGCAAAGTGCTCCTTGCACAGCCGTGTCTAAGGAGCAAACTTCCTGGTGTGCTGCCAAGGGAAAAGTGAAGATGGCTCTTTGAAAGCGAAGGTCAGATGTGATAGCTACAGCTGAGGGGTTTTATCTAAAAAGCTGACTCTTGTTTGACTACGAGCAGTTAAAGTACTCACATTAGGGCCATTTTTAAGCTGTACTGGGGGTCGTGCAAATCATTTGCTAAGAAATCATCTCTTCAAAGCAGAAACCATTTTCTGCTTGGTTTCATGGCAGGAATGCGGCACCTCAGGTTTGCTGAGTTCCTCTCCATGTGGGGCTATCTAAGTCCTTGGTGATCTCAGACCTATTTCTCTGCTTAAAGAGCACCTGGCAAATCCTGCTGCCTTCAGTCTCCATAAAGCACTCTCTGGAAACTCCTGCAGTTTTCGCTTGTCTTTATTATGTGCTTTTAATACTGCATTGATTTGCAAATGAATACTTGTCCTCTTAATTTTCTGCCTCTCACCACAGAGAAAAATATGTTAGTTGCGTGAGGGGGGGATAATTTCTATATCCATTCAGATCAACCACAGACATGTAAAGAAATAAAGTGAAAGTGACAGCATCCCGTATACTATAGTGGGAGTGTAAGCTGAATGCATATATTTTGATGTGCTTTTATACTGCAAGCATGCATTGTGTTGCCTTCTCTTGTTTGGTGAACAGACCTTTGCAGAATTATATGTAACATTGGCTGCCTTTGTTTCTAGTGATGTTCATAATTACGGCAGCAGCTATCCCTGTATCTCGTTGCAGATAGAAGACCTGTCAGATGAAGCTTTTTCCTTACGGCATACAAAGTATGAAAAAAGAGAGAGAGCAAGGTGGTCGCTGTGGGAGCAGAGCCGCTGGCCCAGAAGGAATAGCAGGCAGGTGTATTGACTTTGATTAAGAGCATTCCTATTGAACCCCTGGTGTCGGCTGTTGGTGCAGCAGTTTCAGAAATGCTGTCACAGAGAATTTGGAAAACGAGGGCATTCCTCATTAATTAACTCAACAGGGACAGTAGCAGGTATGTTTGGCTGGAAAGGGAAGGCTGGGCAGTTCTGAAGCACGTATAATTACAAAAATTTGGCATTTTAGTGACCTGCTATTAGTGAATAAAAGTCTTACTCCTGAAATGAACACAGTTCTGCTAGTTTGTGCCACTCCCAGCGATTATCACTTTAGCCACCCAGTGTAATATGAGCCCTTCTTCACTCACCTGACTTAGATGAAAGTCCACTGCAATCAGAGATGTGTTACTGGAGCGTCCTGGGTTGTGACAGGGACCTTACGCTTAAAAAAACACCACTGTGTGAAAAAGTGTAATTATCACAGGCTTGCTGCCTGGTGTGAAACTCATCAGAGTGAAATATAACCCCTAAAAGTCTTGCAAAAAGTACTGCATAGAAGAGCAAACGTCATAAAGCTGTGTCTGCAATTTGGCTCTGGGAAAATATTTTGCATAAATTGCTTCAGAATCTGCCAGGACAAAAAGCATCCTATAAATGCTGGGTTAACTTTCTCTGCTTTTTATCATATGCTTTGTGTCTACTCTTGGCTTAAAGTGAACCATGACACTATGAATATTTATGCAAAGATAGCTTTTTTTAAATGCAGGATAAAATTAGAGCTAAACCATATTAAGGAATTCTATTTTTAGCCATTTTGTACATAAAAAAACTTTAGAAAGTGTACTGAAAAATATAAGTTCTGTATGTACCCTTAATTTTGAAACCCTGTGAACTCCCTAGTGAAATCTTGGTGCTATTTGAATCCAGAAGTAAAACTGCCATTAACATAAGCAAGGTCAGACTTCCACCTGGCATTTAAGATGCGTGCCATTATTTTATATCTAGCTCAAATTTGCATTAAAGGTGAGGTCAAAATTTTTAATCTTATTAAATTGTTTTGACTGCTTTGGAGATAAGTCCAGAGCAGAGGTAGGAAGTGGGAGCCCAAGGACCTGCTGTTTCTCCTCGAGTTTCATTGGTGCAGTCTGTTGACAGTGCTGTTTGGACTCTGCTGACTCCCGCAGACAATGCCGTGTTCCCCTGAGTGGGAACAGCCCCACTGCTCGCTGACTTCTGTCCAAAATTACTGTTCTGGTCAGCGTGTGGAGCAAGGCGCAGGAGCTGGACCAGCCACCAGCTGTGCTGCAGCCAGAGTGTGCCTGCTCAGCCCTGTTTTATCTAGCTCCTCCACATAGCCCTCTTGCTTTGCCTTGCGACAACAAGGTTGTCAAGAACCCTGTGTTTTTCATCTGCTCTTTTGACTTACTTAAGTTAAGTAGAATGTAGGTAGCACGTATGGAGAAACGGAAAGCTTTGAAAAGAAAATCTAAACTGTTCCTGGTGATGTGGAAGGGCAGGGGGTAGCTCTTAAGACTCTCATCTCTTACACTGCACTAGGTCTTACAGCAAAAATTCTGACGGACGACACAGCCAAGATTCGGTGCAGAAAGACCAGCATGGCAGCTCCTGCGCCTCGCTGCATTGCGCTGCTGAATCTGTTCCTGACTCGACTTCGGAAGCCCACGGCTCTGTTTGTTCAGGGATTGCACAACTCTGCAGGGAGAACCAGGAAGCAAAGGTGGGTGCCTCCAGTAGCTTCCAGATCTGGTCAGATCTTCAGTGACCACTCTCTCTAACCTAAAACAAAGAATCTGGGCAAATCCTCCTCTCTCATTGATCAGAATCACAGGCTGTTGCCCTAGTTTATGTAGACTGAATGTAGCACTTCTATTGAGAACTGTTTTGCTGTGCTCTGTGAATTAAGCCCAAGATTTGTCAACAGGTAAAAATTTAATTGCTCAGCGCATATGGCGCATGTTTTAGGGCAAGTATGGCAGGCCTGGCTTCAAGGATGATGGATCTTTTCTCGGGGATGTTGGCCAGAGTTCCGCATGGGGCTGATCGTTTCGGGTTCAGGTATCCTGATGGTCTGGCCTGTTCAACTGTAGCTCTGTTACTAGCTCAAAGCCCTGTGAAGCCAGCTTCCATTGACAGCTGGTGCCTAGCGGTGTCCTATTCTTTATCTGAAGAGCCCTGCAAACATTGTAAAGACAGACACTCGTTTGTTACTTGATAGCAGATCATTCCGCACACAGCTAATCAGTTCAGACTCAACTGAAATCCCTTTTCCCCTTCTTTTTTTCTACCCTCACTCCTACCCTTTCTGATTCTTTTCAGTCTGGGCTGTGGGAACTTCGAGTTTTTCCACTGAAAGATGAAGAGGTAGAAGCTTTACTGTGCCAAGATCAAATAACGAATCAGACTGAAATGTCAAGTGCAGCTTTTCCCAGCGACTCTCCCTGTACTTCATGTGCACCCGTTGGTTTGCCAGACAATGGCCATCCACCAAGAAAACAATCTACTGAAGAGTCAGAAGAGTGCGAAAATGTTTGCCTGGGAATCAACAATACAAGAAAACAAAGGTGACAGGGAATAATGTGGTTCATTAAGAAAGCCAATTAAGGTGGAGAAAAGTGTAAGGTAAAATCTCTCTTGTTCACACAGCATATGACAGCACAATTCAAAACCTGTACGTTAGCTGCATATAATCTGTTTTCTTTCTTGCTTTGTAACAGGCAGGATATATCCCAAAGACAACACTTTCTTCTTCCTGAACCCCAAGAGAAAGTAATTATTTCAAGCTGGAAGTCTAATATTCCCAGTGTCGGGAGTGGGCGCACATAAATTCCTGGCACCATTCACTTTCTGTTGTCATATTGCCACATTTGTTAGTAATCATCCTTTTCTGTTCTGTTTGTTTTCAAATGCATTTCTGGTTCTAGTGGATTCTGGTGCAGCAGTATATGCTGTCTACCTTAACCAACAACTTCAACTGAACACAGAAAAACTACTTGAAAAAATAGTGGGGAGAAGCGATAATAGCCTCGGATTATTTTCCTGCATGACCATGGGGCAAGTGTCTGCCTCTCTAAATGCATGTGTGTAACCCCTGCAGAAGACAAGGGTAGGTGAGAACCAGAAGTTTTAAAGCAAGCGTTCTGGAAGCCTTGCATCTAGCTTAAAATCTGTATTCAGCTCTCGGTAGTGCCAGGGCATGTTTCATATAGATGTCCTCAAGCAATAAGATAGAAATAGACCACTGCATTTCAATAGTCGATGTATCTGCTACTCAGAAAGTAGGGTTTCTGCTTCAGTCGTGTGGGCATAGAGAAATGGAAGGAAAGAGTCGAGTCAAATCAGTGACACAGCTCTTTGAATATTGTGTTTTGGGTCATCTTATTTCCTTAGTCCTTCAGTAGCTAATGAGGCTCATAATATTTTGCTTTAATATGTTAAAGACAAAGTCTTGTTCAAATTTCTGTACAGTGCCTTGTAAGAGTCTCGTAAGTATGCCAACATTTGGTGACTAACTGAAAAGGAAAAGATGATTGATGTCTAGAAGACCAATAAAGAAAAAAGCCCCAAAGCTTTCCATTGTGATTTCGGATAGATTTTTAATTTCCCAGCGAGTTCACAGTGAGAAAACAAAAGCAAGTTGTTTAAACTTGCATTTAAATAGCATAGTTTGGAATGTATCTGCAATCTCAAGAGGTATTAACCAAGGTTAAACAATGAATGTAGGTATAATCCATCAACAGGAAGTTTTTCTGTGTAGGACAGTTGAAGGCAATTTTATAGGAGTCTCTGTTTTTGTGCAAAACTTTCTTCCACGTGTAATATCTGGAATGGCACTGGACAGATGACCCAGTTTTAGTGTCAAATTATTTTTTTTTGGTCAAAATGACAGTAATTATACACTGGGCATCTGAAAACAGTTCAGTAAAGTTTCAACACTACAACCTATTGCTACATTGTAGTTTATTGCACATTCTGATTATTTTTTTAAACACTTTTTTAACACTGGTTTGTCTTAAACTTGAATCTTGCCTCAATGTCTGATACAATAATCTTTGATGCAAGGTTGGTTTTTTAATTAAAAGTTATTTCTATATATGTTGTATATAGTCTGAATTTGATGGCCTTTTAGAAGTGGAGAAATAGCAGTCATGCTTCCTCTCGGCACAGAGACCTGCTTGGCCCAAGAATGGCTTTGCAAACACACTGAAGTGGCACTAAGCTTTGCTGTCCTACTGAAGCTGGGGCTGGTGCTGTGAGGCTAAGGTCCCCCCCAGCGTCCAAATGCAGAGGTGGATTTTTCCATCTCTCTTGTCCTGCATGTGCATCAGCTGCTGGGAGAAGGTTTCTGAAAGTTATGCATCTCAAATGCTTCACAGGTCTTTTCCATACCCGTACCCATTCATTAAGACGTCTGATCTGCCCAGCTCTCGCCCAGCTTTGTTGTAAGGTCAGAGCTTCCTGCTCTGCCTGGCTCCATCTGGTCCCTGGGGCACCGTGAGGAGTTTCTGCAACTCAGGAGATGGGACAGCCCAAGTAAACCAGCCAGCCAGCCGCCTTAGAGGGCCTGAAGGTACCATCAGTAAATGGAAATGCAACCCAGCATTTTATGGGAAGGAGCAAAAGGAGAGTGTTTTTCTAGATCTGGGGGGTGGGAAGTGTGTTAAAATGAGGGGAAAAAAAACCAAAACAAACCTGTGCCAAAGGAGCTGGATTAACAAAGCTTGGTCACTCTGGTGGACCATAAAGCTGTTCCTGCACTGCTGTTCTGTTCCCAGCTGTGATGTCCTGTTGAACCATTGTGTTGCTTTTGGGTCAGTCTCCAGTGTGCTGGCCTAAAGCAGCTGCTTCTTACCTTGCCAGGTGCAGGGGCTGCACAAGTGGTTATCGATACAAGTCAGGATAAGCACATTTCCTTTTTCCCCTCTTTAGATGTTTGTCGCTGTGGGAACCACCTAGTGCCTCACAAAGCAGCAATAAAAAGGCTAGCCAAAGAAAGGCCGAGCAACCAGGGGACTGAAAAAAAATAATCCCTGGAGAAACTATAAAAATGTCTGTTTGGTCATTACCCCACCCTATCATGGTCAGAAGTCTTTTCTCTTAACATCTGCCACTCAGCTGGCTAGAGCTGGGACAGGAAACTGCAACTCTCTGTACAGAAGGGGAGGGGTGACCAAGAACAGCCTGCATTTGCTTTTCTCATGTCACCTGCTTACCTCCAGCAGCCCTTCATCTGGTGGGGGCAGATGGGGAACACTGCGTGTGCATGTCAAGCGAGAGATGCTTTTTGGGACACCCCAGGCTGTTCCTTACCCGCAGCACCTCTAACCATTTGCCACCTTCTTGCAGCAGACCAGGCTGTACCCTGCTCTCTGTCTCTACTCTCTGCGTCTTTCCTCCAGCCAGTGAGACATCCAGATTTTCAGCCATCCCATTTCACTCCTGGGACAAGGTTAGCAAACTTCTTAATGTGGTGACAGGACCAGCCCCCTCCTTTCATTTCCATTCCCAGCTGGAATCAGCACTAGTACTCTCATTTATTGCCTGCAGCCCTTTTCCCCGCAGAGCTGGACTCCCACCTCCAGACAGCACCTTTTGCATGAACGTCGGGGTGGTGAGGAAGCTGCTGGTGGTGGGAGTGGGCTGAGAGCTCAGAGCAACGCTCATGATTGAAGCCGTAAAATATGTCAGAAATTTTTTTTATGTCAGTTTTTTTCCAAGTTTTAAACAAAGGGAGGGGGAACCCAACAACCTGTTTGGCTTTTGGCTGTTAAGTTAGAGCTGCTCCAATGTTGTGGCTGAAGGTATTACAACGGCTGACTGTGAAATACCAACTTTTAAACATAACACAGCAATGCCCCCCTAAGCATGAAACTGGGGGGTTGCAGCTTCACGCCACCAGCCATTTCCCTTGCGCTTAGTTTACCATTTTCAACCGAGACAATTTTTTAAGGTCACTTATGTTCTGCTCCCTGCTGCTACGAGGGTTTAAACGCTTCATCTCCGCATCCAGGACCTTAAGGGAATGTAAGTACAAATACAAACTTGTGAGCCCTATTAAAATTAAGCTCTACCTGTGTCCACCGCAGTTTGTTTTATCTCGCTCACGGTTGTGTGCTGTACCGCCCTGTGGAGCACATCTCCGAGCCCAGCCCAGCCTTACTCGGCTAGATCACAGTTTCTTTTATCCTGTTTTTCCAGCGCAGAGCCCTTGCTACGTCAGCTCACCGTGGACCGCTCTGGACCACGTGACTTTACAGCACCAGCCTCTGCTCTCCCGTGCTGCTGAAACTTTGCTTTATCAGAGTATTGCAACATTTACCAGTCCTGGGGTTGATTTGGCCCCCGCGGATACCATGCAGGCAGCTCTTCTGGTTTTCACGTCAGTGTTTGGGTCGAGTCCTGTTGGCTGTGGCGCTTCCCCGCTGCGGGGTTACGTTACTGAGTGCAGGAGGCCAGGCCTAAATAAGAGCCTAACGAACAGATTACTCCTGTTAATGTACAGAGGCAAGAAACTGGAACAGTCTTAAGCATTAAATGAACAAATATCACTACTGTTACTTCCATGGATGGTCTGTGGGCACTCATACACTTAACTGCTGCAGCAGTAGCCAGCTGCATAAACCCACCTGGGTGGGATTTAGACGGAAAGAAGCAATTGAGTAATTTTACTGTGTATTTAATTTCTCTCTCCCACAACATTCCTAACCTGAGCCTCAACAGAATTGCAAACTACCAGAGTTAAAACAACAACAGTGCCTACGACCTGTGAAAGAAAGCATACTGTAACCAACTACAGTACCGCCAGTTAACTCGCATGACTTTGGGATGTCCATCCCCCTCAAATAAAAAAAAAAAAAAAAAAGACAACAAAACCAGCAGCAGTTTTCAGACCAGCTTACACTCAGCTGCAGGAGGCAAGGATACTACAGCTGTTGTCCTACTGCTTTCAACAGCATGAAAAAGCCACAATCCCAAATCCTAAACTTAACATTTTCATAGCCGGTTTGTGTGTAGACACCAGAGCTGTGACCGTTTCTCTGTGCATGTGACACAGGTTCTTTCCAGAAGTGCCAATTTTAACACATCTAGCAGCCACTGGGACTGTGACACCTCCTAGCCAAGCTTGCTTTTGGCAACGCTCTGCTGAAGGATGTCTTCAGTGCAGTAGGTCCAGATGACGCCATTTTTTCTTTGCTAGTTCTCAAAGGGTGTTGCAAGTGGAAACGGGAAGCAAAGACATTTGTTCACCTAAACCACAATTAACCCGAGGAAAAAGCAGTAGTTTAGCCGTTTCAGACACTTGTCGAGCTTGTTTGAACTAGCCCTAGCTCCTCCTTCCTAACAGCAGTGACCCACGCTGTGCCACAGCCGTCTCCTTCCACAGCCACCAAGCAGAGGCCCATCTGTGGGCCACCTCGCAGGTCTTGGGCTTAAAAGAAGGGGTTGCATCAGCTCTAGCACTGCCTCAGCATTTGGTAGGTGACACCAGCCCAGCTTTGCTGCAAAAGGACAACAGATTTGACTTTGGCCATTGTAGAAATGAACTGGCTGCAGCTGTTGAGCCTTCTGGCCTGTTCCCCTGGGGCAGCAGACTGTTTGCAACCCTTCTGTAATTACAACTTCAAGGGGAAAAACGCCATGAAATATTAAAGGAGTCAACAATACTAATTAGAGCTACGGGAGGGAGGCCCATCTGAAGTGACCTGCTCAGGTCTTCCTCTAGTGGGCTGTAACTCACCTTTCACTTGCCCAAACAGGCCAGGCTGTGAAGTCGGCACAAGCAAACTGAAGGTGGTATGAGAACTATTTGGTTTCATAACTAAGAGGAGCGTTGAGGCGTTTCACAGAGCCATCTCCACGCGGTGCATTTCAACCAACACACACTGAAATCACTTCAGTACATAACACTCTTGTACGGCGCTATCGTAATCATTTACTCAGGGACATATAGGGATATATGTGTATAATCCAAGGAAGCTATAGGGCAAGATAAAAGTTTTTTAACTATCTGTAGGGTTTTAAAGCAACATTCTTCGCTGGAATCCTGCCACTTCCAGGAATTTCAGACACAGCTGTCTTAAAACTGGCCATTTGAAAGGCAAATGAGAAGATTATTTCCTAGTTAGTGACATAGTAAAGATGTTATGCTGATTTGTTTGATGCTTATATAGGTCAAGTACTACTATACAGTAAAAGCAAGACATAGGAACAACTTCTAGCACCCGTGGGATTGTTTAGCCCTCTTAAACCGCATTTTTCCCCAAACTTGCTCCCCAAACCACTCATTTTTGACAGACAGCTTAAAGGAGACTTACCACACCAAAGGAGGGGTGTTTAATGCAGATATTGGAAAAGTTTTGTAGGAATGAACAAATCAAATGACAAAATACAGACAGCAGAAGGCAGTTTGATTAGAGTCTTCCACAAGAGAGATTGCTTGTGGTGATGCTACACTCTTCTAGCAAGCAAAAAGCTGACTGTAGTTCAACCCAGTCAGCGTTATAGGTTGTGCCGTAAAATTAGCCTCCACAGAATCAAGAAACGGGTTCAAACCATTGCATTTCCAACCCTGAAAGACAGCCAGAATGGGTGGTTTTTTTCTCCACTGCTGCTTGCTTCATTGCAGCGAAGGAACGATTCCTCTGTTCAGCAGCAACAAGTTTCCGCAATTAATGTTCATCCAGCCCTCCCTCACGCACGAGAAACAAGGGTTCTCCTGCACGCACAGAGCCTTCTTGAACACTGCTTGAGTAGGTCTCATCGATCCAGACAGCGCTTTTGAGCTGCTTCTGAACACACATTCCTTAGAAGATTGATCACAGATCTTGGATCTGCGCTCTTCATAATAGCACTGCCAGATACAATCATATTTGCACCTGCCTGAAAGACATCAAACACCCACTCAATAACGGGGAACGGTCCCACCTCTTAAAGAGTTTTCTTGCTGTAAAACACGTAAGGAGGTAGGGAGTTCTAGGCTGGTGGGCAAGCAAACGGTACTTGCAGGGGGGACAGGTAACATACGTCTTAACTAAAACTACAAATCAAGATCAGAAAAGCAGCTCTTTTTAATTTCTTCATCTTTCCTCCTATTTACCCAAACATACAAGAAACAAACAACTTCTCTGGCTTCGGGGAGGCTTCAGTAGCCATAGCAGTAGAAAAGGCACAAGATTAGACCCTCAAGCAGAGGTCAAAACACAACTCCTCCTGAGCTTTATTTTCTGAGGGATGCCTCTCGGCACAGTGACTGGGAACGCTGCTCCGCGTCAGCCTCTTACCTCTGCGCACTTGTGGATGGTGTCAGGCCCGACCCCTCCGTCCACTTCAATATCCAGCGAGGGAAACTGTGTCCTCAGCCACTGAACCTGAGAAAGGGTACAAAAAGGTTGGCACCAAGATCTATGCTCGCCTGCTGCCGTTGCTTGTAGCTTCTTACATGCCCAGACATGGCTTATTCACTTCACCACTACACCCCATGCTGTTAATTAGCTTTAAACTCAATAAATAAGAGAAACTTCAAGTTTACCTTTGGCATCATGTCTTCCATAAACTTCTGCCCTCCAAATCCAGGTTCTACTGTCATGACCAAAGCCATGTCTATCTGATTGGCCCAAGGTGCCAACTGCTCAACTGTAGTGGCAGGCTTGATGGCCAGGCCAACCTGCGGGAGAGGCAAGAGACATCCAAGTGCACCTTAGGATGACAGAAATCACAGAAACACAGAACTGTTGGAGTTGGAAGGGACCTTCTAGAGATCATCTAGTCCAACTCCCCTGCCAAAGCAGGGCTGCCCAGAGCACATC
>JAOXNO010000078.1:43100323-43165125 GCA_028565335.1 Limnodromus scolopaceus
GATGGGGCATCCACAGCTTCTCTGGGCAACCTGTTCCAGTGTCTCACCACCCTCACAGGAAAGAATTTCTTTCTGGTCTCTAATCTAACAAAATAGGTAAAAGGGACACGTCACATCCACAGAATCACAGAAATCATTTCAAAACAGACATACATGAGAAAAACCAAGCCAATTCGAACAGCAGGAGCAAAGGTTTGTTCTCACCTGCCGGAGGCCTCTCTTCCGCCCCAGGGGCTGCTGCAGAAGAAGGTTCTGCTGTCCTGGCTCGCTCTGTATGCTCGCCACCCTGTTAGATGTTGACAGCATTAGGCCAAGCACAGAAGGACCCTGTATAACTAGTAGGTGTCCTGGCAATTTTTACTAAAATAAATAAATAAAAAAATAAATAAACCAACCACTAATGGCACAGTCACTTCAAAGAGCAATACTGTCTTTGAAGGATGGGGTGGGGGGGGGACGTGTCTGTTGGGTTGTGGCTTCCGGGGCTTAGGAAAGGGTGGGAGGTGGAGTCATGGCATTCAGGACTTGGCCACGCACAGGTAGCATCCAAATATAAATAACTGCAGATTTCAGTTTTCAGTCATTGATTGATGCATCCCACCAAGCAACACTCACTTCTCCGCATCCTTTGCCACATGGGCTTCATCAATAAAGGCAAGAATATCAGCTTCCTAGCTCAAAAGCCTTCTTGTTTGCTTTTCCGTTTTCAAAGACAATGTTGTAAAAGCTATTTTTTTTTTTTCCTCCCAAATAGACTCCACAGCCTCATCACAATTTTGTCGTCTGTTTTTAATTTCAATTTAAGTCAACAAACAAAAAAAACAAACACAAAGTGACAAAGGATCCATTCACATAATGGATGCATGAGTTACGCGAACAAGGCCCCACACTCAACACTTGCAGCCTTAAGTCTTTTTGCGGCTATTAAACAAAAAAAGACAAGTAAACATAAATTATATATACGTATATATAAACACAGCTTTTTAGGTTTTAGTATCTTGGCACAAAATATCTGAAAATCTGCAGTAAAAGAATCTTTAGCAATAAAACATACTGAGCTGCATACCGTCTCATTCTACCATCCAACTGACTTCATATAAAAATACCACCCTCCCCTCATTTTTATCAAGGAACTGTATTCCTCCGAAAAGTTAAAAATTGGTTCATTTAGCAGACAGCGGTCACAAAACATTTTAGCTGAATGAACTATGTCTGAGAGACATATGGTTACAATAGCAACCAACACTTAGGATGGACTTCTTTTAAATCAGGCAGCTGCTTCTTTGAGACAGACTGGAATCCACTGAGCCACGCGTTCTATTTAAGCAACTTCCAGCTATATCTGGTATGCATTGTTGAAGATTCAGTATTACCGTCCATCTTGCCTCTGGCCTGCATTAATCTAAAGGAAAACAACATTCTTTTCTCTAGATGTTTTCCTTGGATCTCCCTGGAGGAGCTCAGTACCACCAACAGAGGGAAGGCTTATGGCCTGACCTTACAGGAGCGGAGGAAGAAGCGAAGCCTACGGACATGGTCAGACAAGACATGAAAGATGTCTGTGGAGAGGCTTAAAAAGGTCTGTCTCCTGAACAGCTCATGCTTCGCTTTGGCAGAAGTTACTGCCCTTAGAAGGTTTGGTGGAACAGAACATGAGAGCTTCCTGGTCGGCTTCAGGACAAAGTCTGCTTACCTGACCTGAAAGTCCTATTCCTTCCTCCCTTATCAGTTTAAACTAAAGCCAGACTTTGCACTGACCCATACACACGTGTTTCTACCAGCTCTACTGGGGAGACAGCGGGCAACTTCAAGGAGAGAGACATCTTAAGACCCTGAAGCTGTTTCTCTTCTGATTGTCTGACCACAGCCTAATAATCCTCGGCATGCCCTGGGCAATCTCACCACAGCTGCAGTGGGTTGGAAAAAAAGGAAAAGCTTCTGCAAGCTCAAAGCCAGAACAAACAAGATACGTTTGAGTCCTTTTCTCCCTGAGACAGCTCTTCCAAATGAGATCACCAGTCTCTGGAACATATTTTCCAGCTTTTACGTAGGGTATCGACATGATTTACATACAGAGCATCCTAAACATCATGCGAACACCCGCCTATGAGTAAGCGGAGTCCTCAAAGGGACTTCCTGTTAGTAGGGCTGTGGTCTTGACCCAGACAACAACTGCAGCACATATGACTGGTAGGTCCAGAAGCAACACATTATTAAAGCAAAGAGACTGCACTTAAATTGGTCTTTAGATTTGTGATCCACGCTACCTGAAATCACAGCTTTTCTTAATCTTCTGTTTCTAGGATTACATAAAAACATACTCCTCTGAACGTTAAGAAGTTTATAGAGTAGTTACCAGTATGCGAATTAAGTAGGAATTAGCCGGAGAAGGTCTTGAAAAAACAATTCTGAGGATACTGTTACAATTTCTGATGAAGGAACACTAACTCTTAGTTCTACGAGGGAGGAGACATAAATGGCTGTAGCAGAAAGACTACAATCATACTCAGTACAACACACTATTTATAGTGGTGAAACAAACTCATTTCACAAGCGTCATGAAAACACTTTGAAGAAGTCATTAGATAAAGGGAGTCCATGGGCCACACGAGGGCACAGAGGTTATACACGAGGCAAAAAATGATTCCCATGAAGTAATCTGCACTGAAGACAAACAACAGGGGAGCAAAAGAAAGGCTGGACTTTGTGTCTTCCTGCTGGAGTCTGGGATTTTCAGCCTGGCTTGTATCATAAGTGAAATGAGTTTAGCGAGCTGGTGGATGTTTATTTCCAGTACTGAATCATTACACAAATTGGTATAATTTGGGATGATATTATGAGCTGAAATTGCAGATATCTTTCGCAGGCAAATGGTGGACCCAAGAGCAGCCAAGTTTTGCAGAGCTGCCTGCGCGCAGCCCAAGTCCTGTCTTTTTTGCCTTCTATCCCCAAATATTGAAGAAAGGAAGGAAAGACAGAATCATAAAGGCCACACGTTTCAGATGAGTGACTGAATTTTCAGATACAACATTTCACTTCACGAGGTTTTGCGAGGGTTTCTGTTCACCTCAAAGAACAGCACTACTGATGTTGTTTCTGTGAAAATTAGCGTGGCAGACAGACTGTTGGCTCTGTGTAGCCCTCCCTTCCTCCCTCCCTCCTTTTCCATCTCTCCTTGTTTACCAGACCTGACCAGGGGTATGCTGTTCTTCTGGCAGCCCGTGGGACCCAATCAGGGAACACTGACTCAAATGCCATTTCAGCTGAGAGTACATTTCCCTCCCATGGCAATGTGATCAATAAGAAGGAGGGGGGGTTTTCTGCAGTACATAAAGCCAGATTTATTTGGCAATAACAAAACAGAAGTCTTTCCTGCCCAACACAAAGATGCTCCGTCACTCTCTGAGTATCTCTGTCAGGGGTTTTATCTTCACAATAATGTCAGTCCCATTACATAGTTAGGGCAGAGACAGGTGAGCAAAAGATCAAACCAACCCAACTTCATGGAAGTATGTTGCCAGCACAGGAAATGACAGTCACACAGTGGGGGCTAGAAGAAACTCGGTCAGGTTGGCACTTATAATCAGTGATGCTCATGAATTACAAGAAAACGTGCAGCCAAAGAAAGAAAAAAAGAACAAAACAGAGACAACGGAAGCAAAGAGGTTAAATGTCTATGAAAAAGACATACATGCTTGCCACACCATTATGGTAGAACACAGACGTTGTGTCCCAAGACATCTAAATGAGAAGGTTAGTGGACAAAGGCCAGTGGAGAATGGGTTAAAATGTAGATGAACTCCAGCTCTTGTACTCCCGGACACATCCTAGTCCAGTTAGTGTTAGAGCTGCTACTCTTGCCCTGGCAATGTGAATTCACTCTGATTTTCCCTACGAGGCACCACTAAGCTAAGATAGGCATAACGACAAACATTAAAGGGAAATGTGTTCGTGCAACAGGTTTCCATTACAGTGACTTCTTCCTTTCTGATTTGGGAAAATATCCTCTCCTCTCAGATTATAACTGCAACAAATCGCGATGCTGGACACATACGCTCCTCAGCCCTGTACCCCATGCTATCTGTTTGCTTCTGAGCACTTAAATGTTATCCCCTTCCTGCCTTCCCTGCTTTTCTACATGTCTGGCTCTAATTGCTACGGAATAAAGGAAAACAGACTTAATTCTTTTTTGTGTTTGTCACTGTTCATTTATTTAAAACTCCTATCTTCCATAAGGGTCTAGCCTCCCTATGATTTATTTCTTTATGTCAGATATGACTAAACATCAGCTTTTGAATTCAGAAGGCAATCCTAAATAGTTGTACTATTGCACTCCAGATGAAATCAAAGTTATATAACAAAAACTCAAGCCTGCTTTCTTCAAAACTAATGTTCCCAAATATCAAAACACGTTAATTCTGTGCTATGATCCCACAGCACAATAAGCTCCTACAACGTCTGTTTTATTAATTCTGTCCATTAGAGGAGGAATCCAATTTGCACATCTAACAATGCAGTTGAAACATCTTTTCTTCCTCACAGACCTCTATCCTAGCCTTTTGATAAAAATTTGCAGTACTTCCTTGGCTTCGTTCTTTCTAAGGCTTTGCAGCCCTGATGTTCATCCTTCAGATGTTAGTGCCCGCTCCTTGACAAGAACCATACACCTCAACAGAGCTGCCTCCCAAATGCATCTGCTAACCTTTTTGCCTAAGGAAACCTCTGTACCATAGAGCAGGGTGGAGGACAGTGTCCTGGTCCCTAGCGAAAACTGGCGTGACAGAAATTAGTAGGAACCCAGTGTACAGCTGGTTACATTTCAGGGTTCAAAATTACTGTGTTTGAACTCACCTCTTGACTTCGCTGTCTCACATTCCTCAGCCTCATCACCGTTATTAGGAGTGACTGCCCCCCACTTAACAAGATCAAAACATTTCAAATTCAACACTGATGCAACCTAGTAATGATTTCATTATGGCTTTAACTCCTACACAGACCTTCCCCTTCACCGTCCTCCTCAAATGTAGTGAGTTTTTAGCTCTACTTAAGGGACGGCACTTAACTTTTTTGGTTGAAAGACTTCTTTAGGCCCCCAAACATGCTCAGATGACCACGCATCACAAAACCAGATAAGAACATTCCTGCCTCTGCCAACAAGCCGATGTTTTTCCCTGCCGCCACTCCTACAGTGGCACCAATTAGAGACCAATCTGCCAAAGCAGGATTCACGCACGCAAAGGACACCATGAATCATGGGATGATCTCAGTGACGCCACCAATGATAAACTCTCCGTTTGTCAGCTGAGAGGAATGAACAAACGAGCCAAGCAGCCTGTCCCCACCCCAAAAAGCTACTACTGACATCTAAAACCAAGCTAGCAAACCAGAAACCATTCACACAAGTGCCTCTCAACATACCCACATCTCCAGCTGGTGTGGTAAAGTAATGAGATAGTGTGTTACCCTCCGCGTTGCCACCGTAAGGGGCTGTGTTCTTCTGGAAGGAAGCAGAGATGCTCTCGGGACTAACGACGGCTCTCTGACCTCAGGAGGATGGGCTGAGAGGTGCGAGCACAGCAGCAGGACAGTAAGGGTGATTAACACAACCAAGCTGGCCGTTAAAGGTAAAGACCTCCCTTCTGAGCTCCCTCCTGACCCATCTGACAGGTTTACACACAAACTGTCCCGTCCAGGGGTAATGGGGAACAGCGAGACCTGGACTCCAGCACTGAGAGGGCAATTTTCAATATATATTAATGATGTTCACCTGCAAGCTTCCTAAGGTGTCATTTGAGAATTGGAAACACTTTATAAAAATAACAAGAATTGCTGTAAAGCATCCACAGAGAACTATATTCCACAGGACTTACCATAATTAGTTTTATTAGTGAACGTTAAAGAACGCAGCTTGATATTATTATTAAGTCTTTTGCGGTGACAGCCTTGTGGGATGAACGGAAAAACAGATGTCTCTGTTTTGTATAAGCCTCCAGACTAATGCTTATAACAGGCTACAGCTAATGCCTCGTGGATAATCTTTCTCATGCCTTTCAAGCAATTGCTAAACAAGGGGAAAACCTCGAGGCTCGCCAGCCAGCCGCCCATTTCACTTGCTCCGGCTTTTTCTTTCCCCTTCCCCTCCGCCTCCTCAAAGTTGTTGGCAATCAAAGCTGAAAACTGAAGGTGGGTTGCTACGCCTTTTGACTCGCAGGCCTGAATATCAATGAGCCACAAGAGACAGAGATGGAAAGAGCGACAAAAGGTGAGGGGAAGAGACAGAGGAGATTGGAAACGGCTCGTTTCCCAGCGCACACACACTGACAGACAGGTAGTGTTCACACTGTACCTAGAGAGGCTGCCCTCAGTGGCCAGGCTCGGGGAGTCATCGAGGACATTAGGTTCACTGCAGGAGGGGCAGGGAGATTAAGAATTTAGGGAAAGAAAATGCAAAAAAAAAAAAAAAAAAAAAAGCATGCGATTGTCTCTGTTTTCAAGGGAAAAAAATATCAACGGAATAAAAAAAGTAAAAAAAGGACCGTAACATTAATTGGACTCGCACGCTCAACAGCACATATATGACTCAGAGGAGCTGAAAGAACATCTGATAACAGGAGCAGTCTTTAGAGGGAGTTTACATGGAGACTTCTACATCTCTGCTGAGAATCAGGGAGCTGAGAAGTTCGGTAGGATGTGTTTCCACACAAAATAGGGACAGAGAATTGTTGTCAAAGTATTTTCCTGCAGCTTTTTCATTTATTTCGGTTCTATTTACTTCCAGCTTCACAGAAAGCTTTTTTCTTCCCCCTTCCCCATGAGCTCTCTTCTTCCCTTCTCCCCTTGAGGGAGGGCCAATCTATCTCCCATGAACTCTAGACCACTCTCCTTCTGGTACGAATCTAAGGACTAACATCTGGAAAACAAGGTCTTGTAGTGCAATGAAATTGTAAGTAAACAGCTGGCGTGGATCCTGGCAAACCAGTACACAATCACATTGCTTTTCTACACTTCAGCCATTCAGGCAGGAGCAGCCTTCTCAGCCCATAGGGAAAACACGTAAGAAAGAAAGAAATAAAGCAGTCTGCTGGGTTACCAGCAGGAAAGCAATCATAATATTACTTAACATTAACGAGTTTACATTTGTGAGGCAGTCTGAAAGCCCAGAGACCATCCATAACTAAAAAGGGCACGATGTTGTGGGCTATGATTATGCTTGCTGAGCTGGTACCCTACGCAGATGAAAAGCAATTCCTGTATACCGTGTATGTAAAAAAGTAAAGAGCAAAGCTCTGTTGTAAGTAAAGTATTTTTTTTCCTCAGCATCACCATAACTTGGGATTGCAGAAAGCAAACATTGCTCTCAGTCAACTGTGACTCTTATGAAGTTTGTGCATTGAAGATGGTAGTGAAAGATCGGGGAAAATGCAGTCTTGCATATTAATTTTTCAAGAAACAAAGGGACTGAATCAATTCAGTTCAAAAGTCAAAAGAGTTCCTGTAAGCCCTTTTGTGAAAAACTCCCAGATAAAATCTGTGTGACTTCTGTCTCGTAAATCACTTCTCCTATCTCTGCTGGCGTGTACCACAGCTGTTACATTTCCTTCATGTATCAAGGTTATTTCTTTCATTCCAAGCAAGACTGGGGAGGGAACAATTTTGACTTTCCAAGGCTGGTTAAGAGATAATGTAGGATTTATCTTTAAAGGTTCAGAGGAAGTAACATAAATTAATCTGTCCATTGTCAGATATCCTTGGATAACTATGTTGCAGACAAATAAAACACTAGCATTGCTTACTTAAAAAAAAAATAATCGGATTCGAACGCGAAACTTCTCTCTGCATCTTCTAAAGATGTACATTTCCCAAATTCCAATCTCTTTCTCACTACTCCATATTAACCAGGAACAAGGCATTCAAAGGCATTTCTATCAACAAGTGTATTTCTGGTTTTAAAGAGTATTAAATCCCAACTTTGAACCTGACATTCAGTTTCTGTGATGAGCTAGTTACTGTTCTAGGAAGGACAAAGACTGCATGGAAGAAAATGAGGTAAAGCAAACAGAATGCCTCTGCCTCCTTTCCCAGCTTCTCAGGGTTCCTCCCCACTCCCTACACGGATTGTGTATGGTCCCCTGGGCATAACCCCCAAATCATGCCTTTTCCTTTGTATCCACAGTAGTAACAGAGGAAAATAATAGTACTGAGGGTTTCTGAAACTGTGTAAGAGGAAGGTTTCTGTGGATGACAGCTTGTTCTTATGGACCTTATGCAACACAGATCATCCTGGAGAATCATTATTTCCAACTCTGCATCCTTGGTTCAACACTCTTTCAGGATTAACAAGTTTAGCATCACTATGCTGGCACGGATCCTGCTATCCCACATCTCTGAGGTACACACAATATACCTGTGCCATTTCTGCTCTCATGAATATAATGGGAAGGTGAAAAGCCCATGTTGTTACCTTTGGCTGGGTAACATGCCCACCTCGGCCTGAGGTGCAGACACGCTGGAGAGATGGCTGGAGAACCGCCTCCTCCCAATGGCACCCATAAGGTATGCTTCTTGTTCACTTACCACACTGGGCATGCTCAAGGAGTCATCTAGAAAGAAAAGAAACACAAGAAAGGAGAGGAAACAACCACCCAGACCCCACCTACACATCTACCCTTGTCAAGGGTTAACAGGATGCCAAAGGTGTACCCAGCATTTACTTACCAACACCCCAAGCCTGAAAATTTGAATACTTCCATTAGATTTTACAGTCACAGTTCAGAAAGACATACGCATAAAACCCTGCAGGATGAGGAACCCAGCACACATGCAGCAGGGCTTTATGTGCACTTTCAGCTTATATGGCTCCCAGGAAAATGCGTTTGGGGAATTCAGCTTCCACGAGGGCTTAATCCCTGTGATTAATAGGTTGTTTGTTAATATACAGTGTTTTCTGGCATAAAAGTTGTAACTGGACATTTTGATGGGGTGACCTGCTGCTACGATACAGCAAAGCATCGCTGCAAAAGATAAAATACATAACAGCAAAATGCAGAACTGACTCCCTTTAACACGCTTTGGGACATGCAGAATGTCACCAAAAAATTGGATAAATTGACTCAAGTACATCATACTGCAACTGAATTATGTGGACAGTCGTATTGTGATCAAGACTGCTTGAAATTTTCAGTGCTGTTTAAAATTATGTAAAGTACCTTGAAATAAATTACTCTGTTGTGGTTTTTACCACAACAGCTTCCAATTACAAATAAACAAATAAAAGAAAGGGGGAGTTTTGTGTAATTTTCTCTTTTCTTTTTGACCTTTTCCAGTTTTGATATACTGAAACATTTTATGGCAGCATCAAGCCAAGGCGGGGTTGAAGTAATACTGCCCCAAGCAACTGGGAAGAGAGCACTCATCATTCCACACAGTGGCTCATAATTAATCTGAGGCTGAAATCAGAGTTTGCCACAGTGCGTATCTGAGCAATGTATCAGCAGAGCAATGCTGGGTGGATTGTGCAACGTTTAGTGGTGAACCCAGCTAAAATAAAATTGGGCCGAGCCTGGAATGTTTCAGGCTAACTGTTCTTTCCCAAAAGGCAGTTCTGCCCTACCAGCACAGACCCTTCTTTTAAGCCTGTTTTTCACCCCTTTTGTTTAATGTCTTTGGGGAGCAGTCAGCTGTCCTCAAATACAGCAGTGAAGCGCCTAAGTTTCAGGCACTGAAGCACTGAGGCAACTGACCATTGCTGCACCAGAAGACAACGTCCCTGCTAAAGTATAGGGATGCCCCCAAGCCTGATGACATATGAGCAGTTAACTACCCTGGCTTTCAGTGATGGACAACTCAGAAGCAGATGGACAGCTCAGAAGCACAGAGAAGGCAAAATTCCAAGAATAACATGAAACTCAGCTGAAATGACAAAGCAACATTCAGGTCATTGCGTTAGTCCTCAAAAGATGAACCATCCTGTTCCTCCAAAACTGGCACCAGAAAGCCTGGCAAACCCAGAAGCTGCCAGCTGCCCAAAAGGGAGATCAAGCTTTTCGTCTCAGTAGGTTTAAAGCTTAATTTCCTCTTTGTTAGTCGAGTGACACAAGCACACAGACATTCCACCCTGCCGAGAGCCACAGCTGGATCCCATGCAGCACAAAGACAACATATTCCACGTCGGAGCATCTGGACAGAAGTAATGAGCAGGAAGTACTAAGATCCTGCAGAAACAGGATCCTAACTCCAGAGCCAGCCACAGCTCCTGCCTACTGTCATGATGAAGGTCAAAGAGAGGACTAATTGCCAAATGCCTCGTCAGCACTGTGAGGGTTGCATGTCAGCCCAGGTCTCACGCTCTAAAGATCTCACTGTGCCCTTCCCTTTTCCCTCAGGAGGGAATGAAGAAGGAATGTAATGACCCAGGCTTTAACAACCCAAGCTCTAACGCTGTCAACTGTGCAGCAAACGTGGCAGTTTCTTACGCCTCACGCCCCTATGGGCCTTTTGTTCACACGAGGACAGGGACAACTGTCTTCCCCTCCCAGACATCCTCTGGGGCATCAAGAAAACGCCTTAATTTTGGGGGGCCTTCGCTCAAACCTGTTGCCACCTACTTTCTTCGTCCTCCTCATCTGTGCGGCTCAGCGTGTCCTGCGAGGCCTGCTGGGAAGGCTCGCTGTCCTGCTCCCAGACGGTGCCCGTGCCGGTGTTGGAGCGGGACATGGTGGCCAGGCTGAGGCGGTAAGCGGAGGTGGAGGTGCCCACCGTGCTGACAGACGTCTTCCCTTGGTAAGCTGCGCAAGAGAGGGAAAACCAAAGCCAAGTCGGCGATGGCACTGGGAATCAACAACCAGCCAAGCATTCCTGCCACCTCGGGCACCTGGTTCTGCCCAGACTACTGGTGCTGGGGTGGGCAGAGGTGATAAAACAGAGACATCTGCCCTGGCTCACCTCATCTCTCCAAAATCTCTGTTTTCCTTACACAGTCTGGTTTTCTCCCTCAACCTTAGTATCATAGTTTCAAGATCAGCTTCAACATTTAGGAACAAAGCACATTACTACCAAGGGGGGGGAAAAAAAAAAAAAAAAGAAGGCTGAGGTATTTTCTTTTGAACTTGTTTGCCTTTCTCAAGAACAAAGCACGTAAAATCTCTTGTTGTGTTTAAGCAGTGGCTGCCACCATGTGGCAGCAAGGGTGATTGTTGGTGGAAAGTGTCCCCTCATGCAAGGGAGAATTCAGTGCACCGCGAGCTCGGGGATGCAGACCTGGACCTCGCTGGTAACAGCGGAGAAAACCAGAAAGAGACCAAGAGGAGAAAGGAGGAGCCAGTTCTGCTGCTGACAAACAGACCAACGTTTCCACACAAGCAGCTTCGGATTTACCGAGCTGTAGGTAGAGGCTTGCTGCTGTTGTGGGTTGGGGCTGCACAAACCAGCTGTGAGAGTGAGAGGCAGCTGCCGGGGAAAGGGATGAAGACTTGGTGGGGAAAAACGGGCAAAACAAGGTGCGTTTCACAACTAACTTGGACTTCTGTTGGCAAGGTCGGGCTAGGCATAGGGCCTGATCCAGGGGCAGACTGTTGGGGTGTGGGTGGATTACCCCATCCCATCCTCATACTCTGCCTCACAGGTTAATTTACGGGTGAGCCAGCTGGCCAGACTGGGCTGATGGCCCTTAGCTCTCCCCTCTCCTCCTTACCTGACCCACTGTGCACTGCCTCCTTCAGGATCTTCAGCTCGTTATTGAATTCGGCAATGAGGGAGCTCTTGCAGAGCGGGCGCGGAATGAAGCGTCTCTCCAGCTGGTCGGCAATGTGCTGGCGGGCAGTCAGCTCCTCGTGGTTCTCAGCCGGCTGGGCCAGCAGCTGCAAAAATTGGGAAACGTTAGCATTGCAGGGAAATGATGCCCAGGGAACTGGGACTGGTCTCCAGACCAGCGTGAGCCTGAAGCCAGCAGACTGCCCTCTTTGTGTTTTGACTCCAGCTACAAGGGTTCCACCTGTCTTTCAGAGACAACCTTGTATTTGAACAGATATCAAAACCTTACTTACACTGGTACCTGGGGATGAGGGCTTCCTTATGCTAAGCTCTACCCTCAGACATGAGACAGCTCCTTCCTCCAAGATGACTTAGTCTGTCCAAGTGGTGAGACACAGTGGGGTAAATAAGGTGCAGTACCATGTGCTAGTCTACTTGGTAAGCAGGGAAGAGCCGTGATTAGCTTAAGCTCTGGTCACCTCAGCCCAGCAGCTGTATGTCCATCCACAAGAGCTTTGTCAGAACCTTCACCCCAAAAAAGTAAAGTGGAGTGGTCCTTCCTGACGGTTAGCTGTATTGCCTGGCTCTGCGCAGAAGAGAGATGACTTGGAAGATTTTTGCCAACCCCCTCCTAGGTTCAGAGCATCCACACTACTTTCAAGTGCCTTGAGTGCCTTTCTTGCAAAACTAAGTTCACATGCAAACCTTCTTTGTCGAGCCCGATAGTCCTTTCCCAGTCAGTGGAACTAAGACTAGCTACGCTCCATGGCTTCGTGGATGAGGGCTCCTGTATGATATGCTCTTTAGTGCAGTCTAGGAAGAAGCTTTAGTTTCAAAGGGTTCACAGGCCTACTAACTTCTGAAAAGTCATTTCCTACATAAACACCCGGTTCTTCCAGGAGTGCCATTTCTCTGTTCTCAGCAGGCCAGTAAAGGATATCTTGCCCTCAGTGAGTGATCTAGCAGGAGCCAAAGCAACTGTTACCTTGCACTGGATGAAGGGCCGAAGGAGCACAAAGATAGGGATCCGTGTTCGTACGATAAAGTCGAGGAAATCCCACAGGGCCAGCCCTCCCACCTTCCGCAGTGCCATCTCTTTGACTTGCAGGCTCAGCCAGTACCACTGGCTGTCCAGTTGGCGTTCAAAGCAAACAAGGATCACCTTCAGGGCTACAGGGGAACACACACCAGCAAACGGCAGTCAGAGATGTTACCAGTGTCCCTTGCAAGCATTAAGGGAGGAGTAGGGGGGGGCCACAGTGGGCACAAACCTAACACAGGCATGCATGCATGCACGTGCACATGCATACCCACACACCAAAGAGTCACAACTGCTGTTTCTATCGGTCTCCAAATGCTGCAGGGGAGGAGGGCAACCTTCTTACAATAAAGGCCTCAGTATCAGGACTGAGAGTCCCATTTCCAGAGAAATTTTTCTCCTTCACACCTGAGTTCCTCTGTATTTTCTTGCTCACACTTCCCCTCTCCTTCCCTGCAGGGTTCTTTTGTATTCCTGGAATTCAGATATTTTGAAAGCAGCTCGGGGGCGGTGGGGTGTGGGGGAAATACAGCCCTGGCTGATCAGACAACCTCAAAAATCTTGACCAAACATATCCAGACAAAGAGTCACCCTGTGAGCACAATAACCTCCAGGTTATTTATGGTGTCATAAAAAGAACCTTTCTATCAGTGCAGCTGCATGAGTCATGACCAAACTGTAATCTAAACAAAAATACAGTCCAGTAAGCCAAGGGCTGTAATTCACGAGAGCATTGTTTTACAAATGGGGATGAACAGCAAGGAGGTTCAAAATCACGCTCACAGTGGGATGTGACCAACAGTTAGCTCACAGGAGAGACAAGGAATCTCCCCCTTTCCGTGCTCCCCTGGTCTGGGGCAAACAGGGAGGTCTGGGGATTGTTGGAGGAAGGTTGACTACTCCATTGTTCTTGATGGGATGGCCAAGACATCTCAGCCATCACACTTTTGTATCCAGGTTTGTTGGGATAGGATGTGCGTGGCTAAATCAGTGAACTGCCATTTTTTCCATCAGTGTTACCCCATACCTCAGATATAGGTTAAGAAAGATCTGAATATAACTCTTCGGGTAACTGCCATTACAAACAGAGAAGCTGTTTGAAGGAGTAAGAGCCTTGAGACAAAACTCTCCCCACGGAGCCCTGATAATCTGGCCTGCTGCTGCATCTCCAGTTTGGTTATTTTTTTCTTTTCTTTCACCTATGTGAGAAAAAATAGTACTACCTAGCAGCGTCATCCAGTGAGCAGAGGGAATACCAGTCAGTAAGGACTGGCTGTGCAGAGGGCTAGCAGCCAGACAGACTGCATCACATCTCACCCTAGCTAGCCAAGGGCCAGTGAAGCTCAGATATTAGGGGCTGATAGGCAGCCTGACTTGCCTTTTGTGGCCTCACTGCCTTAGGCTGGCAGTATGAAAACTGGGCTGCAATCTCTTCCACCTGCAGCGCAGGCACCGCTCATGTTGCAATACATTCCAGAGATTCTCCTGCCTTCACACTCTGCCCTGGCCCCCTTGTTCAGGGACGAGACCTAAAGAGCTCAATTAGCTCCTGCCCGAGACAGTTTTCTTCGGTGCTATCTACAGTCTTGAACGCTCCGTTTTATCTCTGTCTCTCCTCAGTGGTCAGCAGAAGCCATCACTCACCCAGGTAGGCGGCCTGGCTGGTGGACTCTGCCAGCCCTTCCCGCCGCAGGTCCTTCCCCGCATCCCCTGGGGTGGAGCAATGGGCAGGGGAACTCTCCAGCATAAAATTCTTGCTGCGGGAAGTGCTGATGATGCGAGGTGGCAGGAGGATATTGATAACAGTCTGGAGCAGCAGCAGGACCTCAGGCTGCTCCAGCCAGGGGCTGTCTGAGATGCATTGGGAGGGGAGAGAGAGAGAAAGATCAGTCTACATCCCATCAAAGACATCCAAAAGATCCAGACCCTGTTCAGTTCCAAAATGGGGTGCAATCTCAAATGCCCCCTAAGCCAAAACTCCGTCCCCCACACCTTGTTATGCTGCTTCTCCTCCTGCAAGCAAAGGCAAAGTTTATTTTAGCACCAACACAAACACACACTAACACAGAGCTACACAGCACAAAGAAAAGTCCCATTCAGTGCCTCATAGTCTCATTTCCCTTTGACATTCCCCTCTCCCTTTGCTTCATTTAGGGATTTATCAGTGATCACCCTCTATAGAAGAAAGCAAGGAGCAGGACTTGTGCCAGATAAGTGGCATGGACTGGGCAGACTGTGATCCACAGGGGCACACAATTTCTGTGTCCTCTGCTCCCCTCTGTGGCTTCTGCTACAGCAGATTTGTCCTTCCCTGCACTCCAGTTTCAAAAGAAGGAGCACATCTGTGTTAAGACCTGACTCAAGAACCACGGCACAGCTGAAACAAAGAGAAGAAACAACAACAACAACAACGTCTCCCTGTGGGGCTCTTTCCAAACTCGGACCCAAAGGGCACTTAGCTGACACACCACCAGTGACAGAAAATCAAATTAACAGATAAAAATAAAAAATCAACAGAGAGCAGGGAAAGTGCAAACATCGTTCGTCAAAAAAGGGGGAGAAAAATTCTTTTTGTTAAATTAGTCAGACCTTTGCTTCCAGATCCTACTGTGAGCACAAATGGAATCAGTAGGTTTAAAAGCATTCCTTCCCTTCTTTCCTGATTGGTGAATGGGGAGACGACATGGCTTAGGGGGAAATCTTCTTTCAAAGCCTGTGCAGTAATAATAAGAAAGGATTAAACGATTTCATCAGCAGATCACGCACACAAGTTACTGCAGGGAATGAGGATCCCCTGGGCATCCTGTTTACACAGTACAACACCAGCATTGATGTCCTGATTGAATTAGAAACCCTGAGACCACTTCGTCGGGAGTACAAGGAATTCACAGAATAACATAGGTGTCACCTGCTCTTGTCATAGCCAAGAGGTAAGAAGCCCAGAATCCTAACTCATAGATATCATTAACAAAATCAGATGTATCCCACAGGAGTCAGCTGAGTGTTAGTCCTAAACTCTGCACTTCTGTGGATGGCATCAGGATCTGCCCCAGACTAGGGAGAATATAAAAATGAACAGAGGAAATGGCACAAATGACACGATCTAAATATTCTGCTGTCTGAACATGGATGTTATTCCCCAACACATTTTTTTTGTTCTGCCTCACTTTGTGCTACTCTATCATCCTTCCTAACGCAAAGAATGACCTCCTGAAAATGAAACAAAATGCACATTTACTTGTTGACACACAGTCATGCCTAAATTGAAAAGTCTTTAATCTTTAGAGGAGATAATACAAATAACTGCCAGTAGAACTCTGCTCATTTGCAACTTCCCAGTGGCTACAGACTTAGCTGTGAAATGCAACTGAACCTTTCAACCCCCCAAGCTTGCAGATCTGGGCTGAGAAATTCCAGGAGAAGATGTTTTCTGATGGGGTGTGAAGTACTTCTGTTTCATATCCTGCTGGAAGCATTAGGAATATGACTACTCATGTTTTTCTGTCATACTTGGTTCTCATTACATTTAAAGCCCATGACAAGAACGAAGGAACAGGGAGCAGAGGATAATAAAAGTAAAAACTCCCAATACTTTAAAAAAATTATTAATTTGGTATCTGGTTTTAAAAAAAGAGAAAATATTTCATAGAAGGTGAAGGTAGTTTCTTTTTTTTTTTTTGCTTTTGATTAAAGAACCGTTACCTCAGAGCTGGAAGAAATCTGTCCTCCTGTGTCAGCTGGTACCAAAAAGCCCTTTTGTGCCTCATGCTCTGAGGGACAGCACTGTGTTTTGGTCCCTATAAGCCCCCCTTCCCAAGCTGCCCCACTGCTCGGAAACACCTGCTGAAGTATTCAACGGGATGTGCCAATGCATATTTAAAAACGCAAGTTGGAGCTAGATTAGGAAATTTGTCACTTCGTTGGTCACCATTCTGTCTGACTTCATGCCCATGGGGAGGGAAAGGGATGCAGAGGCAGAAAGACTCCGTTATAGTTATGGCACTGCTATGAGAAAGGAATAGTAATGAATTCTCAAAAAAGTCCAGGATGGCTTTTTTTATTCTGGACAACAAGGATGCTATTGAGTCAGCAGCTGAAAAGCCAAGTTGCCCTGCTTTTTTGAGCTGGCACACTGTGTGACCAGCTCAGGTAAGAGCAGAAGAGCACAAACTCCACTCTCATTTACACACGTGGTCGCACAGGAAAAGAGATGGGGTTTCATGGATATGACCCAGGCCAGGGCCCATCTCCCCATGGCAGGAGACTTATGATAACTCCTTAGATCCTGCAGAGAATCCTAACGTGTTTGTCAGAGCCTTAAATAGCATCTATCAGCCGAACTCCCTGGACTTTAATGGCAGTGTTAAGCTGATGGATGCTTGCTGTGGACTTGGCCCCAACAGGTGGATTCTGAGCTCAGTTCAAGCTTTCAAAAAGAAGGGAAAATTTATATGTTGCTTCTCTTTCATTTTTTTGGTGTATGTTCCACAGTTTTTGCCCAGCTTTCGCAGAAAGAAAACAGAGCACCGATGAGTTGGTGTCTCAACCAGAAGCTACAACAGACCTGGCCACAGGCCAGGGCAGACACACCTGTATCTGCAATGCTACAAGCCGGACAACAGCTGTGCTGAAGGGCAGAGGTGGCGAGAGATAAGGGCTGAGATGAAGAAGGGGTAATCCGTCAGCCACACTGGAGGGTCCTACCACTCCCATCACCTGCAATACAAACAGAGCACATCACCACAGCTGACTGCTTGCAGTTTCATCCATGCCATATCCTCCAACGTCAGTGAAATGGAGGGCCCTTCCATCGAGCACTGAGTTAGGGTGGCTCCCGGAGAACCAGCCCCCACAGTGGTCCTTGCGGGTGTTGGGGCCAGTGAGGGGAAGGAGTTCTAGCAGGGAAAGGGAGGGGAGAAGAGGGAACCAGCAAGGATGGGAGGAGTGCACAGGTAACCTGGTACATTTATAAATGTACCCAGTACCAGCCCTGAATGACCAGCACTGGACTGGTGGAACAGTTAGAGTTGGAGGATATGTCATGTAACGACTGTAACAAATAAAAATATGTCATCAAAGCAAAAAGTCTGCATTGAAACTGGACATCTTTTCCCTTCTCTTGCTGATCTACTTGAAAAATAATGTCCTAAGTCTGACCCAAGACGGGTTTCGTACAATGTTCAGATTCCTCTCAAACACAATCTGTTCTTAGGAACTCAAGTACGATTCATCTCACCTGACCCCAGATGACTGAAGCAGAGTCACCTGCATGTGACCTGGTTGTCTGAAACTCCTTGAAATATCAACACAAGAAAACAGCACTTCTAAGGGAGAGTTGTTTGAACCATTTTGGAAGTATCCCTCAGGAGGAATTAAATCACAGGCCTGCATATGCCTGTTTCTCTCCATGACTAGACGCATCTAGATGATGGGAACTGGGAGAAGCTACCTGGCTGACACCTAAGCTTGGGGGAGATGAATGCACTCTATTTTTCAAAATACAACTGGGGGAGAAAGGCAGTAACCAGTTTTCTGCCAGAAAACCAAAGGACAATTTAGAAGGAGAAAAGGCAGAGCCCCTTCTTTATATCACCATGGATTACCATTGAGATGTTTCCCCACCTTCTTGGCTGATCTCTTTTTGGGCTTTGTGATGCAACGGGTCTACACATGACACAGCATGCAGCCAGGGGTGCTCGCACAGTTCGGGGGCCACAGTTCTCACAGCCAAAGGTAAAGTACTCTTGACAGTAAGAGTACATCTTTTCCTCCCTGGTGTTCCCAGCCGGCTGAACGTAAGCACGGTGACTGCACTTCAGCACTGCGGAGCTTTCTGCTATTTTTGGAGCACTGGCTAATTGTTAACGCAGGCCCTTTGGAGAGCTTGCCGGTGTGGTTCACCCTGCCGTGACTGCTTGCCAAACCGCAAGTCTGTTCTAAACTTGTATTTGAACTAATTCTGTAGCAAACTCCCCATGTAGCGACCCTAAGTAGTCTGAGGGCCCAGATTTGCAGTGCCTTCGAGGAGCTACCTCTGCTTCAACAAGGGAGAATCACAGAATGCTTAGAGTTGGAAAAGACCTTAAAGATCATCGAGTTCCAACCCCCCTGCCATGGGCAGGGACACCTCCCACCACACCAGGTTGGTCAAAGCCCCATCCAGCCTGACCTTGAACACCTCCAGGGATGGGGCATCCACAGCTTCTCTGGGCAAACTGTTCCAATGTCTCACCACCCTCACAGTAAAGAATTTCTAATATCTAATCTAAATCTCCCCTCTTTCAATTTAAAACCATTACCCCTTGTCCTGCCACTACACTTCCTGACAAAGAGTCCCTCTACGCCTCTCCTGTAGGCTCCCTTCAGATATTGGAAGGCTGCTATGAGATCTTCCTGGAGCTTCTCTTCTCCAGGCTGAACAACCCCAGCTCTCTCAGTCTGTCTTCATTGGGGAGGGTGCTTCATCCCTCTGATCATCTTCATGGCCCTCCACTGAACCTGTTCCGACACGTCCATGTCCTTTCTATGTTGAGGACTCCAAAGCTGGACACAGTACTCCAGGTGGGGTCTCACAAGTGCAGAGTAGAGGGGTAGAATCACCTCCCGTGACCTGCTGGCCACACTACCATAAGACTTCAGAGTCTCATAGACTCTGACAGTTTGGAGCATCCCTGCCCTTGCAGTGATGAGTGCTATATGGACTTGAAGGACAGGAGACTAGCAAAAATTAATACTGCATTTTAACTGATGATCATTGTTTTTGAAGCTCCTCAGAGCACTGGTGAACCCTGGGAGGTCTTCTGTTACTGCTAGAAAAAGTTACAACATTTACCTCCTGAGAAGAAAATGCTATAAAGCCCAATAACAATAAAAATGCCAGCACAGCCTTTCCCCCTTTGTTTGTATTTTTCCACATTCCACATGGAATGTAAGCATGCATGCTTGTCCAAGTGGCTGGAGTTACACTGGTATCAAGTTGAGGGTTTTCTGCCAGTGTAACAGCTGCAGAAACAATAGGATCTACCACTGAATGACCAGACGGGCTCGGTCTGTGTCATCCCTCTGTTCTAACACACTTAGGGGCATAAATTCTACTCGGAGCGGGATCTGAACATTGTACGGTGCAAACCTGTACTCGATCAAGCCAGGGACATTGCCGACAGCGGAGTGAATCCACCCATGTCAACCCTTCTAACTAGCCAACACCTGACGGCCTCTGACAGAGCCGTCAAGGTCCTTTCCCCACTGGAGACGGTAGGTATCCCCAGTGCCCCCCTCTCCCCGCCTCTACCAGGTGTGTGCAGTCTCCACCACCCCACTCTCCAACTTGCAGCCCTCAACTCTCAGCTCAGTCTGGCAAAGGCGGATCTTCAAAGTGGTGCGTGGGAAGCAAGGGAAATAAATCACTGCTGGTCACTGCATCTCCCCATGCACCACTTCAAAAATGAACCTTGCTCTCTCTAGTGTCACTTGCGAAGTCCCCTTTTCCGAGGGGTAAAAGGGGACGGGTAACATGGCAGGAATGGGAACGAACTGTCATCTTCAGTCTGGAGAAGGCAACAGCAGGGGGAGGTTTAGCAGAGGTTCACGGGGTTGCCGCTCGGCTACTCACCAGATTGACACACACATTGATCAGAGACCTAAGGTGAGGCAGGAAGGATATGATAGGCTGCCTCTGAAGTGTCAAACAAACCCCTTCAATCAAATTGCTGGCAGGCTCCCACTCAACCTGGCGCCTGCAATACAACAGTAGGTGCCGTTAGCCTCCTGCCCCCCAAAACCAGACGCTTTGCACACACGGCGACCGACACACACTGACGCCCACAGGAGGAAACGTTTCAGACAGAGCCACGACGTCCGAGATGAGCACAAAGTGCGCCACAGAGAAAAGGTTTTCCCCACGGAGCTCGGGGAAGCACGGAGCCACAGAGCACACCAGGCTTGGAGAGAGAGAGAGAGAGACGGGAAACGTAGCTGAGGGGTCTGCGCCAGCGACACAAAAACCCCCTCGTCACAACAGCAGTGGGGGACGAGCTGTGTTTTACTCCCTGATGCTTCCCCTCCGACAGATGGGGAATGAAAGGGAGCCACCAGACAGCTGACCCTGGCATGCCTGTGTTCGGGAAAGGGTTTGCTGTGCCATGCTCCCAACCGAGAGCGACTCCTCCACCTCTTGTGGCTTGTGGATGTTCTCGCTGAAGGGAACGAACCCCAGCTGCGAGCACACTCTCTAAGCCACTTTTTCAGTCTGGTCTGCTCTGACAGTTTGACTCCCAGACAGAGCCTGCCCAGATTTAACTGGCCCAGAAGTACAATCTTTGCCTTCCTCACCCTGCGCAGGAGGGCTGATTCATTCCCTACCAGCACCAAAGTCCTGGAACCCTTCTCCCCGGACATTTTGCTTTTTTTCACCAAAACAGCTTTTAGGGCTCGTTACTGATGCTGAATGGAGGCCTTCCTAATCATAAGCACACACAGCGTAGCTAACATCAAAGCGGTTCACCCCCTTCAGCTCAGGGCCTGACTCTTTGGAGCAAGCGTAGTTCTCAAGCCAACATCTGACTATGCACTTACTGGGACAGAAAGACAAGGCTTGCACAACTTGCTAGCTCAAGACTAAACAATATCCTGGTCAAATTCCTCAGTGGACTTCTTAGAGATACAAAGAGGATCAAGTGTTCACTATATAAATTCTTATGCAGACCAACATACACCTCATCTTTCAGCATCCACTGGTCCTAAATCTTCAGAATAGTAGTGTGTTCTTGTACTTGGTCTTACATATTGTTCTTACGTATCTTGTACTTGTTCTAACTACCATCTTACTACCATCAGACACTGGTTTTGGAGCAGGGTGCCCACAGGAGGCAACATGTGAGATTCTGGTGTGAGTACCCCAATGGGTGGCTCCTGGGGTCTGGCACCCAGTCCTGACTCTAAGAGGCTTCTTGGCCCAATGATGTTTAAATGTATTTGCTGCATTTGGTCTGGTGGCTTTGCTGTCTCTATCCCTTTGTGAACAGAAGAGTAGTTTCAGCCAGGCATACGTACAGGCACAGACAGAGAGAATATGAAGGGAATTTTAATTTATGAGCATTCATTCAGCTTACACAAAAAGGAAAGACCTTCAGGAACAGGAAGACCCCTAAGCTGCCTTTGAGGCAGAAGAAAGTATGAGCAAGAAAAGAAAGAATGAGCAAGAAGCAGGCAAGACATGGCAAAGAATCAAACCAACAGGAAGGAGGAGCATCAAAATTCCTGCCTCTAACTTCCCTACAAGGGCAGGAGTTTCTTAAAGTAGATTGTTAGCTAAAGGAAAGTGATAGGTAGTGATGCCAGAAAGAAGAGATGACATCCCTGTTATTTGTTCCATCTTGGGTACATATGATTCCCACTCGGACCTAAAGTTTTGTGTCTGAGTCCTAAATTCTGATGTCCTCTAACATCATTTCGCTTCTCAGCTAAGACTGCCAACACAGCTGAGTTCAAGCAGTTGAGGACATATGCCCATGCGGTGACTGAGACCAATGACTGTTTTTACTCAGATCACTGGAAAATCTGCAGGGTTGGGAGTTTTTACGCTAACCAGAATGGATTTGTATCACCACCCCTGAGGTGGGAATGCTCCACACCAAATACATCTTGAAGTTGCCAAAGCCTGTACCATAATGGTATGATGTGATGCACCAGGTTTTCACTAGCCACTGACTAGATGCAATTGATGCAGTTCTCCTCCCTTTACTAAGGAGCATTCAGAAGCTACTGCATAGCTCCATACTATTTTTGTCTTTACGGAGAACATAACAGTATTTTCATGAGAAGGCATGCTAGAAATACTTTTACTACAGTTTAACTTTCCATTAAAAAATAAAATTAATTTCCTCAACTCACAACTGAAAGAAATAAAGAGGGTACAAATCTGATGACTTATTCTGGAGAAAGAAAAATGAGATTTCTGGAAGTTCTCGCTGTAGTTCTTAATAACCATGCATTTCTTCTCTTTCTACCAGAAGACACAACAAAAAATGTCAACACAAATGCACGTTTACAGAGATAAAAACATCTGCTTGTTTTCTGATACGTTGTAAGGGCTCACTGCAACACGACAGTTTGAGTTAGATGACATACCCAGACTTCAAGGCTTGCAACACCAGAAACGGACCCCAGAGGGTTTCCATTATACCTGCTCACCTCAAAGTAGGCATCTTGTGAATTTTATTGAACATACGATCCAATCTCTTTAAGATGAGGATAAGGGCAGGTCTCACCGCCTCAGCTGTCCAGTCAGTGATGGGCAGCATCTCCATGATGTAGCGCCGGAGACCTCGGCTTTCCATCGTCTGCGTGTCATAAGGTGCCAGTTTCAGCAGGGAATGTGCGATTTCTGCCAACCTAAAACCAGGATTTGTTAAGAGCAAAATCAAACACTCCTCGCATTTCTCCACACATGCCAATGAACTAATAGATGAGCCTTCAGCAGCCTAGTAAAAAGAAAAAGATGCGAAAGTCAAATGTGCCGCTATTTAAGCTCTTAGAGCCGACACCACAGTTCCTGGTCTGCTAAGATTCTTTTTCTCAAATCACTGTTTATATTTATGTACACATGAATGATCTAAAGAGTATTTTTACATTGATATCAAACGTACCAAAGGAACATCAGGAATTTGTGTAGCTGAAAACCAAGTACCTGAGCTGTTAGTAAGACTACAACGTTGCAAATGCCTGTGAAGCACAGACCTGACATCACCTGTGTGTCACTTAATGAGTGATTTGGTTTGGTTTTATGCTTGTTTTTCAGTATCACCCCTTTACGAGGTCTCACTGTGCAATTTTCAGGTGTTAAATGTTAAAAATAACGTGCCTCCCATAAGTTCACACAACATGTACTTTGCATGATTGCTCCCTGCAGCTTTGATTTGTTTCTCCTAACACCTCTACAGATTGTGTTGCTGTTGCTTCTTCTAACCCTCCCAGATGGCCTCGTTGGTGGCATTTTCTGTGTTGACTGTGAAATGCCATGGCAACATTTAACGTACACTTGCAGTTTGACAAAGACCTACTGAAATACTTGAATATTTGTTGACAAAGACAAGTAATAAAGCTGCATCTATTAATGAGAGGGATAGAAACATGTACACTCCCTGAAACATCAATAGACTTTGCTGTGGCTGCTTGCAATACAATCCTGTTTGTATTGTGGGGACTTCTCCTGAAATGCCTTCAACTAACGGAGCATATTTCTATTCTCTTTAAAATCTGCCTAGCAATATCAACAACAACGAGTTCCTCATATTAACTAAAAGTGCTATAAAAATGCTTTTTTATCCAGTATTTCTTTATTATTACTTTTTACAACTATTTTGTCCTACTATGGAGCAGGTCTCTTTTCCTAAACACCGTGAAATTTGATTTATCATATAATTATGCTTCTTTCTGGCAGTACAATATCAGTGCCACATAATGGTATATAAAAACTTTCTTATGCATTATAAAGTGATATCCATTTCATCCAACTTGATTCATCAATCTCAGTTCTAGCTCCATTCATGCAGAAATAAGCAACCTGAGAAATTCTGATCTCCCTAAAATACTGGGGTAAACAGCTCATTGGATGCGCATCTCCCTTTTCATTGGGTCCAGAAAGATCTTTATGACTTTCGCAGACTAAACATTTAAATGGCTAAAACTGGGTGAGATGAATCCTGTCCAAAGTGACTAGCATATTATCTTGTTTCCTGAGGTCTTTGAAATGTCAGCCTCCCAAGACCATGGCTGTCGCATCATATTCTGGTAAATGTCCCCTCTTCTTAGAAAAGTGTTTTTTTTCCTACAGTGGTTAAATCCTGTCAGTCACTTCACTGATACTTATGAAATGAATTTATGTAAGTATCAAGACGATGTTCGCTTTTATTTAGGGCTAACTATGATAAAGCAATTCAGCTTCCAACCACAATAAAGAAGTCATTTCCAGCACTTCTCAGGAGACGTAAGAGAATCAGAACACAAATCATTACCGTCTGCAAATCAAACCCTTACTTTTACTACTGTAACCTTTGACCATGAAAGGCCTTCTCTCTTAAAAGAATGCAGTATGTGCCAGCTACTACTGTGCACCGTGACTCTGTTTCACGGAAATCTTGTCACGAGAAAGTATCTTTCCAGAAAATATACCAATAGCACCTTCTGTGTATATGGATTTAAGTTTGATAAGCTCATCTTTTCAGAGAGGCACATAAAATAGTTTAAGAACAATTAAACTCAAATGCTCTAGAATATAAAAACATGTAGAAATTAAGGTCCCACATTGCTGTTAAACTGCAAATACTTCTGGGTAGTACACTCAGAGCATTCTTCTGTTACATACAAATGTAAAACTAGGATAGTAAAAATGAAGTAAGCCCCTTACTTTACTGCACTAAATAGAGTTCATTCATCGGACACATGTTCTTCACCTTCCACAAATGACACGCATTTGTGGAAACAGGCATCTCTTGTTTAAAATTACCCTCTAAATTATTAAACATTCGCCACAGGGGGGTAACACCAACATTCAATTCATATGCAAACACACAAACCAAGCAAAAAACCACCTCCCAATTCCCAAAGGAATTTATAACATTTGTTAAATGACCTAAACGAATGTCAAACACAATTTTGTGTTCTATAGAGACAGCCTGAATCCGAAGATCTCTAACTGTAGCAGAATCTGTCAGCTAAGTGGTTTTGCTATTTTTTTTTCAGAGCATGTATGTAAAAGGGAGAAGAGCTTTTTGACTATTTTCCTTGGTCCAGGGGCATTGCTAGGATCTGTCAACCTTCATCTTCCTTTACAAGGTATTCCCAAGGAAAAAGGGATAACACTCAAATAGAGGAATAATTTGCAGCCAGAATGGCCTCTTGGGGTCACGGCACAATATAAATTACTGTTAAGGTGGTTCTGATGCTCTTTTGAGTCCTGTCCGAGACACTCGTATCTTTGCTGTCTTCCCTATTTACATTAATAATCTACTGAGCCTGTTTGGCTTAGGCCATAAAAAACATGGCCTCTTGGTGTTCAGCTGTTCTGTATTCGAAGAATGATCTTGAAGTATTTATCTGTCTCATAAAAGAATTCAGATAGTTGTCTCCCTGTGACACCCCCCACCAAGGGGGTACACTAGGACTGCCTCATGTTAATCCCAGTTATCCCATATTAATCCAAGGCAGAACAGTGCTAACTGTGGCTAACTTGGAGAGTGTATGGGCTATTTTCACTTGAGTTTATGTTTCCTGAGATAATACTAGGTGAGAAAGGTGTTTCCCCTGAAAATGAATTAAAAACGGATAACAGAATAAGGTCTATTCATTCTTGTCCCACTGCTTTTCTTGTCTTTTACATCTGATAAACTTTGCAGTAGCAACTTGCGCTATTTTGTGTTTACCACGAACAGCGAACACAGAGAAGAAAATAAGGTCCAAAGTGCTTAGAAGGCCTGAGCCCCAACTTCTTCTAGGTCAGCACCACACGGGTTTGCAGAGAGCATCCAAGCAGCAAGCAGGGCTCAGAACTGAACCTTAGTAAAAGGCTTGTGCACCTGCTGTATCACACACAGAGGTGGTGGTGGTCCTGTAAAGGCCTCCTGCCCCATCCTCCCCCATATTTCAGGTATTTATGCAGTGCATAAATACTGCATATGGCTTGTTGGCAGCTGGTTCTGGTGCACAGTGTCACAGGAGAGGATAAAGGTCATATTCGGCCTTATCTGCTCTGCTCCTCACTGCAACTTATTCTCATGTTGGGCTCCCATGGACCTATTTCATCCAGTGGAGATAGGGATCTGAATGAGACCAGAGGAGAGCACATAAAACCTTCCATACACCCAAGCGGCATTGGGTACAACCTGAGGAACATCCGAAACAAGCTCTGCATGTTTCAGACAACAACATGCAACTACACTACCAAACAGTGATTCTGTCTGCTGGCTATGAAAAATTAGGAGCTAAAAGAAAGAAATCCCCTGAAATGAAAAAGTAAAAGCAGAATGCTTATGGAATACCTCATGTGGGACTTCACATCCAGCAGCTCCAGAGAAGTCACTCGGGGCTCACCAGCCAGGTTCTGCAAAATCTTCAGCCTCGGACCACAGTGCTTGTAGAACTCTGTGCAGATATTCAGCAATGACTCCCGTGGTCTCCTGAACTCCTCTCTGGCAATTCGTTCATCCAGCTCCTCTCGTGGAAGACCCTGGCCCTCCTCCAGTAAGTGAAGGTTCTCCCTGGAGGATATAAAATGAGAAAAGAAGGAAGCTTTTTATGCAGCATGGATAGATTATAACAACCTCTCCAGCTTGTTTTTGCAAGAGATGCTTTCCCCTGCAACTGAAAGGAAAGGTAGTTGCACCTGCAATAAAAAAATAAAAAAGGAAATAATAATCTGCAAAGTCTTGTTAAAAATGTGAATAATTTCTTTATGAACTATCGTTTGCTACCCTCCCCTGAAAAAAGGCTCCCTGTCACAGCTGTAGCAGGTGTGACCCAGTGAACCTGGAAACTGCTGGGGACCAGTTCATCACACGTCAAGGAAGACTGGGTGAAGATTTTACTATACCTGATAAAGTGTAGTTTGGCTCCCTGTTCTGGGTACCTGGGAAGACAGAAACAGCGCAGTTGTAAACAGCAACTTAGTAATGCCCAAACTGTGCCTTCCTGAAAGAAGGCAACACTGTTCTAGCCCAGGGGTATACTCACCATGGGCAGGATGGTATCTTGTATCACTGGAATAATGGCTACACATAGTCAGTGACCACAATGAACAGCCTTTACCTCCCAACTGGCAGCAAACAACAGATTCCTATAGTTATTGCCCTTGTTACAAAATGAAAAATTCAGGCTTAAAAATCACAGGCGTCTTTCAAGCAATTTTTCTTACTCATTTTCACCCCAGTGCTGAGTCCTTTCCTAGAGGAACTAACACCTCAGAGTGGGTTTTTTTTGTGTTTTTGTTGTCATTTTATCTTGCCACTTCCCGTTGAGGAAGCATTAGCAAATGCTGCACCACTTGGCTAACACGTCCAAGGCTGGAACAGTGATTGCTCTACCATCAAGAGACTCCTGCTGTTGCTAGCAGATGTCTGTTGCAATGATAACACAACAGAAGAAGCAAGGGCAGGAAACCTGGAGCAGTGCAAAAATATTTTGTTTCAGAGACTGAATGTTTGATAATCAGAACGATCTGGAAATGTAAACCAAGATCTGGAAATGTAAACCAAGATGTTGGAGTCACACAGCATAAGGAGTCTCTGTGTTGCCTGTCAGCAGATACATATTAACTGCTCTCCAAAATCAGCAGAGGAACAATAAAGCATGACTTTGCATTACACCTTATTTCCCTTAGACAAGGCCATCTCGCAATAGAAGTACATGGCATGTACCTACTTCAAGCTTGAGCATGAAGGGGCTTATCTGCTTCTCAGATGCAGGACTGAAAGTTAAAACTGTGTTTCATTTACACCTGAATCAGTTTTAAGGAATAACAGACTAATTCCAGGCGTTATCAACCAAGATGCATGCAGTATACATCTATAAATTGACATAATAGCCCTGTGATCATCCATGCAGAGAGTGATTTCTATCTCACTTCAATACAAAAGAAGACAGGGAATTAACTTGGAAAGCATGTCTTGCCAGAAGGGTGTTCCTGATTTACAGTCCTATAGAGCCCATGCTATTGTATTAGGCTGTCGGCTGTGTACAGGCAGCTGTTACAGACAAAAGAGAAACCCAGAGGAAATACTCTGCTCTGGAAGAACAGCTCCTCCAGCTTTTTCTAGGGGAGAATTCCCTTTCCAGGTCAGCACAAGCACTCAGATTTTAAGCACAGTAAGGCACAGCCTGGCCAGGAGAAGGCAGGGCTGCCCAGAAGAGTAATCAGTACTGCAAAGAAAATCCTCGTAATTCCAAATGCTTGTGGGTGGATTTTGTAATAGGATTTCTTAAATCCTTGCTCTATGACTGAGTAAATTGTCCAGTGGCCTCCTCTAATGTGCAGCAGCCTAATTTAAATGGCCAACATGGCCAAGGAGCAGTACTACGGTCTGCTGGCGCCATCTCCTTCCTTATTTCCTTCTTCCTTTTGAAGTTTTTCCTTGTGGGGGTTTTTGGTTTTTTGGGTTTTTTTTAAGGAGGACAAAAATATTCCCAGCCATTCTTCCCTTTCTCTCAAATTTTCTGCCACCCTCTCCTCTGCTATCTGTAACTGCAAAAATTACACCAGACCAATGTGGAGGTAAACATGAGAGAAAGAAACCGTAGAAAAAGGAAACAGGAAAAAGGAAAAAAAACAGGGGAAGGCCCCAGTTTCTGCAAGTCCCAACTGATGCGCTCAAACAAGCTTGTAGTGCTGTTCAGTCTCAGAACAAGGCCAGATGAATCCGACCCTTCTGCTCTCCAAGTGTGCTCTGTCCGGTGGTCACTTTGACAGTGGACCCAAAAGGAGGCAAAGCAGAAAACTGAGGGACATAGTTCCTTTGTCAGTATACTTCTAGAGTGTGAAAAGGGAAATAAAGAAAAAGACGGTTAGGATGGATGTCCTCTGTTTTGGTATCTCGGTCTTCTATTTAGTCACATGGTTTTAAACTACAAATTCTAGTCTTGGGGATTTTGGTTACTGTCAGAAATTCAGTCCTGTGCTATGTTCTCTTTGTTTTCTCTCAGAGTACTGAGGGCACTTCCTCACCTCCAGACTGCTGAGAAAGTGCTCCAACCACTCTGAGCAATGAGATGTTACCTTACTCCCCCCTCAAAAGCTGTTCAGGAAAATGAGGAAGCAAGACAGGAAGAAAGAGAGGAAGAAAGAGAGGAAGAAAGAGAGGAAGAAAGAGAGGAAGAAAGAGAGGAAGAAAGAGAGGAAGAAAGAGAGCCCCACTGACTTACCTGGTGTTCACACCTGCAGACATGGTGTGGTTTGCTGTTGTGGTCCCTTTATGGCCTTGGTCACATCGGCTCATCTGTGGGGCTGTCATAGGCCTGGCAAAGGGAAGGTGAACAGCACACTGAAGACTAAATCTAACGAGTGCGCTGAAATTCTGTGTGTGATGTGGTAAAGTTTGGCATTAATTTCCCATGTCTAGAACTCAACCATTATACAAGCTAAGTTGCATATCGTGACCTCCTGTGCACTCCCTGTCCCCAAACTGATAACCAAATGCACGCTCAGACCTTTGAACCACGTGGGTTACCTGGTGAGAACTTCTACACTGTACAGGAGGGCCTGCAATGAGGTGGCAAGGGCAGCCATAGCAGCGATCTCCTCGCGAGCTGCTGTCACAGTCTCCACTTGAGAGGTTTGTCGCTTCAGTTTCTGCAAGTAACAGGGAACCAGCGCTTCCAAGACCATCAGCATCTGGAGGCTGGAAAAATAACCAATACTTGGTCTGTTTTGTCTTATCAATCCTGAAACTCACATCAGGCGAGGCTTAAGTTTCTATCTGAAGACCCATGGATCGCTCACTGGCCTTGTGATTTCATTGCTTCTCACTAGATAAGCAGTCCTGAGCCAAAGAAACTCTTGGATCAGGGACATCAGGGGGCAAATTAACTGATGCATGAAAAAACAATAATAAAAGCAACCCAGACTTCTGAGTATCTTCTGAATGTCATCAATTTGCAGACATTCATTTTCCCTTCCAAAGTCTCCTCTCTTCTCTGGTTCCCTCTTGGAAACAATCTTTTTTGTTTTACCAGTTTATCTTCCCCCATCTCTGCATCTTCCTGGTCTTTCCAGCTGCCTGTTTCTCCCCCTCCAGTTCCCTCTCCATTGGCTCTGACAGCAGAAACCTGCAGGACACAGTGTGATCCCCACCCAGAAAAGCAGCTTACGTGTTGCTGCTCTGACTGCCATCCAGCTGAATGCTGCAGCCAGTGGCGGGCGGGATTGGGAGCTGGAGCCCTAGGAAAGGTATCAACAGGCAGAGGCTCGGCCTCACAGAGAAACCCCGTGCTTGGAATTTCTATATCCTTTGCCTCCATTTGTCTGCGTTGCTTTCGTATGCCATATGCCGCTTTTATGCCTTTTCTGAGTCTGCACAAACCAAGAAAACAGATTAGTACCTTCTGAATGATTCGGGAGCATAGGCCACCACTGTCACACAGAGCTTGATGGCTTCACTGATTGAAAAGGTCAAGTCTTCATTCCCATAGCAGAAGTCTGAGGGAGTAAAGCAGTATGAGAAGACTATCACACAAACATACTGAATGTGAAAGGAGATAGAATGCTTCTTCCTTTTTCCCCATTTCAATTGCTCGCTTCTCATGTTAACAATCCCCAACAGGCACTTGATTTTTTACAAAAATCTGTCTATAAGAAGGAAACATATGCTTCATTCATACTTGCAGCCTGCCATCCAAGAACGTGGTAGGCGAGAAACAGTTCTCAGTAGGTCAAATCACCGCTGAGCATAAGGCCTACAGCTGCTACCAGAGTCCCGTTTCAAACATCACCCATCACAAGCAAAATCTTAAGCTTATACGTGACAAGGACACATGTCAACAACAATTTTTGTGCTCCATCCATGTTTTCCTAGATGTCTGCACCACACTAAAAATGATGCTGATACACCACTGATGGCAGAAGACAGTTTTACTTCCAAAAAACTATGTCCCTTCTATACTAGCAGCCAGACAGGCACCAGCACAAAAGTGAGGCTGGTTTGCTGGTGATTTGAGAAAAAGTTTTCAAAAGCATTGAAGTCTCATACTACAAATATGACTTTGGGGATAATTCCTGCCAGGAAGCAAGAAACTGAATTACTCAAAGAATAATATTTGTAATACAACTATAGTTCCCTCTTCAAAAGTGACTTTGGTATACAGGAGCCCAAGTCAAAGTTAAGGTCCCTAAGTGTGCAAATCACTTCGAACAATGGACAGTTGGAAGTCAGATGTTTTAAATAATTCTGATCTTCATATGGAAAATACCAGGCACACAGCGTACTAATTTACAGTCTCACCATCAACACACACTTGAAAATTTTCAGAGATGTCCTCCACAGAAAACCCAAAGCTTTTGTATAAACATTTACTACAATCCACAAAGAAGAAAATATATCTTCCATTTCTATACCATTTATAACATAACTTGTGATATAATTGTGCAGCATCATAAAATCCCAGTATTTAACAAAGCTTTAATTCTAAGGTTAGACAGATTTCACAGTCAATCAAAATCAGTATTATTTAAGGGAGATGGAAATTTGGAAAATTTGTCGACAATCCTTATAAAAATCAGCAAAAAGTACTTCCCTGCAAATCACAAAGCAGCTAAATTCTTAAATGCTGCATTGCATGGCTAACTATCAAGAGATACAGTGTCCTGGATACATCATACAGCTGTATATATACTACTTTGTGATAAATCAACAACCCCTCTAGAACTCAGCACTGTTGAAGGTCTGAATGGCACCCATCATTTACCAGTCATAGTCTGCCCACGGGAGAAGATGCTTTTGTTTCCTGCCCACATGGAGCAGATGAGGATGACACTGATCTTGTCAGCGTGACACAGTTTATTAGGCATCTTTATTCTTCACCCACACATGATAAAATTCAAAATGCCAGGGGCTAGTCTCAGATTAGCAGGCTCAATGCAGAAAAAGTAGCTTTGGAATAAAATAAATTAATAATTCCCCTCCTGCAGAAAATATTGAAAGGATGGTGATGATAAAGCCAACCTAAAAGCTTCATGAGGCATAAGAAACAGCTATGACTACATTCTGAGAGAAGAAAAGGGCCCTGAACAAATCATGCTGCATCGAATGCATGTTGAATCAATAAAGAACAAACCAGAATTATTGAATAAAGGGTGCTTTGCTGTTACCCAGTGACTTGAGAGGCTTTTCTGCTTTCACTAGCTCCAAGATGTCCAAAATGTCTGGAGTATCTCCCTCTAAGGACTGCAGCAGATCAAACAGGCACTGAGCTGACACTCCTTTGCTGGTTCCGTTGTTTGTAGCATCCTGTTTCAACAACAGACATTTGTGGTTGATTTTCTGAGGGCCTGTGTGCATCCCAGGGATCTTTATCAGGAGGGGTGAGCAACCTTTTTTTTCTTCCCTTTTTGATAAAGAGCCCACACGGAGTTTGAGAGCTTACTGCTATCAGACAATGGGCCTTGCCTGACCCAACAGATCGATGCTACACTGGAAGCCTGATCTGAAAACTGCACACAGCTTCACTTCCCAGAAACAGCAAATCTTTGCTGCCCTGTGAAGGAGAAAGATGTGTGCACTCGCAGTTAGATTTGACAGTCCCACTTAAAATTAAAATTCCATTAACTAGTTTTAACTCACTAAAATGTTAAAAAGTAATTAGTGAGTATTTCATAACATGGCTAATCCAGTCTTATAGTTCACACACTCTAAAAATTGGCACTTAGCCCTTAGTTCCTATTGCTGGCTTCTAAGAAAGGATTTGCATTTAGGAGTTGCAAATCTTATTTTCCTTTTATATTCTATTTATAGACAGAAATTTAAAGTGAGACCGCATTTACTAGCCTGGATACCAGTGGCCCATTGTCTCAGCATCCTGCTCAATCAGCTGGTGAAGAGAATCATGCAGAAGCACGTTATGGAAATGGCTCTGTGCAGCACCAAGGGCAGTAAGAACTTGTTCAGTAAGAACTGTGGGGCTGCTCCAGCTGTTTTCTCCTTATGATCCCTGACAGGAGGAGCTGGATGCATATACAAGCTTTCACGCACTGCGACTAGGGAATGGCTTCTACTCACCGGGAACTCCAGGAGAGGGGCCACACTTGCAAACAGCTGCAGAATAAAGGGCTTGCGATGCAGAACGTAGAACTGGCGGCACGCAAACTCAATCGCTTGGCGTAACTGTGGGTTGCTTTCGTAGTCAGCATATACCTAAGGAAATAATAAAAAAGAACATGGAATTACCACTCCAATGGAAGGGATCTTCCTCTCCTGATCCCGGACTGAATCAACTACAGCCTTGTCATTCCTGACATGTTTGCCTAATGTTTTTAAAGATGGAGACTTGTCTGCGCTCCCTGGCAATGCATTTCAGGGACAAACTATCCTTAGAACAAAGGTTGACTTGTCACTCTTAAACATTCTTTGTCATTATTTTTTGTCCTATATATCAAAGTTAGATTCCTTCGCTCTCCTTCCTAAAAGCACTTCACTTGTTTGAAGCCAGTTAGTGCTTTCTTCCTCAATCTTGATCTTTTCCAGTTAATCAAATCCCTGCTCTTTTACTCCTTTCTTGTATGACATATTTTCTTAAGTACATCCCTGTTCCAGTCTGCAGTTTCTTCAATTAATGGATGTTTTTTGTGCAGTGCCCACAGCCGGACAGAGCTGGCACTTCAAGTTAGTAGTGCTGCTGATTGGGACGGCACCATTATTCCGTGTTTCTTTCACATGACACAGATCTGTATAGTCATCCCAGAATGGCATTTGAGATCTTTTCTTTTTCTTTTTTTATCCTTCAACAGAAGGACACTGTTGATTCATATTTAGCTTCAGATCTATAGCAACTCCAATATTCTGTCCTGTAGAAGTGCTACTGAATCAGCTACTTTCCCTTCCCTATTTATGCAGCTGATTATTCATAAGTAAGGACCTACACTTGTCCAACCTGATCAGCATAATCTGGATGCGTTTCTTTTTTTTTTTTTTTTTTTTTCCTTTTTCAGACTGCATCTCCAGTTTGTCAAGATAATTTGAACTCCTAGCCTGTCCTCCAACATAGTGACAGTTCCACCCACCTTTAAGATATTTTAAGGTTTTTAGAGTGGCATTTCCCTCAGGGCTGGCCACTGAACCATGCAGCCAATGTGCTGCCAAAGATGTGGGATTTGTTTCTCAGTTATGTAAACCGTATAAATTGCTAGGAACGACTTCACTGTGCTTCCTCCTTCTGTCCATTCCAATTGTCTGTCTGCTGGTACAAGTCTGGGAGGTTTGGGGTGAGCAGGATTTTCTTGCTGTTTGCTGGCAACAGGTAATGCTGAGATTTTATGGTAGTGCAAAATTCACATTATAGCACAGGGCTCTTGAAGATTTCTAAAAAAAGCTTTCTTTTGGAATTGCTTTTTTGCCTCCTAAGAGTGGTATTTTATTAATTCAGTATCTGCCAATAAGAAGGGTGAGGGGGGAAGAGGGAATGAAAAAACTGATTTTTCTCAGTATGAAAAATGAAAATGCAGGGAGAGTCCTCCACAGGACCGAATGCTTCCTGCCAAGTACTTCAAATTAAGTTATTAAGTTATTTTATTTTAAAATGTCTTCTTTCTAATGAATAGACACATGCACTGCAGACCTGGACCAAATACATACTTACCTAACCACGTAAGGCACGATGTTAGAGTTTCCAGTAGTAAGAGTTTGTTTAGATACCTAAATTCGTCATTGGTCCTAATTATTGTGCTCTGTTAGCTATATTAAACTGAATATACATAGGCACGTCATGGTCATTGCTTCTTTTACTGAAAGATTTTTTTCTGTACTTGCATTATAATACTAAATCTCTATTTAGGTATTGTCTTTGAGCCCTGCAGAATAGTATTTTAGTCTGTAAAACAACTATACCAGGGGTTTTCTATTTTCAGTATCCGATTTTTCTCAAATGTCAACAGGAAAGAAGCCATACTTGTACACCTGAAAATGAAGAGAAACTCTAACACTTGCAATATTTGTCATCACTCACATGAAAAGTCAACATACAGTTTTTCATAAGCACTTAGTGTTATTTTCCGTTGATATTTAAATTCCAGATAATACAATTATCACACTTAAAGAAGTGAATATAATTTAGTTTCAATCAGCAAGTAATAAATCCAGATATTTCAACTATTCCCCAAATTTCAGCCATACCTGGAGGAAAAAAACACTGAGGGAGACCCATTGTCCAAATATTTTCCAGAAATTCCACATTTCTGTGTGGAAGTACACAGTAAGGGAAACAGACAGACATTTATTTAACATAAGGAAGAAAAGAAGATACAGTCATTTACTCAAGAAGAAAAGGGTATGTAGTCTCAGGAATGCTGATTTGGGCCATCCCACCCTGATCTGTTGTTTGTCTTCTTGGAGCCCCCTAAATTTGTGACTTCACCAGGACTCAGCAGTTTAAAGTTTCTCCATTAACAGTCAGTTCTATAACAAAGTGCTCGCTTGGAAGTCTTCCCTTGTATTGTTCATGGAAATGGCTCACCTGCAACATGCTGGGGAGGACCCACTGGTACCCGCTGAGGGAGAAGAGGTGGTTAAAGTGCACGGCTGTGTTGATGACTGTGGCAGCGTACTGCCTCAACAAGGCACTGTCCTCAGGGTGCAGGATCAGGGCACCATTGAAGACATTCAAGAACAGCATGATCTCATCCCCCCAGGGGAATTCGCTGGGCATGCCAAGGAACATCTCCTCCAGCAGCTTAATCCACAAGCTTTTCTGAAGAGTGTCCAGACCAAAGAGCTCTTTCCCAGCTGTGGGGAAGAAGAGACAACAGCGATCAACTCTGTCCACCACAGCCGGTCTCACAACATTCCCAGAGGCCAAAAGCCTCTCCAAAGAACCATCCCACAACTTCATTCTGCCTTTTTAAAATTGTTTCACCCATCCTGTACTTCTGGAAACGACCACAGGACTTGAGCAAACTTTGACTGAAAGCAACGCACATGAAGACGAAGAATGATGAATATCACACAGCTCATTAAATTTCCTCCTCACTGGTTGGAAATTCTCCTCTTAAAAATCAAAAGCAGATCTCACCTTGTACAGGCATCATCTGCTGCACACAACCAGAATGACTGTGTGGATTTATGCTGAATTTTCATCCTTCAGGTGTCCCACACATTACAGGACATTTATGTAGAGTTACAGTAATGCTTCTGAAAGTAAATGCCTTTAGGGCCTGTTACAGAACTTGCCAATGCTTACTATCCTACAACAGTGGTCTGGAATCAGGCTGGAAACCCTACTTGACTTTCAGAAGCCCTACCTTCTAAAAAGAGGGCTGTTTCTATATCTCTGCTGCAGAATTTACCCAATCTTCATTGAAAGTTCATTGCTTCCTCGAAGTGGATGACACACAACTCTGAGCAACCCTCTTTAGGTGCAGTTACGCTACTGGACACAGTATTCAGGCTGTTGTTTCATGCATAATTTTAACATATAATTAGAACTTATTCTCATTTGGGTCCAAAGAATGTAGCTTTGTCTGAAGACCTCTAACAATAAAGGCATTTCTGCTGTTGTGCTTGCAAACCAACAGCTATGTATCGTTTTCCCTAGGAAGAGATTTATCAACTTTCAGTTATGCTACAAGTCTGCATGTTTCTAAGGCAAATGAAGAGCATCACAGAAACCTTCTGGGCCCTGTGCAACCACCAGAGAAAGCTTTCAAAAGTCCATACCTTGGGGATCATTGAAGAGTGAGAACTCAGCATCAATGGCACTTCGGGGAAATGAAGGCAAGCGGAGGAGGTCTTCCTGGAGCATAGACACATGGGACTGCTTGTGCGCTGTAGGGATTTTCTGTGTCAGTGATATGAGGAACAACACCCGCCCCACCTCTTCTAGCTTACGGGTGAACACCTGAGAGAAAAAGAGACCAGCATCAGAATCAGTCTGATCAATAAGTTCTTTACAACATATCTGGACTTTTCTTGGTTAGCTTCCATGGCTTTCTCTGACGGCAGGGATGCTGCACTCATGGCCTAGAGGAACCTGTTGAAATGCACAGGGGTAGTGCTGAACCTTTCTGCTAGAATTTGCACGACCACTGTTTTTCGGCCCAGCTCAGCAAAGGTGGATCATGTTTGTAGAAGACTTTCTAAGTCTAGACACTTTCTATTTCAGCCTTGTGGAGAATCCTGAGTGGTTGTCAAGCACTTTGCAACTGTGCCATGCATTCTTTTGCAGGTTAATGCAAGCTTTGCCAGTGACCCCAAGGTGGTCAGAGGCAAACCAACTCCAATGTGAAAGCCATACAGTTGTAGTTGCTCTTTGCAAGGTCTCAGACTATAGTGAACATGAGGTTGGAATGGTTATCTGCCTTCTGGGTTGAAGCTGGCTCGTGTCTGGCCATAGAAAGTTTATGTTTAGTTGCAAAAGAAAAGCAGTCAACAAAACAAAGCAGAGCATATTCTGAGTTACTGCCAACAAGTGAACTCCTGCTGACTTCAGATTATCGCTTCTTGTTCACACCAGCTGGGAAACTGAATTTCATTCTAGCAGCCTCCTTTGAACTTCTGACTGGTAGGACTAGTCTGGCTAGCTAGTTTATTTTGATGCTAAAAGTAACCATGAGGCAGAGCAATGCTCAGTAGTAGAAGCAACTGTCTTTGGAAGCAGTTTTGAGACAGCTCTTAGCTATCGGGATGAAGCCAAAACTTGAAGCACGTGGCTTAATGTGTGACAAAGCTCAGCTTCCCATGTCCTGCAGTTGCTATGACCTTGCTCTGAAGTGCACTCAGTTTAGAATTGGGTGCTCAATCAATCAACAGTAAAGAAAGTACTTTTCCATGGCTTGCTGCTCTGTGGATAGACTCTGCAGTGCTCTTTTCTTTGCTGAAGCTGGATGTTGTCCAGCAACTTCTAGCGTGACTACACAGAGGCTGGTAGATGCTTGATTTAAGTTTTACCATAAAAGTATTTTGGCCTCTTAGTACTCTTAATAGAAAAATGTGGAGTGTAAAATACTGTCCTGACAAAACTGGACACACCATTTTAATCTTTTGTGGTCATGTAGGGCACATCAAACTCATTTATTTGATATGTGGGACACATCTCCTGGAACCCCAGTGAGAATAATTTCTGCCAGAGAAGCAATCACAATGATCCCAAGTAATTTCAGATTTTTATAGACTTTCTACTGACAGATGCCGCACATGAAGTATTCCCCTATTCTGTACTGTACACATGCGAGGGAGCATTAACTATATTCTCTATTGTTTTGGCTGCTAGTCCCTCTTAAGCTGCTTTATAGCTGCTTTCTAGAACCCTTCCTGAGAATATTTTCCTGTCCCTGCACTCACATTGCCAGGGACGCAACTACAGTGGCTGCTTTTTGGCTAGAATAATACAACTGTTAATACCAAACTCATACAGTTTAACCACACTCCCCCTCCTTTTTATTTTCTGCTTATTATCATCCTTTTCAGGAACAGCTAGAGCAACTTCTCCCTAAATACTCAACCCTGTGCTACTGAGACAAATCTACTTTTGTGGAAAATAGAGCATGTGGCTTCTAGAGTTAGAGTGAGCTCAATACCATTGTCCTACTGTCAAAAGAAATGATACTTGTAAGGGGTTGTAGAACATTGAAGGCACTGCCCTGCCACTTGAGTTAGGGTTTAGTTCCTGAGGGAGAGCTCCTGGGAGCTGCAGAACATTAGTATCAGGCAGTTTATCAGGTCATGAGGCTGAAGATAGGGAGGGACAGTGCTCTTCTGAGGGCAGATATTACCCTCATGGAACAATGGCTACTCCTGTGCCTCTGGTCATAGCTATGGTAAGACTGGCATCTGAGAGTGAGACAAGGAAGAGAGGCAGGTAACATTCTTTACGGTGAGAGGACAGAGAGGAAGGTAGAACAGATAGTTCCTGCTCCACAGCCAGACAGACTTGAGAAGAAAAGGTCTTAAATGGGTTCCTAAAAAGCCAGAGGTCATGTTAAAGAAAGGCATAAGCAACTTTTGAAGCTGAGGCAACTGAAGTGTAGGAGAATGTAAAATGATCTGTCTAAATGGAGCTGGCTGGAGAGAGCAGGAGGGAATTCACATTGCATTATTTTACTCTTCTTAATATACCATATACCTGTCCAATGGCACCTGGGCAGATTTCATGCCAATTGCTACTTCTGCAGCAAAGCTCTATCTACATGTAGCATGAGTAAAGGCCTTTAAAGGAAGACGTTTATTTACAGGGTTTTTTTTCTGGGAAGAGGTGTTCGGTGACAGTAGATACCTGCTTCTGAATGAGCTCTTGACCCTTTTCTGGAGGCATCTGCACCAGGTTGAGCTGGGGAGAAACTGACCTCCGGAAAGGATAAATGTCACGGACATAGGTCTGCCAGGAAAGGAAACAAGAGTATTTCAAACAAATGCAATTGTAACAGCATCACTCAATAGAACTGAATAAAAGACCCTTTAGCCCTTTCTGGAGCTTTTAGGTAGGGGCTTTCAGACAGTCTCAGGCACCATGGAAGAGCATAAAAAGAAGAGAAAATTGCTCTTTTCTAAGCAAGCTGGACATTAATGACTTAAGAGCAAGGACTCCACTTCTACCCTTCTGTCAAACTCCAATCTTTCAGCACACACAACTACACACCCAAGATGTGGTGCCTGCAGGGCAGAATTCTGTCTGTTTATGGGCTGCTTGTTCTCCTTTAGAAAACCCCAGTGTTTAAAAAGGGACAAGATGGAAAGAAAAACGTCATCTGCACCTGACCTTTGCCATACCTTGTTGTAATGAATAAGATTCCATCGCTTATCCATTAAAAAGTAATGAGAAGACTGCGTTTCAGGTATGTTAAAAAACTCCAAACACTCCTGAAGTGGAAGAGAGAAAAATATCCTGTTACTTATTTTCTGTCTTGTACAAAGACCACAATATCCAAAAGGAGAATATACAGCTAATAGTGTATAAAGGCACAAACCTGCATGACTCAGTGAGGCTGGTACACTCCACTGGTATTAATTCTTAATTTCTTTTTTTAATCATAAAGTACATTAATATGTTTGTGATAATCAAGGCATGCTGATATCACAGTCTTTAAGGCTGATGTTACTTATTTCAGTGTCTTCATATCACACATATCTATCTGCCTATATGAGCCACGGGTGTATTGCATCTTCCGTTTCTATACTTTAGTGATACGTGATGTACAGAGACACTGAAGTTGAGATCCTTCAAAGCACTGAGATGTGTGATTCCCATTAAAATTTAACATAGTTGGGAAAAACCGAAGGCTTTTACAAAGCTTTTTCCTATGTGGCTCTGTAAAGGCCATCCAGGAAATCTTTGGTAGAATGGGGAGCTGACCTCGCATCTCCTTGATCCTAAGATATCAGTGAACCATCATTTCCACTCTGATCTTGATCATTCTATTTAGTCTTTAGTGTTGATACAACCACTTAAATGACTTATGTATTACCCAAAGGATAGTATACAGCAAATACGCAACAAGCTACAGTGTTTTCAAACATAGTTGCATTTGTCAGGGCTTGGCTGTCTGTGAGGTCAGGACATTTCTAATATCCTTTAATATAGGATCCTATCTCTTGCAACCACGCTCTCTTCACATGGAAACTGAAGTGCCTGTCAGCAAAACTTCCCTCCCCAGCACTGAAACATGACTATCAGGCAGAGTGTATTGCTGACATACAAGTACGGCAGGTAAATGTACTATTAAGCAGTTTGTCTAGTTCAAAAACGTATTCCTACCTTCAGAAGGGCCTCAAACTGTGTGTCCTCATGGACTGGTAACTGAGTCGGGATGTCACACTCATTCTGTCCATGCACGACAAGGGTTTTTGTGCCTAAAGGAGGAAAAGCAGTTGCATTCTCCCTGACGTCTTTAATTAACTCAATTTCAAAAGACTGCCCATGCAGGAAAAGTGATAGTTAAAATTCATTCCTGGGCAGCCAGACAACACCAGTCCTGCCTGGAATCCATTATGCAGTGTCAGCATAGTCTCACACTACCACCGTTAATGAGAAATCGATCTGTTCCTAAAGGACTGAACTGACTTTAGCAGCAACCGTCACTCTGAGGAAGGAACAAACCTAAAAGGTCAAACCTGTTTTTGAGCAAGTTATCTCTTGCCTGACTCGTGACATCCTAGGTTCACAGCATACTGCTCTTGGGCTCTCTCAAGAGTTAAACGAGAGGTTGCATCAAGTCAAACCGAGTCTGAATGGTACAGTCTTACAATGATCATCCTGCCAGCCTTTCACAGCCCAACTGGCACAAAGATCCAAGTTTAAAAGTTCTAATTCACTTTCTGTTTGCTGCTTTTAGAGCTCTTAAAGTGGCTTTCTGAATCTCAGGGTGTCAGAGGTGGAATTCATTGACTGAATCCTCAACTCAAGGAAAACTGACTTAGAATATGCAGCCATTTGTAGCAGGTCTTTTTTCTGATCCGGTTCTGATGAATCTCTTTTTTTAGTACAGGGGATCATGAACTTGGAAGTGAAGGAGATTTAAATACTCATTTCTTATACCTGGCATCGAGGCAGTCACCAGCAGCTTCACTTCACATTGTTCCTTTTTCATGGTCTGTTTGAGATCCTTGAAGAATAGCCCTTCTACGTAACCCACCACTTCCCAAAGGAAGGTAAGTGTGGCAGAAATGGCATCCATGCCCCATTCACACGGAGTGCGTACAAAATACATGATCAGTCCTACCTGCAGGTAGTAAGTAAGAGGAATATCAGGTTATACACACTCCTAATTGTGCAGAGCATTGTGTAAACACAGAACGCTCAGAAGGATGAACTCTCATGAAACTTACGTCCTTAAGGTTTACATATACTACAGAACAATCTGCCTGTAGTACTCTTCCTTTTTCTAGAGAGAATAATGGGTGAGGGCAAAAAGTAATGTTGCAGCTAAGCCTTAAAAGCCACTGTAGACGAGGAAAAGGGAGAACTTCTGCAGTAAGAGACTTCCTGTGCCTTCTGCTCTGATGTGCTGCCACATCGACAACTCACACACAACAGAGGGCTCCTGGAGTAGCATACATCTTGTCTGTTTTTCATTCTCTTAACTGCAGCAAATGCATTTTCCATGATCTTGAAAGAAGCTGCTAGATTTGCTACAATAGGACTGTCCAAGAGCAAAGCACTTTCTCAATGAAAATTAAGTAAAATAATTAAAGGTTTCTGGTACTGGGATCCTTCTATTGGTCTACAACTTCTTGTCTGTGATTTGATTCAGAAATCCATGACAGGTTGCTTAGGGGTTTAAGAAAATGTTAAAGGTTTCTTTTCTTCTCCATAGAAGGACTGAAAGGCTGGTGTAAGCCTGGTGGCTTGCACCCACAGTCAGAAATAGGTATGAGCTACGTAAGAAAAGTTAAGAGGATTTATTTCCATGAAGATCATGACAGTAATTTTTCTAGGACATGTGCAGGCAGAGGTGAGATTCTGGGCTGCACAGTGGAACCACAAGCTACTCACCAAGTAGTTAAAGAGGATATGAGATGTCTGGGCAGGGAAGTCTCCAATGTTCAGCAAAAGCTTCCTTAACATATACATCAGCTCATCCTGGAAGAAGAGTAAATGTTTTTTCTTTCCATCACAAAATAGAGAATGAGTTTCTCCCTTTTGTCCTCCCTGGCTTTGTTTCTTCCCATTTTTTTCCATATTCCCTTGTTCAGCTCTGTCTCTTGGTGCATGAAGTAGAACTAAATGCTTGTGACTGCTCCCACATTTCCCAAAATAAGGCCCAGGGCACAGCACCCAGGTCAATGTCTTTTTTATCTCAGAGATGCCGATACCTCCTATTGCAATTTGTACTGACTGTAGCATCCCGATTCTGCACTCATCTCCCTGTGATATTTCCTGTGTTGTTTATCACAACAAATGACTACCTAGATGACCTGTGAAATCTGGTTCAGCTCAACTCAACAGCTGTGGCTGCTGGGGAGGAGGTGTGGGCAGAATCTAACTTTCCTTCCTTTTGAGAGTGACTGCTTTAAATGTAGTCTAATACATTTCTTATGGTGGGAAGGGAGTGTAGAGAGCAATGAATTTCACTGTCAGCTAAGGACAGACAGGCTGTATCATATATTTCTTCTGTGACCCTCCCTCTTAACCCACAGAAGATCTGGGCTAGTGTTATGCACATGAATATGCGACAGGACAACCCATGCCAATAAGACATCCGTTGAAAGCTCCAAGGAAATACACCTGTTCTCTGTGTTCTGCACTCATGTTTGTAGCAGGCCTATGAAGAGATGGTAAAACAGCAGACTGTGATCGCTCAGAGCCCTGGACAGCATATAGCTTCCTTCTCAGAGATACTTAACAAACAGAAGTGACACTCTGAACTGAAATAGGAGCTTTGGGGACTACAGCGGAGAAGTCTCAGGAATAGCGAGGCCACTGAGACCTGATTACTCAAGGAACTGAAAAGCAGCCTTTCCTGGCCTTTCTCAAAATTTAATACTCATTTTGCAGTAGGTGGTGGCTTGGAAGATGAGGACAGTGTTATTATTGATATCATACACCAATTGTGCAGTTGAGAAAGTGGTATAGAGTCTCAGTGCCTTTCATGCAGTCAGAACTGGTAAGCCTTTCTTCCATAAAGCTTAGCCATGGTGCTAGAAAGCAGTTTATTAAGCCAGGGAGAGACAAGGCCGCCCCCGTTTTTCAGAGAAAGCTGAACAGAGTGGCACAGGTAGAAACAATATTGTGTATGGTACATAGAAAAAGGGTTGTGCTTCACTAAGCAGCTGTTCAAAGCTTGGCTTAGAGCAAGTCAGATCCTCAGTGTTGGTAAATCAGCTACGTCCCAGTATGTTAGTGGAGAAAGATTGAAGCCAACTGGCCTAAAAGAGTTTGAGCTATATTATAATAGCAAATGTTCTTCTCCGGTGATGCCCACAGAGTGATTCTGCTTGCAGCTGTGCTCCCCTGCTCTAAGCAATCCGTACACCCACTGGGGAGAGGAAGAGTTTACCTGTCGGTTGCTGATGGTGAGCTTCTCAAGGAAATGGCGGAGAACTGTAGAGGGGTCTTCAATCAAGCAGTTCCACAGGACCTGCTGAGCAACAGCGCTTACTGTAAAAGAGAAAGAAAACAAGATCAGAACCACCCCCCTTGGAAAAGTCTTGAACTACTACACTTAGATGCAAACGTTCCCAGCCTTCTACCACAATTGTCATGTTTTGTACTGACACACAGTTTTTTGTACCGAAACGCACAGTGCTTCTTTGAGGTACCCGGATTCTTGGTCACCAGTGCAGTGATCTCAAGCAATAACGACAAGTCTAATACTTGAACCTTCCCACTCTAGTCAGAGGAATGATAAAGAAATAACTGATTGGATTCACAACTCCAGATGCACAGATCTGGCAATTAAAAAACATAAATTCATGGAAGTTTTTGTTCATGCAAAGAAGTTGAATTTCATGGTGATTCATTGAGTGATTTCATCTGGTATTGGTGAACAGTATTAGATAGTCAGCAGGGAACTGTGTTGATGATCAACTCCCTGAAGTGCAATTAATTGCAATCCTGTGCAGATTAACAACAACCGAGAATTATTCATTATTTTGTTTTCAGTACTCAGCTCCTGATCCCAAAATGACGCATACATTATTTAGGCGGCTGATTACATCCACCCAAAACTGAATACAAAATGTAACAGAAAGTTGAATGTGCAATCAGCTGACATGATGAGGGATGAGAAAGGAAGGGCAACAGTCCACTACCTATAAACCTTTTAGAGAAACAAATATAGAAAAATGCACAACTACTTTACAAACAGATCACAGAACATCAGCAAAATGTTCAAGCTGTGTCTAGGTGGCTTTCCATTTATCATGGGATCAAAGAAATAGACCTCTGGAGGTCTCTAGTTAAGCCCCACTTGGAGTAGGACTCTCACCAACACCAGATTATGTCAACCATGGGTTTGACTAGCCAAGGCCTGATAGCTGCTGTGGATGGAGAAACCACAGAAATTGCACTATGCTCCTGCTTATGAAGCTCCTTCCAAATTTCTAACCTGAACTTCTCAAGCTGTAACCTCTACGTTAGAGCTACTTTAACCCTTTGTTTCCTTGTCATTACACCAAACAAGCCCAGCTTCTGCAATCACTCCTCGCAGAACACCTGTTTTAGGCCTCTTACCACTCTTTTCAGCTTTTCAATATCGTTCTTGAACTGGGGGCTTTTTAGGGCCCCAAAAGAGAAAAAAACCCCTCAAAACCAAACACAAGTCATGGAAAAAAGAAGGGAGAAATCCTACAAAGTCACTTTTTTTTTGTGAATCTACTTTCAAGTACTTTATGAGGATTTAATAGATTATTCATTAACTTTTAAACAAATATATATACTCGTAATGATACATAGCACAAAATACTTCTAGGAAACGTGAACTGTGAGCAAATACAAGGCTGTGTTACATCTCTTTTCCACTTTAGTTATGGCACCTAACAAATGTAAGCCATTGTTCAAAGTACTGGCAGGTTCTGCCACCCTTGAGCAGGAATGCCTTGAAGTTTAATCTAGGTCAGTACCAGCTACTCCATCCTCTCGGACTTCTCCATCTTCCATCAAATGGACAATGGGGAGCACTGCTGCACAGATGCATGCTGGAAACACAGCTTGAGGTGGCTGTGGCACATGATGGTTTGGAGTATGCTCTGTAGTGTGTTCTTCATCTGGAGCAGTAAGAAAATAGGTAGCGAGTGTTAGTGAATAAGACATGGTATTATCCAAGTAAGTTAGATAAACATTTATGTTAGGTGCTGTACAAACAAAACAAAATGATTTGCTGACTGATTGCTGTGCAAGCATGGCAGGTTTACTGCTATCTCCAAGAATAAACTGAGCCTCCAGCCAACTTCTTGATCAAGAATTTTCACTGTAAATATATATATATTTTTTTCAATTTACATTTCTCTTCTTGTAGGAAACCCATTTTCTTTTTGATGAAATCCCCTTTCATCACCATTTTTCAGCCAGAGTGCTCTCCATGGCACTACTCTGTAAATGAAACATAAGTAAGGGAAGACATTGTGACACCAGGACTGAATAAAATAATGCAGGACAATAATTTATTATAAAGTGGCTCAAGCTTGGGAATACATTCAGCAAAAGGAAATGGCACCAGCTTTATGGGCCAACCGGAAAGGCTTCCAGTGGATGAAATCCCAGGAAAGGATACTCCAAAATGAAGTTAACCCACCTTCTGCACTGACTGCTGACCGCACTGACCAGACAGAGCCACGGCGGAAAGAATAGTTCCTATGAGATGTACTGGAGGTGCAGGAAGGACTCACAGAGAGACGGCGGGAGGCCAGGTTGGCAACTTCTTCTACTGACAAAGAGAACAGGAAATGTCAATCCAGATCCAACTGACAGATTTTAGGGAATGTTCTGAAGAACAGCACTTACAACCAAATCAGAACACTGAAAATTCAAGTCAGGTAACACTCAAAAAGGACAATTTAAAATTGATAAAGATCAGTCAGACAGGCAATTTGCTCATGCTTTGGGAACTAGCAGAGCCATTGTTCAGTGCTTTGGTGAGTCCTGGTGTAACTCAGCCAGGTCTATACTTCTTTTCATCTACATCCTGTTAACCATCATGGTTGCTGATGCTTAGTTTTTCCTAAGAATTGGGATTTCTGCTCACAGATTTCCCAATGCATATTTAGTTCTGAACATCACTGTGCTCATCTAATGACACATACCTTGGAATGCCTTTAATGAAACCTGCTCTGTTAGCCTGGACCAATGAAAATCCTTACCCAAAGGCTAATCTTCTTATGACTCATGTCATATAACTTTGGCCATCTGAAAGTTTGGTACCAAGGCTGACCTGGTCATCTAGGCTCCCCTACTAATCACCATAAAGGTAGAAAGCTCTGGGGGCAATTCAGCCAATCCTAAACTATGTGTCTTAACACACATACTGCCAAAGGGTGATTCCTCCCACCCTTTAATTATTAAAGGGTTAAAGTTAGGAAGGACAAATTTCATTCCTAGTGTCATGTGTTAAGAGCTGCAAGACGCTGGGAGATTTGAGATGTTAAGTGCTGGCAAGTTCCAGTGAAGTTGCAGGGAGAGGGGTAAGGAGATTCAGGTAATACAGTCCAAGGTTTTGTGCTTTTCTTGCACTGATTTTTAATCATACTTTTTCTCAATGTCTTGGACTCTTCAACAAATGGATGTGGTTATGATGTTTCTAACACTAACAATCAATGTTCCTGGACATCACACCCCTAAGCAGTGCTCTATGTTGGTGGCAGGTGCTCTCGGGTTTCTGGAATGCAGTTCCTGGCCCTGGAGCACACCTTCTTCTTCCTGCTCTGAGCTTGGTGTGCAGGTTGGCTCGTAGCAGGCCTCCTGAGTGATGGGGATGGCAGTGATGAGACTGGCTTCCCGGCCCAAGCGCTTCTTCTCTTCCTCCTGCTGCAGGTTCTTCAGGATGTGCTCTGCTCTCTGATGGGAACGCGACACAGCTCTGGCTGAAAATGACTTCTGCCAGGAGGAAAAGAGAAGAAACACAGCCTGAAGCTGTTAGTTAAGATGCACACATCCTGTGTTTTCTGCCAGAGACCTTAGTGACATTCAGCAACTGTTTCTAAATACAAGATGAGTGCTAGCTGAAGAAGAGATTCACGAGGTGACTCCTCTTGGAGCTGTGTCTACCATAAGCCTTGGTGCAGACTTCTCCCAGGAGACACCACATGAACCAGTGCATAGAAAATGGTCTGTCAGACAGTTCAAGTGAACTAATCTCTTGGAGAGCGAGCAGCTGTGTGCTCCTAAGATCTGAGTTACGGTCTCATACAGGGATATGATATGCAGAGCAGTACCTCAGTGAACAAACAGAAAAGCCTTATGCCCATGTGGAAAAATTGGTGTGCCCTACATGAGCCCTGTATTAGATTTCTCCCAGCTAAGGAATACAAGAAAACTCAGAGTTTAGCCCACATCTTTTGGCTTTAGCTTCCTCCATGCTGCTGTAAAAATAAAAAGAGTGCTTATTCTCACGATGTCTCTGCTTACCGACTGATCTTCATTTATAGGATCCTGCACACTCCCGCTGCATTGAGGGACCCAGGGGGGGTCAAACATTGGCACAGATGGCATCCCCAGGACAGGAGAAGGCAGAGTGAAGTTTATACTTGGAGGAGGGATCTAAACAAAAACATGAAAGACATTTTGTTACAGCACACTACTATTAATGTCAGTACTGCTAATTAAACATGAGCACAAATACCCAAGACGTTAATTACCTCTGCAAATTCTTCCCGACTCCATATCTGACTACGCTGTAACACCATGTGTGACACATTTCTTTCTTTCTCTCATGTTTTTCCTCACCTGTGTCCCTGTTACACCCTCCCCATTTTACATAGGAGATCTACACATCACCTCCCCCACTGGTGTGACTTACACGACCATTTTTTTTCTCTAAACAGATTTTCAGGCAATTTCATGGCAGCGTGTCATCACACATCTATCCCACAAGGCAAGCTGTAATCAGCAACTTTGTGTTTCACGTGTCCCATCTACCTTAAAGATCTGCTGCGCTCCCTCTTCCATCCTTGGCCAGACTTGATACCTAAACCTCCAGAGCGTGTGAAATTTGAGAATGGCATTCAGTCTTTGCACTGTCTCGGGGTGATGAAATTCGGACATCAGCATGTCAGAAACGGCCTCTGGCACTTTCACAGCACACAAGAGGAACATGGCAGCTGCAGGGAGAGAACATCTGATCATCTGGCTTCCTTAATAATGTGTTTATTTGACAGAGAAAAACTGCAGCTGTACAAACTCCCACCAAAAGAAATGCAATCTTGGCTCCAGAAATGAGATCAGCAGTCTACCAAAACTAGTGAAAATTGTACTGCTTCATGAAACCAACCACATGTGATTCCACGTTTTAGAGCCACACAGCGTTTCATGTGATGCTTGTAAAAGGTTCTGGAAAACCTGTTTTTAAAATAAAACACAGCTTTGCTCTTCTCACTAAAATCTCAGTCATGACTGGTTTAAAATAAGAACATATAATATAACAGGACTAAGTCAGTTTGACTTTCAAAGATTCCACTTCCAAGTGATTTCTGTGATGATTAATAAAGGCAGGTTTAACAGAAGCTCAGCCTTCCTCAGAGCAGGAGGCAGTGCCCCAGTAGAGGTCCTATCTCTCTATTTTCATAGATAAAACTGAAAAGAAAGGTTCTTAGTTAAATGAGCACCATGCAACGATCACAGTCTGCTTCCAAGAGAAAACAGAGTTGCTGTGAATTGAGAGACACAGGACAAGATCACAATGGAAAGCAGCACAACAGAAGTTGAGCTGGCCCATAGTTGTTTCATTGAAACATATCTGACTATAAACAGACATAGTCCAGCTCCAGACCAATTAATTTAGGTGGGTATCTGACAGGCGCTGAGCAGGAAACAAAAGGAGGGGAACAGTGTTGCTGTGGGAGTTTGGTGGGTGTCAGAGCATCCACGGCTTCTTTCTTTGACCAGTAGATCACCGCAGATCACTGGAGACAATTTCTCTAGATTTGGTGGCTGTTCCTTCACAGTAGAAAGAGGACATTTGCCCTCATATTTGCCTCAATACTTATTCAGAAGGTGCCAGGCATGAGAGCTGTTCTGATGGGAGTCAGTCTGAACACCAGCATCAAAGCAAAGCTGCTCTTTGACTGCTTAGGTCCCACATTGCACTGCAAAGGCTCCCGTTCCTGCTCCAGATCTGTAGGAACTCTCCTGTTTCATCAGCTCAGAGAACTTTCTGCGTTTGAGTCTTTTCATTGTAACTATGTCAAGTCCTAGTAGGACTGATTTAAAAGCGTGAGCTCATACCGAAGTAACCAAAAAAAGAAATACGGTCTTGACAGGGGTCAGTAGATGGTGCTGTTGTACAGTAGCACAGGAGTTCATGAATGTGATTTATGCTGGGGCTGGAATCACTCTTGCTACTAAAAAAGGTACTACAAACCCTCAAATGGATTTTAGTCCTCCCTTCAGGAACGGGAGAAGGAGAAAGATGTATCTCGGAGGCTGCTCCTCCTCAGGAAGAGAGGCAAAGCTTCGTTTCCTTCCCTGTGACCTATGGTAAGTTTTTGGTAAGAGAGAAAGAGTATCCAAAATTATTCCCTCAGAAAGGGACTTGAAGTACACTTGAGTGCAGTTTCAGGCAGCTTTATTTCTCTATTTTGCTCATTTCTCTTCCTGTCTGCACATTTAACCTGGGAAAGGCAAAAGTGAAGGAGAGAGCGCAGAGAAGACCTGTGGGCTGAAGAAGGGACTATGCACTCATGGAGCAGATGCAAAGTGAGTGAAGCCGGATTGAAGAAGAACATGAGATGTGGAGTCAAACAATGGACTTCAGGGCAGAATTCATCACCAGCTGTGGTAAATGAAGAACTGGTAAGCTAGACTGTGTGGCAAAAAGGGGAGAGATGCCTGAGGAGTACTTCAAAACTCTTGCACTGTTTGCAGCTTTTGATAAAATGCCTGTAATTTAATCTCGAGTGTAAGAATATCTGTGATGGCTCCATTAGGTGCACAAATCTGGGGAAGATGGAAATCTTTAAGCCATTTCCTTGGGTGCTGAGGGAGGAGAAAGATAGAATTTAAAAGCTATGGGAGATTGGCTTCAAAAAAAATTTGATTGCTTTAATTTATGCTTTATTTAAGCAATCTCTGTGTTGTGTGTGAGGGATGTTCACATTTTCGCATGATTTCTGAACGTCTGGAATTAGCACATACTGGCTATAAGCATCTGGACAGGACAGTAAGACTAGAAGGGTCCTCTTGAGTCACATCTAATCCCTTTCACAAAGTCTCAAAACTGAGTGCGTTTGCTCTCTTTTCTAGTGGTTAGAAATCTTCTGTTCTCAAGGTGAAAGAAGTCATAAAGAGTTCATGCTCAACTTTATGTGACTGTGGCTTAAATAATTCTTTCTCCTTGCCTGGTATCCTGTTTTTATGGAGAGCAACAGTATCACCTCTCAGTCTTCAGCTGAATCCATTAAGTAAATATCCTCTTCATTCTTCCTCTTGTCCTAACAGTCTTTGTACCTCTCCCAGGTAAATGTTTCCTTCTTCAGCGATCAGAATTGTGCATGGATATGCTTTACAACAGCATTAATAGTTTGAATCTCTAAAGAAGTATCTCTTCTGACACATCCTAACTGTATTTATTGTTTCCACAGAGGAATTCTGCTCAGTAAGTCAGTCATCTTCTGGCCAACTGATACAGTCTGAATTTCTCCAAACCTATATCAGTTCCATGGAAGAAGATCCAAGTTCATAACAGAACAATTCTTCCTATTAGTTTGCAAGGACATAATCTTATGCTTTATAGTAATAAATTTCATCCCATCTGGAATTCCTTTTCCAAGGTAGTACTCTCACGGGTATATGATTTTCTAACCTTCTTCTGTCTTAAAGATGCCTCTCAACTATGTGTCACCAGCAAACATCCCCTGCACAATTTAATACCAAATGGAAATGGAAAATGTAGATAAATACCATAAGACTCATACCATTGAGCAATGCTGCTGTCTCCATGCAACATGAGAATTTTCCTTTCAGCACAACAGAGAAGCTCTGACAGTTCCATTCTCATCCCCTTTCCCAGTTTTTGTAGTAGCCCTCAACTGATACTAACAATTTCCATGAGGCAACATACAAAATACTACAGTAAACTCTCTGCAGATTAAATCACTGTGATTCCTCTGCCTTGAAACCCAGCTAAACCCTAATACTAATTTTGATGGTCTCTAATCATCCACCACAACCAGGGTCTGACCACCTCTTTTGTACTGAGCACAAAACCATATTAAGGTCTATGAAAACCAAACAGTTCCCAAGAAACACTTGGTGGAGATTCCTCCACTACAAAGCTGTCTTGCCAAGCCCCTGTTACCTCCTGTGAGTTGTGCAGCCAGGGTAGCCACACTAAATGGCTTTGTTCTCTCACCTGCTGCTCCAGCCATGTGCTCATCCACACTGAGCAGGAGCTCCCACGCTGCTGGCTGGATGTCCCCATACATCTCTTCCGTGAGGATAGGAGCTGCCTTGATTAGCAGTGACAAAGGTGCAGGAGAGAGGCTCATTACCTGCAAAAAACCAAGCCATGTATTACAGCTGAGCTGTGCAAACTATCTGCAGTGAAAACCACACCCAATAATTTAACCTTAGTTTTGGTCTGCAGATTACTCACTGATAACCTCTAGTTTCAACCATTTCAGATATTGCACTATAGAAGAAGGTTGCTTTCAGCCTATACTGAAAGAGCAGTGTTTGCAAGCTAGTTCCTTGAGTCTCTTCCTCATCACTCATGTCACCAAGACACTGATAGAGGAAAAGCCAAACTCTCCCAAGGTGGTGCACAAACAGTGGTACAGACTCATGAAAATCTCACAGACTGCCAAGAACAGGCCTGTGAAGAGCCTGCTGCTTCTTCAGGAGTGCTGAACAAGGAGTAACAAAGAAAACTATTGCTAGAAACTGGCAGGTTGTATTTAAACACATTTGTGGATTTTTTAAAAAATTTTTATTTTAATATTTTGTATCGCCAGTTTTGCTGCACTTGTCACTATGAGAAGCCAGAGATGTAGACTGCGATTTAATGGAGCTATACCTTTAAAGTATTCTTTGATGAGTTTACCTTAAGAGGGTTAAATTTAGCACATCTCAGCTGGGGAAAACATGCAGGGCTGAACTGATTGATATTCAGGAACAACAGCTCTTCGCACAGGCTTGGAGATCCACACGTATTTTCTTCCTTGTTGCAGTCTAACCTGACATCTATAATTCCTACAGCCTCTTTAACTAGCACTTGGCCTAGTCAGTACCTGGTGCCTGATGTATTTTAGCATTCCAGAGTCTTTCTTCCCTTCCAAGTTGATATCGACCACTCTCTTTTTCAGAGAAGGAGTTCTCAAGCATGACTTATCTGAGCACTGAAAGGAAAGGAGAAAAAAAAAAAAAAAGGAAGTGGAGTTCACATTTAGGTTTCCCAAAACGTGGGAAGGGAGATCACATACAAGAGAAATTTCCATACAGTAGAAGCTGTCTAGTACCAGACCTACAGCACAAAGCCTTCTCCTGTGCTGGCAACAGGCCCAGTATCAGTGAGGTGACATATCTCATCCAATATTCTTCTCTTTTTAACAACGCTTTTCCCAATAAAAGCTTAAGACAGAAGCCAGTAAACCAACTGAGGAATGTAAATGTGCTGTTTAACTTTCACAGGCGGCACACCCATGTACTTCAGGAGAATGGTACTTTAACCAGGTTAGAGGTAAAAAGTCTACAGCTTCCCTCTAAAAAATTACCAGCTGAGGTGTCTAGTGTGTACAACATTGATTCCTCTCAGCTACATTTATCTTCTCTTCTTCTTCAGAAAGAATAAGTGACAATGTATTTCAGGACTTGAGCTCATGCCCGTCTGAGAGTTGTCCCTAGCAGATTGCCAATGACAGTAATAATAAGTCTTTTTAATGTTCATTATTCATAATACCAGGAACTTTTCCCAGAATGCTAGGTTGCCACAGACTCCTCAAGCCAGTAGCCCGCTGATTAACACAGGGGTCCTCATTTATCAGAGAGCTCAAAAGCCCCAGCCACGTCTGCAGATTGCAGCTACCTCCACCCTTTCATTCTGCAAGCTGGGAGAGAAAAAGAGAAGTTCCTCTGGAACCCAGACAAATGTGGAAATAGTGCCCATGCAGAATGACAGCACTTGAAGAATACCAGAGCATGAGGAACCGGGATGAAAAGTCTCCTGTTGCATAAAATTCAAAAAGTTATCAATTGTTGTCCTGCAGTGAGGTCTGTACAAACACGGTGCATGTGTTTGTAGGAAACCTTATTTTCCCCCAAACTCTTTTTTTCCTTGCTGTTGCCTAAAGGCTTTGATGCTTTGATGGATGATGAAATATGTATCACTTTGCCTTGCAATTCAACCTTGGAGATGAAACAACACACAGTAATGCACCTTTTTTTTCTTTTGCTACCTTTAATGAACGCTGCCAGCTGCTCATCTCAAGCCTGCCTTCTGTAGCAGAAATGACCGTCTCTCTTCCTAAATATCTAAGTGATACAGTACTTTTCTGTGTCAGAGGAAATATATGGGGGCTACAGTTTCCAGGAAAGCAGAATCATTATCTGTTGTTTCATCTGCTCTGTGCTTTGTTCCATACAAATACCCTTCAATTTTCTAACTTGACAGGAAACAAACAATATGGTGGTTGATGAAAAAACATTATGAATTTGTCTCCTACTCCTTCATTTTCTGTTTACAGGGATGATAGCCTCTTTACCCAACTAAAATCCTGATAAGCGTTTCATAAACACTTTTGTTTTCAGTGTTACTGCAAAGTAGCTGAATGCCTCCACCATTACCGGTATTCAGAATAACTAATCTGTCTGCTGTCGTCAGGAATACGAAAGTACTAACCAGCTGTTGACATGATTCAGTTGGTACCTGGGTGGACGCTTTACTGAACGCAGAAATGTATTTCCACTGAAGCTAAAGGCACCACTTCTCTAGCTAAAAAGGCACAATCTTGTTTGAATATCCTGCTGAACCGGTCATTAAAAGTATGCAACTAAAGAGACTGTAAGAGTAAAGACTAAAGCATACAATTCTTGGAATAGTTCTGAGATCTCAGACCTAAAAGAAATCATGCAAGATTTTACAAGCATTTCAAGAGTGATTATTACTAACAGATGAGAAGAAACATGAAAAAAGAGACTGGGCTCCTGGGGCTGATAAGTAGAGGCCATAAAAGAACATTAAAATTAAAATGAGGTTATAAGCTTTCAAATGACCTTCTCAGCAAGTAAGATTCTTCCCAATCAATACAGATTACATTTCTTCCACAATGCTAAATGACTTAATAGGTTTTTTTTTTACAGCAGAGCTGTGTTTAGGAAGGGCTGTGTTCATTTTGTTGTGAAAGAACTGTTTGAGTACATTATGCAGTCCTTGAAGGCAATTATGACCTGCCCGGACAAATCTCAAATCATTCTGCTTTTTCCATCTACTCACTTCTTTTTGCTTTTTGCCTCTTGCCACACTGTTCAACGTGCTGTTTTCTCGCAGAGAGTCCACTGTGTCTCCATACAGGAGTTTGATGGCCCGGACCAGGCGAGCACAGGAGCGGCTGTGATGGAGGTAGCAGTGTGGGTGACAGTAGTCAATGTGGGTACATATGAAACTTTGCTGGTTGCATAATAGGATCATAACCTTGAAAAGAAGCAAAAGAGCATAATTACCTATAGAAAAGAGAGTTACAGAGAACTGTATAGGGCAGTCAGCGATGGGCACAGTCAAGCTAAGTTTTCTACAGCCTGGCTGGGGAGGCATGAAGCTCAACACGGATTTTGGAAAAGTGATGTGTGTCTGTGCAGGGCTCCATACTTGCAAGTGATTTACAAACTAGCTAGGCATGGGCTAAAGAAACGTTAGAGTTAACAGAGCAGACAAAGTGACAGCGTTGCTGTAGATGTGTGTGTTTGGCTGGAGGCAAGATTAAGGCTGAGGAAAACAGCATTCTCTCAGTTTTCAGAAAAGCTGTTGTGTCGCCACCCTGAGATGAGGGCTTAGACTGGAAATTGTCAACCACTCAATCACCGTTTAAGCTGCAACACACCCCCCCCCCCGGGTTCAGGGGTTAGTTTCCTTCAAGGAATGGGAAAGGAAATGTCTCAGTATGCTCTCCAGTAGGAATAAGCTGTGCCAGTTGTCCTGCATATGCCTCCCTCAGTGTGCCTGGGTAGGCCATCCAGCCTAGCTTTATGTTAGCTGGCTCAGTTGCTATTTCTAGTGGTGTTGCCATCTGGCAGCAAGGAGCTGCAAAACCCATCTAAGAAACAGAGTAAATATTTGGGCTTTTAGCTATTCTGAGCCCTCCTTTGCTGCAGCAACGCTGCTATTAGTCCCTGAACTAATTAATTAAAGACAGCCTTCAGTAAGTCTACACATCAGTGACTGCCCTGGGGTGTAAATCGGAGGGTTTCTTCCTGGAGGAGCAGACCTCAGTCCAGCAGCTCTTTGGTCTTCATGTTACACACAAACCCAGCCTCTCAGTAGCGTTCTGAGCAAAACACACAGGCACCCCCAAGCCATTCACACTGTAGGTCAGAACCAACTTTTATGAATCCTTCTCTTCATCCCACAACCTAGTGCAGAAACGCCCAGAACTACCAAAAAGAGTCTCTGCTACCTTTTTCATCCATTTGTTGTCTGTGCAGCTGCAGTCTGCAGACTCTCAAGCAAGGCAGCCACATCACTCTCAACCCTCAACTATTTAGGCTTCCAGAAAGTCAGGACCTTAGTTTAAAACAAATCTGTGCTGTGGATGTGGGATTCTTGTCTTTGTCTGCCTGTTCTGGCCTCGTGTCATTCTGGGGTCAATCAGGAATAACTGAAGCCACTGCGGTGGTATTAATGTGCAAATGGTGTAAATCTGATCAGCACTGTATAGCCTCTACCCAGCCTCTGGTCCACTGCTATAACTTGTAGTTAGAGGACACTGACATCGAGTGAGGACATCATGCTCCAGGCTGATGTAAAAGACACGTAAAGGAAATGCTGGTGCATGCACTGAGGTAGATGGAACCAGTGTTCCTTTTGAGTGGTTTTCTCACAAGCATTAAGTAAAGCAGGTTTTTGTTTTGCCTGTAGTTTTAGTGACCATCCACCCACACCTCCTTTCCAGCAAACAAAAAGAGAAGTTCTCATGCAATATTGGTACTTGCGTGGCATTAACTGGAACAGGTGGTTTTTCAAATCTTCCTTTCTCCTATGCAGGCTAATCACACGTAAAGTGAGACAAACATCTCAAGTTCCCTTCAGTTTATGCCTTGTGTTTGTAAGTCACCACATCCTTCCACGTTGAACAAAGGCACTATGATTTATCCTAAGCTGCTAGCTAGGGAGATGCCTTTATCCTCTAGCAATTAATTGCCTAGCACACACTCTCGTGTCTAACATACTCAGTTTAGTACACTGGAATTTCCAAACCTGACGGAGAAGCAGGGTAGTCCAAGGACTGAAGTACTAGCCTGGATGACATGACATTCAAGTTCCCTGCCCTGCCACCCTCTTCCAAAAAAGCCAGCTTTTCAAATCAAGAACTGCTTCTGACATGGCAGTATTAGATCAATCTTGTTCTTGCCCACACCCCGTAGGAATGGGGCAGTGGAGAGCAGACTATGGGAAATACTTGGGAGAAAGAGGGGAATATCACCTAGTTACTGCCAGCTTGTCTTTCCCAAAGGCAACTCAGACGTCAAAAGGCATCTGTCCTCATACACACATGCAAGTTACAATCAATCTGTACACAGGGAGTCAATCCAACTTTACTGCAAAGCATGTGCACATGGGCACACTGACCACACTGCACCATCACAGAGTCATGAGACAACAGAGGTAGAGGTGTACAGTCCTTGGCTACCAATGGACTGGATGGTGTAGACTTGCCCACCTGACTTTTGGCATGTCCAAATCACAGGCACAGAGATCACCAAAAGGGATGTCTTAGGTCCTGCACGACCAAACCACATTTGCACTGTTGTACTCCCCATCTGTTGGGTAGAGTCAAAACTACACAAGGCCCTGTTGTGTTAGACAATGTGACAGAATGCACCTAATGGAATCAAAGAAAATGTTCCAAAAGTATTTTTTGCCCCACAAGATGCATAATTAAGCTCATTTGCAAAGAGTTAACGGAGACAAAAATACATAAATTGGCTCAAAAAGGGGCTGGAAAAACTCCCCGAGGAAAAGCCGTCTTGGTAGTTAGCAAACATAGTGATCACAACAGAACTGCCAGCTCAAGTACCTTCTAAGATGCCATTTCCCAGAAGCTGGGAGCCCAGCTCACAGTGTAGCCCATTCTGTTACTTTTCCTGAACTACCCACTACTAGTCATGCTGGAGATAATGGATCTTTTAGCTGAGGTAATGGCTCTCCCTGCACACCTAGAGGGAAATACTCCCTTTTCCCTTACAAAATAAATATATGAAAATGGACAGGGTGGCAAGGCACTGGAACAGGCTACCCAGCCAGTTGTGGATGCCCCATCCCTGGAGGGGTTCACGGCCAGGTGTGATAGGGCTTTGAGCAACCTGCTCTAGTGGGAGGTGTCCATGCCCATGGCAGAGGGGTTGGAACTAGATGATCTTTAAGGTACCTTCCAACCCAAACCATTCTATGGCAGAGGGAGCAAGACAAAAACTTTCTAGTTTTAGTCCATTTTAGAAATGGCAAACAGGCAATTTCCAAAGGTTGCAGCTTACTTACACTTGAGATTCTTGATGCTACATGGAGAAAGCACTGATTGTGATCTGGTTATTGCCAGCATAAAGGTTTTCCTGTTACTGAAAATGCCATCCTTGAAAGCACTGGCGGCAACTCATACTTACATGCAGCCACGACATGTTCCGATGATAGTTCTCCTCTGTGCCTGTGTTGCTCAGCACCTCGGGCTCAATGCTAGGCTCACTCGCGCTCCAAGGGCTCCCTTCTTCAAAAGAAAAATACCCAAAAGGTGGTTGTTTTTATAGCTCCCTATGTGCTTAAAGACTAGGGACAGCACTTGTAAGCCAGGCCAGCCTTGTGGGAACAGACCAGAGTACACAGAGTATGCCACACTGGAAAGACTGCTTTTGGACACCCCTCCCCAATCCTTGTATCATGCTGGCTTGACAATTACAAGAACCATTTGGACTCGGCTCACAGGCCACCTTGTCAGCAGCAAACACTGCTCCCTCCCCACTTTTTTTTTCTTAATGGAAGGGGAGAAGATAAACGAAAAACATCAGAAACAAATTCTTTGCACCATTCAGATGCTGCAAATGGTTGGTTTAGTGATCTGCATTGACTGGGCTCTGTGCTTTAAAATGTCAGCAAAAATCCAACCAGAAGTGGCATCCAACTGGAAATGCCAATGGGCAAATTCCCTGCTAATTGCCCATGGAAACTGCTAATGTCATGGGGATGAAAGGGGAAAAAAATCCTGATTCTAGCACTCTAGTTCTACAGAACTCAGGCAAGGGAGATGTTTCTCTGGGAACTTCACTGATCCCTGTGTTTCCTCTAGCCATTTCATAACCTGTGGGCCTCCTATAATACTAACATTAATACTGTTAAGAGGTGGCTGGGGATGAACTCTGGTTAATGCTTTCTTTCTCCTCTTTAAGTGAACTGTGACCTGCCAGAATCTAAAGAACAGGCAATCCCTGCTTTCCATGTTCACCTGTTGAATATCTTTTGGGCAATATAAAAATGACCAGCAAGCATGGGAGGCTATTTCAGCTCCAAATGTATCCAAACAGTAATTTTTGGTTAACACCCCTATCAGAGGGAGCCCCTTTAGGTCAACTGTAATGGGAGTTTCTCATTGCAGGATGCACATTTGGTTTCTGTAAGATAAATATACGGGGATCCATCTTTCAAAGGCTAAGGAAGGCATCTGTAAACTGTAAAAATATATGTATATGCCAATATGTAGAATTATAGTATTTAGCATGTACGCATTATGTTCTACATATAGGAATATATATATTACATGTCATATGACATGCCTATGATATCATATGCTACATAGAATATGAAGTGCATGTCTGTACATATATATATCTCCTATCTGTTAATATGGACAATAAAATATGACGTGACCTCACGTATCCATTATGTCATATAATTTAGGGGTGTGTGTATGTGCATATACACACCTGCATGTGCTCCCCTAAAGACAGGATGCGTTTGGCTGGCAGGCACCAGCATTCCAAGAGTTCATGCTCTAACACGGAGCTCTGAATTGACAACCTATGTTTGGAGCCAACACCGCACCCAGGATCTGAACCGTGTTCCTCCCAGGCCCTAGATCAGACAGTGCCTGAAGAGGACTCTAAGTTTTCCCTAGCCTGCTGAGGTGGGGGTCTCTTGTCACTTCTAGCTCTGCTGCAATCACATCAAGAGTTTAGGTCCTGCCTATTGTCCCCTCCCTTTCCACCCACTCGTCTAAGTTACCTATATCAGTGACAGTGTCCCTGCTGTGGGACAGCTGCAGCTCCTCATTCTCAGACTCTGAGTCCTGCCGTGATAACTTGGTGCTCTTTAGGCTGCCGGCCCGGCGAATGCTGGAAAGGGAACCCCCCTTCTTCACCCGGAAACTGCGGGTTCCTTTAATCTGGAGCAAGCGGGAGCCTCCTATCCTGATCTTCCTGCTGGGAACTGTATTAAAAGAATAAAAGAGGACTTTTTTCCCCTTAATTTTTCCCCATTTAAAAAAGAAAAATATCCTGGCCCTCCCCTCCCTCCCGACCCTTTGCTGCCTCTCTGTATTGCAGCATCTTTTCTCCTACCAAGGAACGTGGGGCCAGAGGCTCCCTCCAAAGCCACCGCCAATGCAGCTCTGTCAATCGGGCAGTAAAGATGCTTTACGGAAATGTGTTCAGCACCTGATTTTCTGGAGACCTGGTACACATCATCTCAGGCCTTGTCTGTATTTGGAATTAGCCCTCATTCAACCACCAGCAAGTAGAGTCAGCTGCTCTAACAGAAACCCAAAACGTGGACAAGGAAAACCTACGATTCACACCGATTTGATTCAATTCCTGCCAGGAAACAGGATCTGCCCAATGGATGTAAATTGCAGTTTTCTTTGCCAGCCTCTGGGGTTTACATTAGCGCAGAATCACCTCTTGCTAGGGAGAGATGGCTGAATCCCAAGCATGAACAAGGCACCATGGACAAACCTATTTTCCCGTGGGCCTGGGTTCTGTAAACCTCACTGAACTCTGCAGTAGGATCAATTATTTGTTCATACAGCACGTGTGACTGCAGAAGGGTAGTTTGCTTCATGAGGTTAGCACGCAAGACTTCTTTGAAGTAAGATTTGCATAAATCCGTGTCTCTGCATGTTACTCTTCATCATTAGAATGCTTTAGAGGAAACGGGAGCACGTAGATCCTCTCCTTCAGACAAATCAGCAGCTTTCAGGCATTAACAACATCCATCGACACTCTGCATTTTTGATGAGCACAGACATGAAATGGTTCAATGTTCAAAGCACCAACCGTTTGCACTTTCATTCTCCTCTTAGTTCAAAGGCAGTACATGGCAGTATGTCAGTCCAAATGTTGCAACACTCAGTCATTTTACTGCAGATCTAATCAGGCAAGGCTGTGTGATCGGTTACCTTTTGGTGTGTTGTTGAGAATGAAGAGGATACAGCTTTTTGGATAACATGGGTAAGCAAAATATTTTAATAGAACTGTATTTTGGCTTCAGGAAAAATCAAACACACCTTTATTCCTGAGAATAGCCCTAATTCCTCCAGAACCCAATTCCCACTCCCATTTCCAGAGGCTAACGTCCTGGCGGAAGGCAGCTGGGTAGGTTTTGAGAGCTACTCCTCAGTTCTCATGAATCAGCTGGGCAAATCACTGTTGAGTGACCAGAGAATCTCCCTCCAAGCGACCATGCTGAGTTCCTTAGCAATCACTACTACTTGAATTCTGTTCAGATCATCCTCAATACAGTGGCTCAGTTCCCCCAAACACCAAACCATTTAAACCCCTGTTAACTGGATTTCGTGCAGTCTGCAGAATCCCATTTTAGCACCCAAATAATACATACGATCCTTTGAGAGCCTGAATCTACCTAGCTTTAGTGTCTGTATTTCAGACCTACCTGGAGCAGATTCTATAGAGTAAACTTGTAGCTTTTGGATAGCTGTTAAGCCATACCTGGAGTGAGCAATGAGAGCAAAGTTTTTAACACTCCGGAAAAAATGAAAGGAAACAGATTAGTACTCATCAAATAGGTTGAGATAAAGAAACCTGTCACTGCAGGTGAGAAAAATTTAGTTACATTCACACAACAACATTTTCTTATCTAGAAAAGTGTAGATTACAAAAGATGCCTCTGCATCTGTCATGTTTGGCCCAGGTGGATCCCCAGAAGAATATGCTGTGGCCAGAGAAAAGAACATAATTACTGTAATTTTAAAATATAACATTATCTTGCATTTATTTAGCTTCCAAAATACTGCAAATACATTTTTGCCAGAGTATATTAGCATATTAGGATTCAGCCTTCCTACCATAGTCACTTTTCCCATCTCTAAAACGTAGTAAAGAGGCAGCTTTAGTAAAGGAATACTACATGACAGCTTAGGGAAAAGGGAGAATGGAAAAAAATCCAAATGAAACTGCAGGGAAAATGTACTTTAACAGAGTCAAAGATGCAGAAAGTTAATACTATCTTTGCAAAAATAACTCAGTTATGCATTATGCCTGTAGCACAGTAACACATGAAGGAAAACCTAAGTCAGCATTGTCATTAAGAAAAATAGGATAGTTAGAAAGCAGCCGCCAGCATTTTCCAGCAGGACTGCATGCTTGTAGGTGTCCTCCCACTCAGATAACATCCCAGTGGATGGGACTGCTGCCCGAGAGGCTGAAAAGTGGTTTCAAGTAATTGTCATAACTACCCTCCAAAAAACCCAACCCCAAACCCAAGCTTTTCCTCATCTAAATAGTTAGAGACTTCTTACCCCACTGATCTTAGACTATCAGACAGACCATAAGGCTTTGTGCTTCTCTGGGCTGCCAATATGCCAAGGGTACAAAAAATGAGCTTGAGCATAAATTTATCCATCTCACCTTTCTTAGGTGGATACCTAGCTGTCTTCACAGGAGTAACTGTCCCACCTGACACAATTTTGGAGTCACTTTTACATCATGTAAGTCTTGGAAAGATTTCTAATATTTTCTCCAGTAATTGTGGCAGGGTCACAGCTGAAGACAACACAAAATTTATCCAAAGCCAACTGAAGTCAATAAAAGCTCCTCTGAATCATTAATAGACATTGCAGTTCCTAAAGGATAACCAGCTACAGAATCCATTCTTTTAAATAAATCATCAAACATTTATCCTTTTCAAACAATCATCAAAATTATCATTCAAACATCTACACCTTTATATAGCTATTATGAGACAGAATTTAAACAGTTCTAGAAAACTTGTTAGAGGGAGAATCATTTACAGGTAACTGTCTGGCAGTTTAGCCTCTAATTGCAAATACGCACGATGACTGTATATTGTATTGCAACACTTGTACCATCAGATAGTATGTGAGTTTTGCATGAGATGGCTCAAAAATGGAAACAATCTGCTGTTCTCAGCAAACACAGTGAGCTTGAGGTTTGCTTGTACAGTATACAGTATGTTGGTAACATTAATCTGCTCGCCATCAAAAGCCACACAGGTGTGTGTTTTTCATGTGATAGCAAAGAATTCAAGAGATCAAGTGATCAACCACTAATTCTGTGAGATGCCATGACTTCCAAACCAGCACAGATTTTCACAGGAAGTTCCCAATCTTCCCTCCTATCTGTGGTTTTCCCAAAACGAAAAATTGTAATCAGAATAAAAACCAAAGAAGAACACTTTTGATCTTTATTTTTAAAGTGAATCAAACAGCGATGCTTCTCTCAGCATCCCACTGAGAGACAGTTTCAAACAAGGCACCCTCCTTTTTAGAAATCTTGCAATGCTCTCAATCGGTTTCAGTCATAGCAGTGTTTTATAAAATTTAACGTCTTTGCTTCTCACATTTGTTATATTGAACCCTGAAGGCCAGAAGCGTCTCTGAAATGATTCAAAGCCACGTGACTCCATGGCCGCCTGCATTTTAACACAGTCTATGCAAATGAAAACATAAAATCAAGCGCCACTTCACAAGCCCTGAGAATACAAAAGCCTTATTGTCTGACAAACCTTTTTTCTCCTCGAAGCCAGCCTCAGATTTGAGGGTGTGGCTGCTGCTGTGCAGGGAATCCTTTGAATCTTCGTTTTCATCCAAAACCCCAGCAAAGCTGATCTTTCTTTCATACCTGTGCCGGTCCATCTCGGGGTCCAGACGCAGCCTGCAGCTCTCCAGGTCCTGTAGCAGAACGGAGACAACACAGATGTGCCACCAGTATAAGCCGCCATGAAGAACTGCCTCAGATGGACATTTCTTTTTATCACGCAGTTCTCCATCCACCCCAACACTTTCTAATCCAACTAGTCTTCGGGCTTGCGGCATGCTGAGCCGCACTGTAAACACTGTCAAGATGAAAGAGTTAACAGATGTAACAGGGGGTCCTGGTAGACAGCAAAATGACAATGAGCAAGCAGTGTGCCCTTGTGGCCAGGAAGGCCAACGGAATCCTGGGCTGCATAGGGAAGAGTGTGGCCAGTAGGTCGAGGGAAGTCATTCTCCCCCTCTACTCTGCACTGGTG